>OY282452.1:29559114-30159114 GCA_958295655.1 Palloptera scutellata | reverse complement strand
GTTTGGTGGATGAAGAATAGATGTGCGTTATATTGCTTCGCTATGAACAGCATATTTAGTAAGAAAATTAAATGTCCGCAAATCGTAGGTACAGATATAAAATCTACTACAAATAAGAAGGGAAATTTTATGTTGTAAGTGTTTTTTGGATTTTCGTCTTCTTTACATTTTTGTCAACCATCAAATTTCTGCGTAGAAATCAAAAATGCACCTAATATTATATAGTATGTTATAGTAACTATATAAATTTCCCAAATTTGAAATGATCGAAGAAGAATGAACGAAATTTATTTTCTTTATTAGCAATATACATATTTACTTAAAATTTAATTATATCTATAATAACCTGAATGAATTTATCAGAATTTTAGTGAGATAGTTTAGTGAAAGCAACGAGTAGAGCTTAAACCAATAATTTGTTATTTTGTGTTACAGAAAAATGAATGAATAATATTGATTTAAAATACTACTAATTAACAGTAGTGGGAAGCAACACCAACTGATTATGTCTCCTCACACCATTCGTTCTCCTTGCGTACTTGCTCTTCTTCTGCCGGTGTGAAATCATTCTTTATGTTGAATTCGAAAAATTTCCTCAGGTGTTTTGCCTTTAATCATGTGAGCGACGGTTTTGCATGTTACATCCAAGAGACCCTTGACCTCCAAATAATTCGCTGCTAATATCAGCTCGAAGAGTGTACCCTGATCTACTTTCAAGAAATCTGCATCCCACGATGAGATATCGTCGGTGCGGTTCTCTTTGCATAAATTTTCATCTAGAATTTCGTCATCCTTGTGATAGGTTGCCCAAATTATAATTTTGCGTAATATGGCTGAGTTGACATTTCTCAAAGGAACTATAGTAGAGCTGTTGCTATCTTCCATGCCGCAATCTTCCAGCATGGTCTTAATGGTACCCAAGCACTTGGCAATTTGGACATCGGTATCAAAGATTTCGTGATCAGATGATTGCAATTTAATGGATGGCATTTTTACTCGATGTTTTCTACAATGAAATGGAAAATAAAGAACAATATTAAATCAAAATTTAGACATTTTTTATCCCTGGACAATATGCACTAGCTCAATTTATGTTCACTTACTTTTTCGGTTTACTAAACTTAAATTTTCATCGCAATGAATGCGTTCCGATCGAATTGATCGGATGCACAATTTAGTACTTAAGTGTGATTGAAATTGTAGCACTATTTGTGTGCATGTGTTGCTACTTAATTCACATATAAATTTCCCCCATTTCTTGTGTTGTGACTCTTTTACACTTTTAATTGGCATATTGGCGACGGGCTAATATATGTTAAGGGTGATTTTTTAAAAAAATTTTGTTTGGATCGATAAATCAATTCCTGCCATTTACTTTTTAAAGAAAATTCCACTTAAATGTTGCCCGCGGCTACGCTTCAAGTAGTCGATTCTGAAGGTCCAATTTTGGGAAATATACAAAAACGTCTTACAAAAGTTTACTTCTTCAGAAATCCCTATTTTGGCACACCAATTTAGTATAATTACTTACTTACTTACTTTTAATGGCACAACAGCCCATGGAGGGCCTAGACCGAACTTTTTGCATCCACTCATGTTGTGCGTGTTATATTTGTACATGAATGGAAGGGGCCTTTAGTATACTTATTGGATGTTAACAAGGTGAAAATTGTCTGTCTGACAGTTCATTTATAATAAAATTTCAGTTGTGTAAAGACAAATTTCATATCTGTGCGATTAGTAAAAAATCTCACGTCGTGTATTCAATTGACCAAATACAAGAGAGTGTATCTGTCCAATGTAGGAGATAGAGAAAGTTACATAATACTGCTGTGGGCAAAAGTTAGTAAGACTTTGTTCACAATTTAAAATTTTTTTTATTCATTGTTCCAAATCTATTTCGTCCCCTTCAAAGTAATCCCCCCCGGCCCCAATACACTTGTGCCAACGTTTTTTCCAACTCTCGAAACAGTTGTTAAAGTCAATTTCCGGAATAGCCTTCAATGCGCTTAGCGATTCATGTTTAATGTCTTCAATTGACTCAAAACGGTGTCCACGAAGCGGTTTTTTGAGTTTACAAAATAGCCAAAAGTCACACGGTGCTAAGTCAGGCGAATAGGGTGTTTGCGGAACGATATCAGTCGAATTTTTGGCAAAATGGTCTCGTAAAACCAATGCAGTGATTTTGAAACCAATCGTGCATTCACTCTTCTTAGGCCCAAATGATGTTTTAAAATAGTTTTCACTGATCCTTCCGATATTCCAACGATGCCAGTAAGGTCTCTGACTGTTAATCGTCGATTCTCGAGCACCAATCCCTTGATTTTATTGACCAGACGTGTTGATCATCAGTTGATGTTGATGGCCGTCCTGGACGTGGTTCGTCGTCAACGCGTTCTCGACCATCTTTGAACAATTTGTACTAATCAAAAACACTTGCTCGCGACATACAATTATCACCGAAGGCGTTTTGCAACATTCTGAACGTTTCGGCACCAGAAATTTGATTAGACAGAAAGACAAGCGTATACTAAACACCAATGATTATTTTGATGTGACATTTGGCACAGATGTCACCGACAGTCATACCAACCTTAAAAAAATAATATTTTGATGAATGGGTTTCCGCGCGAAATTTAAATTAAAAAGGGTTACTAACTTTTGCCCACAGTAGTATAATTTCAATTGAATGAGTCTGGATGCATGAAGTATAATCATGTTGCGAGAAGGCAAAGAGACTAAAACATCCTAAATCCACAACTGCTCTCGTGTGTTCAGGCTCATTTATCATAAGAGTTGATTTCATTTAAATTTTTACTGGAAAAATAACAGGATAAGAACAAGAACAACAATATTTAGGTGTTCAACTTTAAAATCGGTTTTTTTTACCCTCTTGAATTTTGCTACTAAGTAGTAAAATTTTACTAGTGAAGTACTCAAACAGACCTTTGTTATTTAACTGCTGGCGAGGTGGTCCTTAGCAGAACTCCATCGTGATTTGATGGCAATTGCTTTGAATTCACTCCAACTACTAGCAAATATCTAAAGATCTAAAACTTACAAATGAAGGATTTTAATTTTTTAACACCACTTTAAAATTTGATATTTACATGCAAATATCGAATATATGTAAGAGCAGCTATTCAGCGGGAAGGGGCAGAATTTAGCCCAAAACCCTTTTGAAGTTTTACTTCAAACATTAATTCCTAAAATTTTGTTTTTTTGTCTCAGCGGAGTAACGAACTCAGTCCTTTTTCTTAGGACTCTATATGCATATCTACCACTTACCATGACCCCGTCAATGTTATCCAGTATCCATTTCAGTTCAGACCTAATTATTGTAAGAACTAGAGTAAAGCTTATAACATGTTTCTGTAAAAATAAATACGTAAAAGTGTTATGGCTATATCTTGATAGTCCTCAAGTTATGGTCTCTTTTAGCGAGAAACAGCATGTACTGAAAATTTTATTTTAAAACTTCAAGATTTTTAAATTGTTTAAAATTGAATAGTCTATTTATATCTGGTATTTACAAAAATAATTCAATTAATAAGTTTATAAAAATAAAACAGTGAGCTAATTTATTAGAACGCAATCTTATCAAAATTTTTATTAGCAAAAACAAATAAAAATACTTAAAAGTACTAAATCAAATTGTAAACTCACACAGTATCAACTTAAAGACAGTCAGTCATTTAGGCAAAAACAGACTCGCTTATCTTCATATGTTTCAAATATATCAGTCACCATTTTTCTCTTCTTTCTTCGTACTACTTGAATATCTCAATAATTTAATATTATATTTTCAGATAAACAAAAATATCAAGTATTGGAATAATATTTTAAGAACCTCATTACCCGAAAGTTAAAGTTATTTAAGATTTTTAACAGAAAAATGCAAAATTTATGCATCTCCAGAAAAAACGAAACGACAATATTTACTTTATTTTATACAATTTTGTTTGAACACTGCGCGCTAAAAGTATGTTGCTGCATGTATGCATGTAAATATAAATTCAGGGTAACTAACAACCACGTGTGTTCTGATAATATTTATTTTGACAAAAAACGTTAAAGTAAAAATTGTAAACATATTTCATCAAAGTTTATTTTTGTTGTTGTAAAGATCTCAAATGCAAGCAGCTGTTAAATATCTTAAGAAAATATGTGCTCGCACACTGGAGATTTGTTTATTTTTCTTTGAGAATTTTCACTGAAAATCAAATTTCATCGACTTTTTAAAGAAATGCAACATGAAATGAATTGGATGTATACTTTTTTTTTTTGATTCTTATGGAATTGTTACACGTTTTGCTTTGCTTTTCTTATCTTACCGATTCTGAATTTCGAAATGACCTTCAAGTGCATTTTATTACAATAAATTTATGTATTCAGTCCTATGAGTGCAGTTTGGCTTAAGGGTTCAAGAAGATAAGTAAGTTTTAAGTACAGTAGGAATTTAAAGTTTTATAGTAATTTCAATTGTTATAAATGAATTTTAAAGTATCCCTTGCAGCTCTATGATAATAAAACCGAAATGATTTCGTATTTAGGTACACAAAATAGGTACATCTAGGGAGACTTTTACGCTGAATATAAGAGTGATTCATTTGTTTCTTTTTAGTTTAATTTAGTAGTCTTCGAATTATCCAGGAACAGCGCTATCATGCCCATAGGTACATTGTTTTCCTCGTGTTTTCACTTTAACGAGTAAACGATAATAGCTGTCGGGTTTTCACACCGACGCTAGAGATCGTTGAGAGCAACGTGCTCTGTCGATGTGAATGCACTGGGAGAAATGTTCAGTATAGATGGGAAAAAATAAATTTTAATTAGTTAAAATTGATTTTGGGGAATCGCATGTTTTGGTTTGCCTTGGGGAAAATTGGACGCATAATAACATTTTTTAGAGAGGCATTATAGATCGTGCAATAAGGAATAATTTTTAATATAAGAGAATCATTCATAGTAATGTTTTTACTGTACGACATGTAGATAATTTTCTCTCGCAACGAGCTTTCTTAGCACTTCGCGTAGGCACTAAATTTGACTGAGTGTGTTTTTGGTAGAACAATCTGCTGAAAGGGGTACCCCACTATAATTACTTTGTGTTTACGAGTTTATAAAGGCGGTTGCTATTAAACTTCATTTAGCACATAAGTCACTCTTAGGGAGCTGCGACAGAAATATCATGGTTTTTTTCTGTTAAGATGCTATTCAGTTCTTGCCTTCCAAACTTTAGTCAGTGCAGAGAACAATTGGGAAAAGCCAACAAGTCCTTTCATAAACCAGTGCCTACTGATATTATTACTGATTACATTCCAATTTCAGAAACATAATACGACAAAATCCAGTAGCTATCCACTGCTATTGAATGAAATTGTTAAATTCATTAGTCGTTCTTGGAATTATGGGAATTTAAATATTTGATTGTTTCGAATGAAAGGGAAAACTATGGTCTCATCTGAAAGTTGTGCTTTATATAGGTAATTCATCGGCTTTCTTATTACCATCTTGTATTTCTCTATATCCTGATATCTAAGAGAAAACTGTATGGTATTTTCTCTCTGAGAATTCTAGCGTATAAAAACTGCTTCGATATTGGTAAAATTTTGAGTACATACCATGAACGCTTTTCACGCTGATGTGTGAATATTTTGCTTCGAAACTCAACTTTTCCGCCTATGGGTAACTATTGAGTAAATTCAGTTTTTTGTCTCTGAGCAATATTCTAAATATTAACTCTCTTCAAATTAAGTAAATGCATGAATGTCGATCAATGTTTAAAGAGGTCTAACTACTTATACAATTAATGTGTCGGTGAACTGCCTTTTCCACACACACAGAAATAAATTATACCATAAATGAAATTATGCTTGAAGGATAAAATTGCTTTGGTGAGACTCTCCTCCTTCCGCTCTTTCGCCCTTCACCCTCGTATACACTTCAGCTCATATCTTCGGGCGTCTGCGGGTGTATTGCCAATTTTTGTGAAATATGAAGCAAAACACATAAAAGTATTTTGAAAATTAATTAAAGTTTTCTGCTTTTGCGTGGATATAAATGTCGTACCCTACTCGCTCGTTCACTTTAACATTTAACAAAATGACATACATATGTACTTACATACATACATAAGAAGAAGTCGCAAAAGAATGCGCTTGTTTGCTTTGCCTGCATGTGACAGCTGTTGAGTTCAAATAAGTTCAGAAACAAATAATTTTCTTCGCGACATTTCACTCGCTAACCCTATGCTATAGGTATATAGTATACCATATGTATGGTATTTACATATGTATATAAGTATATAAATATGTGTAGAATGAAAATAAAATACGTGTGTCATTCAAATTCATATAGCGGATGCTGAATTAAGAATATTATACTTTTTGCTATTTAACAGTTACTTGCTTACTATTGCTGCTGTATGCCGCCTGCCAACCGCAAATAAAGAGCAACCAACAAGGTGTAGCGTAATTGAATTTTAGCAGTCTCTCAGTAGCAGGCGAATAGGGATAGAGGGAGCCAGTCCAGAATTTCAATAAAATGCTAAATAAATTAATCTTAAAAATACATGTACCACTTGTTGAATACTACTGCTTCCTGCTTTCCCGCCTTCCTATTTCAGCCGACAATACTCTCATACATTCATGTTCATACTACTGTGGGCAAAAACGTAAGACTTTTTAATATAAATTTCGCGCGGAAACCCATTCATCAAAATATTATTTTTTTAAGGTTGGTATGACTGTCGGTGACATCTGTGCCAAATGTCACATCAAAATAATCATTAGTGTTTAGTATACGCTTGTCTTTCTGAAGTACAAAAAGTGCATTCGGCGATTTTCACAATGAGTGAAATTATTCAACAAAGAAGTTCCATTAAATTTTGTGTGCGGAATCAAATTTCTGGTGCCGAAACGTTCAGAATGTTGCAAAAGGCCTTCGGTGATAATTGTATGTCGCGAGCAAGTGTTTTTGATTGGTACAAATTGTTCAATGGTCGAGATGGTCGAGAACGCGTTGACGACGAACCACGTCCAGGACGGCCATCAACATCAACTGATGATCAACACGTCAATAAACTCAAGGAATTGGTGCTCGAGAATCGACGATTAACAGGCAGAGACCTTACTGGCATCGTTGGAATAACGGAAGGATCAGTGAAAACTATTTTAAAACATCATTTGGGCCTAAGAAGAGTGAATGCACGATTGGTTCCAAAATCACTGCATTGGTTTTACGAGACCATTTTGCCAAAAATTCGACTGATATCGTTCCGCAACCACCCTACCACCCTATTCGTGTGACTTTTGGCTATTTTCTAAACTCAAAAAATCGCTTCGTGGACACCGTTTTGAGTCAATTGAAGACATTAAACATGAATCGCTAAGCGCATTGAAGGCTATTCCGGAAATTGACTTTAACAACTGTTTCGAGAATTGGGAAAAACGTTGGCACAATGTATTGGGGCCGGGGGGGATTACTTTGAAGGGGACGAAATAGATTTGGAAGAATGAATAAAAAAATTTGAAATTGTGAACAGTCTTACTATTTTTTGCCCACAGTAGTATTAGTGTTTCTTTTTCATTTATTTTTGTGCTCCCCGATTTTCGAATTATTCAAATCTGGTGCGCGTATACCTTTTTAACATTTGCTGCCATACGGAAAAACGGAAATGTTTGCAATTGCAAATCGGTATACAAATCAGAGCAATTTTGCCATTTGTTGCTGGCTAACTGAGTGGCTGACGGCTGTTGTTTCCCATTCTACATTCCAGCACAATACATAAATTCATTGCAGTTTAGCATCATTTCGACAACAGTTTATGAGTTTATTACTAGTTGGTTGTGCTTGGGGTTAGGCGAGAGGGGAAGAATAGAGATTGTTGTTGCTTGGGGTTCGGCGAGAGCGAAAGAGTAGAGAGTAGTCACAAATAGACTTTTTATTCTTTCGAGCCTCATTGCGTCCTTTCCTCCCCTCACTCATCTACGCAATATCAACATTTTGTATAAAATACCACAACATCAATTTGTTTGTTCCCATGATGACAATGTGTCACCGCCTACCGCTTTCCGCTTTCCGCACCCCCCCAAATCGAATCCGCCCCCTCTGAAGCCAATTGTAAAATTGTCGATGCCGCCAACAATTTTGTCGTCATTTATTTTATAATGCTGCATGAAGTTACGCACAAGTGAGTGAGTTAGGATAGTATTGTTGTAGAAACAAGTGGGCGTGTGAATGGGCGAGCGACGGCCTCCCGGCTCAGTCGGGGCAAAGGTTTGAGTAATACGAAAATGAATTTTCATTTTTTTTCACATTTGAAAACACTTAACTTGGCAAAGAATATTTTTCATTTTGGTAGATATTATTAATGTAAATCTGCTTATTCAATTCATTTATGTTTCACTGAATAAATTGGATTTTATTTTTCTTTTTTATATTGGATTTTGTTTTTATTATTTCTTTACAACTTTGCCTGCTACTGAAGTTGTTCCGCTTGTTTTTTTTAAGGGTTTTCTATTTTTTGTTTTTACTTTGTTTTCATTTCCGTCAAGTGGTGGTTATGCTTAAATCAGCCAAAAGTCTGTCTGGCATTGTCGCTACTGTGTACTTGATTACGTTTGGTTTTAGAAATTTTAATTTATGTTTTTATTTTATGAGCACGAAAGCAGCTGTAAGAATTTTCGTAAATAAATAAAATTAAATTAGAATTTCTTCTTATTTTCGGTTTTATGCATTTTTCAATAAATCTATGAGTTGAACTACTCTTTTACTTGTTTTGATGAGAATCGGACTAAATTAAGACTCATGTGCCAAAAAAATTCGAAAAACCTTACTTTGCTCTCTTCCAAATTTAACAGTGTGTTGTTTTTAGAAGTGTGGTTTTCAAGAAGAAATAAAACTCATATTATTTAATGTTATGGCCAAGAATTTAGCTTTATTAAAAAGATAAGGATTTGCAATTATGTTTTAAAAACGATTTCGGCAAGTGGCCGCCGCGGCTGGTTCGAATAAATTCCAACCGAGAGGCCTAATTTTCGACCACTTTTTGCAGCAATTGGGGCCGTTTGTCAGTAATAACGCGCCGAATATTCTCTTCCAAGGCGTTAACCGTCTCGGGCTTATCTGCGTAGACAAACGACTTCACATAACCCCACAAAAAATAGTCCAGCGGTGTTAATTCGCACGATCTTGGAGGCCACGACGCGAGATAATGCGCTCACCAAAAGTTTCCTTCAATAAATTGATTGTCCGAATATTTCGTTGGCTGTATGGCATGTAGCACCGTCTTGTTGGAACCAAAAGTCGTCCACATCAACATCCTCCAATTCAGGCACGAAAAAGTAATTAATCATGGCTCTATAGCGTTCTCCATTGACTGTAACATTATGAGCGGCTTCATCGTTGAAGAAATATGGACCAATGATTCCCTCTGCCCATAGAGCACACCAAACAGTGACTTTTTGAGGATGTAACGGCGTCTCAACCATGGCTTGTGGATTATGATCACTCCAAATGCGACAATTTTGCTTATTAACGTACCCATTCAACCAAAAGTGAGCCTCATAGCTGAACGAAATTTTCTTGTGAAAATCGGGATCGGTAGCCATATCGTTTTGGGCCCATTTACCGAACGTGCGACGCGCTTGATGTTGATGGTCTTTCGGCGTCAATTTTTGCACAAGTTGCATTTTGTAAGATCGCAAACCAAGATCCTTCCGCAAAATCTTCCATAAAGTGGATGGGCACAGCTCCAATTGTTGAGCGCGCTTGGCGGATTGACTCATTCGGGTCGTCTTCGATACTCTGTTCCACAGCAGCAATATCGTCTCTGAGGATGCGCTTTATCCACTAGACTAAACGTGGTGCGAAACCGATCCATGGCTGCTCGAATTACAGACTCTGCTGGGCGATTATGTCGACCGAATATTGGACGCAGCGCTCGATACGTAATAAATTTGCACGATTTGTAAACGTTGTTCAGGAGTAAGTCTATTCATTATGAAATGGCAAACCAAACTGAGCATAAATATAGTGACAACTGTCAAAAAGACCAACTCCGAAAAAACAATTTCTAGATTGAAAACTACACTTTTAAAAAAAACAACCTTTATAATCAGGCACTAAGTGTGGCGTCACCATGGCGTAATAAAAAAACTAATCAGTTGTCAAATCCTTACTGCGAAATACTTTATCCTCATTCAATATACACATGAAGTTATGTTACTGTGTCATTTGACTTTGTTTTTAGTATTACTTACAAAAAACATCCATGTTATCATCACTGCTCTAATTTAACAACCACATCTTTCAAAGTAAGAAATAACTTGTTTCTCAAGTCTCAGGCTCAGTATATTTTCTTCTACTTATAAGAGACGGGTGAATTAGCTATATTAGAAAATTTTCCATATGCAATTGAGGGTGAGATTACATGTGGACAGGTTCTCTGAACCTTCAAAAATAATTACTGCCCCAGCTGCATAATGAAATAGTTGGGTTCTCAATGATTGATGTCTCTCATACCATATATAAATTTTAGAAAATACGTACCATTTGCAAATGAGCAAGATATGTGAAAAACAAGCGGACCTGAATAGTAGAGCCAATTTTTAATTTTACAAGAGGAGAATAAAACGTTCGAGTTTCTTTATTTTTAATAAGGAAACTCTCCAAATGCGATTTTTGTTTTCTATTAAAAAAAAGGCAGTCAACATTTTAAAATATACCAACTAAAAAATGGCTGTGTGATTTTGGAGAACCAAAAATTACACTCCATTTCGGTAAAAGGTGGGCTTACCACATTTTGACGGCTCTACTTTCATAAAACGAGTTAAAACAAAAAATTCCATGTAATTTTTATACCAGCTTTTTACATAAATACGAGTATGTATGTATGGTATATGCAATTCAAATAAATCAAAGATTTGTTCATTAAAATCCACTAGAAAGTGAACTATTCGAAAAGTAATGGACATGAAAATAAATGTGGCTCTTTTGCACGTTAATTTCAGTGTCTGTCAAATCAAATTGTTATTTTCAGTAATGAACATGCTCAGCGATAAAATTAACAAGCATCTTTCTTTCTTTTAATGGCACGATTGCCCATGGAGGGCCTAGGCCGAGCTTATCGCATCCACTAATGTTGTGTGTGTTATATTTGTACATGAGTGGAAGGACAGTTTTTTTTTGCCGAATCCGACCGTCGAAGTGAAAAGCTTTTTATAGGCAATTAGTACTCTTGTGGTTTGTCATTGCCTGCCAAGAGGTGGTGCCGTGTAGAAAATTTATTTTTCCTATTTTTTTACTTTGCCAGTGCTCGGATTCGAACCCTGGACACTCTGCAACAGTCCAACTTACTACTACTACTCCACAACGATCACAATTAACATGCATCATAAGCGACAAATATTACTGAGCTACGTAAACAATGTTTTCAACAGAGGAAAAAGCAGTGAAAAAACACTGCCAGTAAATGAAAAATTTTTCACCCACATTCAACTTATTGAAAAAGACAAGATCCCTGCGCTCTTTGCCTATCACTGCTGTAGAGCACAGAGCACATGAGATGAAACAGAGAAATCCAACTTGGACATCTCTGATTGTATTGTATGTAGTCGAACCCCAAACGATTATATGAAAAAAGTTCGACTCCGACATCGGCACTTTTTGTTTCATCTTATTTGATCTATGCTAAAAAAAATCGAAAGGCAGAGGGAGGGGAAAAACATTGACTGCACTTCTTGCAAGTACATAACTGCATTCTTAATAGTGTTGTTGGTGTATACAAAGTTTTGAGTTCCGGTTTCCACAGGCAAATTTTACTTTGCAAACTTTTATTAGCTCCCTTTTGCTCTTTGCGTATGCGTTTACACACACAAATTTCATGACACATAAGAAAAAGGGAACAAAGAAAGGAATGGGCAAAGTTCCAAAAATATTTTAATAAACAAAATTTTCGATTGCACACAGAGCGCTTTTGATATAGACTCTGACGACAGCGATTAAGATGAAATAATGATTCGTTTGTGATATTTAAATAATAGTTAACTTTAACTTAAATGTTTGTTTTCCAAATGACAGTGAAGGCGACTAAAAGGAAACTCAAAAAAATTTATTTCAACGAAGAAAGCAAACTAGAATTTTCGAGTACAACAAAGTCAGTACTCGAAAAATTTTGTTTAACTTCCCCTCTCCCCTCTCACCAGCAAAGTCTAGAGTTTGCAAACAAAAATTTGTCTCGAAACCAGGACTAAGCAAAGAGCGAAATACAAACCACCTAATTGGCTACAAACGATTTCAAATTTAGGTTATACCGAGAGCTAAAGAAATTGAAGGCATATTAATAATAAAAAGTTCAGAATCAATGAACTGAACTCCAGAAATAACATCAAAAGAAAAAGTAAGCAACTCAGATTTAATGTAAGATCGTACAGCAAACAACAGAAAATATCAAAAAATTATGTCATCATAATTTCTCCAATACATACGAGTGCATTTATGTAAGACCAACAGCAATAATTATCATTCATCACCCGCGTTAACGATTGAAAACAGCAATAACACCACCACCATCAACCAACAGCAGCAGCGTAAACCAAATAAGGAAAAGTGAAATCACATTAAATCAAAAGTCCAAAAATCAAAAACCTTAAAACAAAAGTCAATAGAAAAATATATAGATAATTAACTACAAATAATAAAATAGTCAAATAGCAAAAAACAAAACAAAAAACGCAAAAAATAAGTGCTGATAATCCAAAAATCTTAAACCAAAAAAAAAAAAAAATATTAATCAATAATCGTCAACCAAAAATAGCCAAAAAAAAGAAACGCCAAAATGTTAAAAATTCACATGTTAGAACAAGTTGTCAACTCAGAAAATGCACAGGAAACCTCTACACCCACATCCACATCAACGTCAACATCACCAAAGCGTGGTGGTGGAGGTGGCGGTGGCGGCAGTAATAGCAGCAGCAATAGCAACATTAGCAGCCAAAAAACACCGACAGCCTCATCGGCAACATCATCACCATTGCATGCAACATATCCGCTGCCAGGGTTGCCGCAACGTCAAATAACATCGTCTGGTGTTAGCTGCTGCAGCGGCAGCGTCAGTGTTAAATCGGCAAGTCAAGGATCATCGCCTGCTGGGTAAGCTCAGTTATTGTTTCCTCTTTTTCCATTTTTTTGATTCCTTGAAAAACAAAAGTTTTACACGCTCAAATTGTCAACGTATGAAAATTTTAAGTGAAGCATTAAGGATTAAATAACTGCATGTAGAAAACGAAAACAAAAGTTGTGACGATTCCGCGCTTTTTTGTTGATATTTTATTTAATCGCATGAGGATACATATGTATGTGCGTCAAATATTAAATATATGTTGCTCATGTTTGCACGGTTTTTTTAATGACATATTTTGCAATGATTGCAATATATAATCTTGGGAATATTTAAATAAAAGCTGAACTTCTCAGGTTGATCGGGTTTCTAAATGGAATCTTTTACACAAAATTTAAAAAAAAGTCTTAAAATTTTACAAAATATAATTTTGCACTTCGTTTGCGGACACTGGGCGATTGGCTGCAGCGATATCGCGAATTCCATGTAACCAAACTTGTCATTACTTACTTCGACTAACGAGAAACTCTCGAACACTTTCTGTGTGATTGTCTTGTTCCAAGAAGATCTGTCAAAAATAAAAATGCTTGGGAATCGAGGGGATTGATGAATATTAAAATTGATGATTTTGTCAGTGGATAATTAATTTTCTTAGAGCAAAGAATAATACCGCCACTGTGGAATCTGCACCGGAAACCCCAATCGCTGACGGCGTTGAAGTACCGCCGCCCGACTATGAGGAGGTCTTTACAGCCATTGCTTGGCTGCAGCTGCAGATGGCCTGCCTGCTGAGTTGTTTAAGAAGAGCTCACAAAACGCATGTCGGAGCTTCTATGCAGAATATGGTCGCATGAAAGCATTCCCGTGATACCCTATCGTGCGACTTCTTTAACCTTATGCTGGCGAAAATAATTCGAGCTGCGAACAGCGACATCTCTGGCACTATCTTCTATAAGAGTGTCATGCTGATAGCATACGCTGATGATATTGACATCATTGGCAAAAACCTTCGAGCAGTTAGTGCAGCATTCTCCAATCTGGAAAGTAAGTCTCGCCGAGTGAGTCTAGTGGTGAACGAGGACAGAACGAAATACCTTGTGTTCAAAAGGAGATTATCTCTTTTTTTATTCGAGCCACGGTGGAGGAACACGAAGAAGAGGACGTCCTATAATCTCCATTGGATAGAGCAGGTACAGAGCGACCTGACTGAACTTTATTGAAGCGGTCGCTTGTAGTGTTAGCTAAGTAAGTAAGTAAGAACAAAGAAGTCGATGATCATACGTTTCTTCATGATATAAAATTAAAATTTTGTTTCTTATATTTAAAAACAAAACAGTAAATTTTATTGACATATCACAATTTTTTATTTTTTGAAAGTGAAAAGCGCTAACGTTCATGAGTGCAAATTGCCTAAGAAAAGCTTTTCACTTCGCCGTTCATATTCGGCATAAAAGTGTATGCCTCTTCCATTCATATAAAAATACACTGGCGGTCACGATTGGCAACACTTTTTTAATAAGTATGTAAAAATTTGGGTAATTTACTTATTTTTTCTTGCTACGATAAAGGAGATTTCCCGGTTTAAATTATTCCAAATGTGTTGACAACAGAAATTAGTTATTCTAGAGCATTTGTTTAACGTTAAAGGGTTTATTGTGAATTAAGTGCAGTAATGAGTGCAAAATATAAGCAGCTGACACATGATAAAAAAGTCAACGATAAATTTCTGAAAAGTTGGGTTGCTTATATTCCACAATTGTCCGTTTTTTAAAAAAAAAAAAAAGAATACTATGGAGCTCCTGGAGAGGAAAACGGATCTGCTGCTAAACGTGCAACCAGTAACAGAATTGATAGCCTTATAAAAAATATTAGCACCAAGGATCGATTTAAAAGTGCAGTAACTATTCGGGCCGAGATAGAAACCTATCATTGCGTAAATATTAGAGTTGAAGCTGTACGCAGAAGACTGCGAGAAGCTGGTTTATCTGGAAGGCATCCTGCAAAAAAGCCATTGTTGACTGAAAAAATTAGAAAAGCGCGTCTAGCTTGGGCTAAACACTATAAAAGCTGGACACTGGAGTAGTGGCGAAATGTCATGTGGTCTGATGAAAGCAAATTTAACCTGCTATGCGCCGATAATTTGCCGTACGTGCGCCGTTCCAATGGTGAACGTTATAAAAAAAACTGTATTGTAAAAACAATGAAATTTCCACAGAGCCAGATGATTTGGGGATGCTTTACCTACAACGTACGTGGTCTTTGTACTTTTAAGAAGGACCTATGAATGCTGAAAAATATGGGCAAGTGATAAAGGAAAACTTAGTGCCAGCTCTTGAAGAGTATTTATCCTGCAGTGTGAACACAATTTTCCAAGACGATTCTGCGCCTTGCCACCGTGCAAAATCGGTAATTTTGCATGCTATATTTTGTTTGATTCTTACAGAATGTAGAATTAAAAACGGAACGTTTAAAAATAAAATCCTTTTTTTACAGCTTGAAAAAATATTCACGGACATCGGAATTTCACGCCTGACTTGGCCGGGAAACTCGCCCGATTGAGCACTTGTGGCTTATTATGAAGCGCAAAGTTGCTGACAAGAAGCCCGAAAATAAAAAAAAAATTTATTTTAGCATTAAATAAAGTTTGGTATGAAGTTATTACCAAAGATAACCTACAAATTTTGGTTTGGTTGATTCGATGCCGTCAAAGATAATGGCTGTAATACGGGCTGAAGGAGGAGCAACATCCTACTGATAATTTCTTTTTTGTAGCTTGATGTTAGCTCTTCAAAACCACTTTAAAGACTAATAGATATGGTTTAGTTTTGAATATTATAAAAATATATTACATTTTCTTAAAAATTTTCTTGTATTTAAGTTCTTGTCAAAAATAATACGTTTTTGAGCTCCAGTAATATTTTTTCGTTCTTAAACTTTGCATAATTTTAAAATCATAATAATATTTAAAAAAAAAAAATAAATATTCCCTAACATAAAAATCATTATTTTCGTATTTTCATGTTATTTTGAGGTGGTGCGATTTTCGTGACCGCCATAACACATAGAACATGATTGCCTCGGCTTAGGTTATCCATGGTATATGTTATGCCATTAAGAAGATTTGTGATAAGTTACAACTTGATTTTAACCATGAAATACTAAAATATTAAGGTTTATCACTTCGGGTTTGATTCAATTCAATTGGTTAATTTGTTTCGACTTTCTTCACTGTTCAAATAGCATTAAATGACAACATAATTCCAATAAAAAATTTTCTTTTTCATATTTACAATATTCTGTTGTTGTTGTTGTGATTGTCATGCTTTGACTTGCGGATGCAAATTTTTAAACGAACACAAAGCAAACAAAAAAATAAAAACAAGAATCAATTTACCGTTTCATGCGCATGCGCAACACTGGCTGGCCCTCCATAACTCCAAAAGCAAAAGGAACAACAACTGCAATTTTGTTTCTTTTTTTCTTTGTATTTGATAATGCATTTCATTGCATTTTCTCAACTCCGAACTGGCGCGACGGCGCATGCGCACCAAACTGTGAAAATAAAACTCACTGGCTCTCTTCATTGAATGTCTGTGGCTGCACCGCACTTCACTACACCACACTGCTCTACTCTGCTTTACAGTGTAGTTGTTGTTTGTTTGTTTGTCTTTTCCTATTATTTTATTTTTATTTTTTTATATGCTACTGTTTTGTGGGCAATGCACCAGCAAGCGATGAGTTAATCAATGAAATTCAATTGCTTTTGACTGCTGCCGTTACTTACTCTCTTTTGTTGCTCATGTTCAGATAAATTTATGACGAAAACTAAAAATTTTAAACATAATAAGGAAAAGATAATACTAGTAAGTAGTTGGTAGGAAATGAAAAATTATACAAAACTAATCGGCGTCATCCATACATACAGGGTGATCCATCTAACATTTGGAATTGGAACTACTGGTTATTTTGAGAGTGCCAACTCTAACTTCATTCTTATTATGACGGAAATTTTAATAGTTTTAACTAAATGGTTCGATATACGCTTGAACAACGTTGGGATATACTAAAAATTACTTGCAAAATGATGAATCTTCTACCGCAAGTGAAAGATCAACACAATTTGTGGATCAATTTGTGAAACGTATGCGTGAAACACGTTCTCGTGCTCCTACAGCGCTCATACCGATAAAAATGATCTTTTGCGCGGCAAGTTTGATGCCATTTTGGTGATGTTCATTAGCCACCACGCAGATGCGATTTGACTCCGTTGGACTAATATTTGTGGAGAGCCGTTAAAAGTAAGTGTTACGCTAATCACCCAACAACGATTGAGACTCTTAAGGGCGAAATTAGTGCAGCTATCGGTCAAGAATAGCTTTATGCAGTCGAAAATTAATGGGCTACTGTAAGTCATTTGAATAAAATTGAGTTCCACACTTAACTAGAAAAATAAAACTTTTTTTACTTTTAATGGCACAACAGCCCATGGAGGGCCTAGGCCGAGCTTTTCGCATCCACTCATGTTGTGCGTGTTATATATGTACATGAATGGAAGGGACCTACAGTTTAATGCCGAATCCGAACGGCGAAGTGAAAAGCTTTTAATGGCAATTTTTACTCTTTAGGTTTGCCATTGTCTGCCATGAGGTGGTGCCGTGTACTTTTTTTTTTACTACTAATTTTTCTACTACGCTTTTTTTTTTTTTTTTTTTAATTTGCCTGTGCCGTGATTTGAACCCCGGACACTCTGCGTAGCAGTTCAACGCACTACCACTACGCCACAGCGAAAAATAAAAACCAATGTTAAAAAAAAATTATTCGTTTCTTAGTTGGACCAAAATCAAATTCCAAATTATAAATGGTCCATCCTGTACACTCAATTACATACATTCATAAAATTCATTGTGCAGCCAAATGTCACTACACTCTTGACAGTTTCAGCTTCATATTTATCTTGAGTATCGTCGTCTTTGCTGCTGTTTGAGATTCTGGGTTGCTGCATGTAATCATCAGTCTCATAATAATAGACCCTGACTTGGGGGAAATAGTAACACAATAAACTCTCACTGTCTTAGCGCTTGTTGTCTCATAGCTAGTAATTAAAAATATATATTTACTTACTATGCACATACTCGTACAGTTCATAGCAATTAAAAGTGGAAAGTGTGTCTGACACTCGCTCGTACTAATACCAAACGAGTGCTACTGTAGCTCTTATTCTGCAGAAATTATACACATATTATGTATGTATGTATAAGTTTCTTGGCTGAGAATTTTGTAAAATTTCTTGTTGTGTTCACACTGTGATCTGTAATTATGACAATACATAATTGTAGGTAGATAGATGGTGGAGTCTCATTATGAAAGAAGAAATGAGCTATGATTGAAAAAGAATCTGCATTAAAATGTGATTATGAAAGATTTCTTCATTTATTTCTTCTTTTTTAATTTAATTTTTACGTTATTAAGATGAGTTGATAATTCACAAAAAAATTATTAACTCATAAAATGAAATGATGTTTTTTTTAATTGCTTTGGAATATTACAAATTGAAAACTCATTAAAAATTGGGGTTTTTTTAAGACTATAAATACCTACATAAAAATCTGGTAGTTCATATTTTTACTACTAGAACATATGTAAAAAAAAAAATGAAAAAATAAGGAACAACAAACACAGTAGCCGCCCATATAAACTTCGTAAAAATAATCGGAACAAAAATACAGTGGTTAACTCGTAATAAAATTATACACAAATTTTTAAAAGTTTATACACTTATAAACTTATAGGTCGTTTATGAGTTTACTCGTATATGAATCCCGTTAGTGTGTTTCATGGAAATGTGAAAAGATAAGCAGTAAAAATATTTAAAAAACTTAACTCCTTTTATTTAATTTAATTTTACTTTATTTCTAAACTAAAAACACATAGATAAATATAAATAAAATTAATTTCCATGCCAAAATAATCAGATATATAAATTTACACCTTGTTTAGTTAAAGTTTAGGCAACTTTACTTTGCTATTTTCCACACACTTTGTGGAACTTTTGGTCTTTGATTTCAAGACTGCCAGCATTTCATAACAGATTCATTTTGGCTCTTCTCCAAACTCTCCAAACACTCCTTGGTGTAAACTTCTGAGTTAAATGTTTAGTGGTGAACGATCAGGGTATCTACATTTTGTTTCCAGAAGTTTGGATCTTTTTTATCGTTTCATCATTTGCCGATTATTATTTACCGATTTTTCACATTTCAGTCAATCGTCGTTGATAAAGTTGATATATAGTATATTTTATTTCAGCTAGTGTTATAAGATTCTATCTGAAACAGTCCTTAGTTTCCTAAAAGAAACTCAGCAGTTCCGATTTTAATTTTAATTATAAGCGAAATGTTAGGTGGTTGGTTATTAGAGGTTAAACCTGACACAAGTTGGAAACTTGATATCGTAGAATCAGAAAAAACTACTTATAGCCTACCTCAATTACCAGAAAAGCAATGTTCGGAGAAAAATGTGGACTCCTTTGATAAGTACAAATCAGTTCTCAAGCAAATTCTAACATAAGCCTCACTAATATGACGAAAAGAGTTCAAATCAGTCCAAACAGTGTGCACCTATAAAACCATCATATCCTATAAAGCCATCATAGCCTTGAGTCTTGAGTCCAGGTAGACTAAAATAAACAGGGTACTGTATTACTAAAAACTATGAACGTACCTGAATTTTACATATCACAGGACCGAATGTATCTATTCATAACAGATTGAAGGAAAATCGTGCGCGGTGGCTCCGAGAAAAAATTCTGAAGTAACTAGTCCAAAATAGACTATTCTAAGATGTTTAAAGATGTCTTAATATTATCGTGTTACTTGGATTTTCTTACGGAGCCAAAGTTTTTCAGGAGAGAGAGAACTTCTACCATAATATTATTCTAAATCATAAACTAAACTTCAGAGCATGATCAAATTATCCAAGCCGCTATTAAAACTGTAGACTTAATATTTTCTAAATAAGTTAATGAATGTAAGGAGTTATTCATCTCTGTAAGTCAGAGACTCAACATTGATCTAGTTTGAATTGCAGGTAATAGAAACATAGAAGTCAATTAAAGAACAGATAAGTTAACGAGGTGCAAACCACTTCAAGACACTGCTCAAGCATTTTTCAATTGGAATTTTGCCTCTCAGCAAATAAATTCGGAAAATAAAAGAGAAATTAAAGTATGCTGGGAATCTTTACAAAAATTTCTCACTCTGCGAATGCTAGAAGAATTTATGTTTAAAGATATCTTTGAGCAAAAAGTTTAGAAAGTAGCAGCAGCTTTCTTCCTATTTGTATTTGCTTACAAAATAAAAAGTGCGTAGGTCGGCGCCTAAAAGAAAGCAGTATAATCTCTCAAAATATACGCTTCCTTTATCCCTAGATATGCAAATGATGCCGCCCGCCCCCTGCTTCCTGTTTATGGTACCCTTTAACACGCGTGTGCGTGATGGCGTGCGCGAGCTATTTTTAGCCTAATTACTTACCGAGAGCATGTTGCTGTATGCTTTTCTGTTTGTATTATAAATTTATGAGCTTCCAAGGAAAGCAAACAAACAAATAAAATTCCATGAGTGAGTTTTGATTTATTTTGACATAAAATTCTTGACACAAAAAATGAGAAAAAAATTTAATTAAAATGTAAACAACAAAACAAAAAACACTTTTTTAAACTCGTAAATTAAATGAAAGACAATAAAGGAAATGCATTAATGCTTGAAAATGAAGGCGCCAAATCTTTTAAGCTTCACAGATTTTCAAAAATTTTGTTGATGACTTGTAATGAAATTGTTTTCGGTTCTTTAGCAATTTTGGATTTTTTATTATTGCAATCGACGTTCTCTATAAAACTTCAATTAGTATCCTCTGCTTCTTCAAATTTACCCAATCATTATGCATTATTTTATTATTATTTTATTTGTTTTTGTTTTTTCGACAGCTCTTTCGTGTTTTGAGTGGAGTAGCCAAAACTGTGATGAACGTGTTTTGCCTCAGTAATTTGTTTTTTCATGAATCCATTTTCCTTTCTGAAAATAATTTCAAAAAATTAGTAATTGCAATTATGGTATCGCAACGAGCACACAAAATGCTTTTGGTTTTGTCAAAAACGTGAGCGTTTTATAGAGTATTTCTTTGTGCAGTTTGTTTTGGTACAATAGCCCTACATTCAGTAGAGTTGAATTCAAACCAGCATGAACTTGACAAAGTGTTTGAAAAATAGTTTTTTCATAAGTAGGTATTATTGGATGGAATTTTTTCGCTTTTACTAAGATCTATATTTTGGTCTGGTTTTTAGTCTGACTTTTGGTTTAGTTTTGGTCTGGGTTTTTATTTGGTTTTTAGTCTTTTGTTTCTATTTTGTGGTTTGATTTTTCATTTGGTCTTTATTTGGTTTCAGGATTGTTTTTTGACTGAGTTTTGGACTGAGTTTTATTTGGTGATTAGTCTTGATTTTGATCAGCTTTGTCTGGAAATTGGTGTATAAGTATTTTGAATATAATTTTAGTTTGGTTTTTGTTTCAAGTTTGTTCTGGTGTTTGATCTGACTTTTATTTGGTGTTACGCCTGAGTTTAATATGCTTTTTAGTTAGCTGTTAGTACAATTTTTGATATACGTTTGTTTAGTCTGACTTTTGGTACGGATATTGGTATTGTTTTTGGTCTGAGTTATCTGATGTTAGGTCTGATATTGGATTGGTCTGACTTTTAGTTTTTATCCCTCTTTTTGATTTAGTTTTCATTTGGATTTTTGATTCGGTTTTTAATCTGGTTTGGTATGCCTTTTGGATTGAGTTTGATTTGGTGTTTGGTCTAGTTTATAATTTGGCCTTGGTTTTCACCTGGTTTATGGCCAAATCTTTTGTATGTTTTTGTTTTGGTTTGGTCTGATATTTTTGATCTTGATTTTGTTCTCATTTCTTTGATTAGAATTTTAGTTTGGTTTTTATTTATATTTATGTTCGAACTGATCTGGGGTTTGACTTAAATCGCAGTAAAAGTTTTGGTCTGATTGTAGTATAATTTTTGATCTGAATTTGAACTGGTTTTGATTTGGACTTTGTTGTGGATGTTGGTATGGTTTTTGTTTTGAGTTTAATCCGGTCTTGGGTCAGATCTGTTCTTTAGTCTGATTGTGGTCTGTATTAAAGTTTTGTTTTTAGTACCTTTTTTGTTGGATTTTTTTATTGTATTTTTGGTCTAGGTTTGGTATGGTGTCTGAACTGATATATTTGAGTTTTGGATTTAAATTTGTAAACCTGTTGGTTTAGGTTGATTTTTAGTATGGATATTGGGTCCAGGTTTCAAGCTACAAAAGTCATTCGCGATCGATCGTAGCGCTCTCGATTTGCATCGATATGTTTATTTTAATTGTATATATGTATATTTATTTCCAAATTTGAGTAAGTACAATTTGAAGGATTTTTTTTCTATTCAAATGCAAATTCATTTTGTATGAATGGTAAACAATACTCCAACATTTTTTAAGCATGACGTAAAGAAATCTGAAAAATTCCTAATAAACATATTGAAAATTAAATACGATAATTTCGTTTAGCACCCAAAGCTAAATTGAGCCATTAGTCAAATGTTGGTCTTCAGGTCAATTTCCTTAAAACACAGTAATCTATTAACTTTATTTTGTTTAGTCTTAGTTAATTAACTAATTTTTATTCAACACTTTCTTTGCTGCATTAGTGTCTTAACAAAAAGTAAAAAATATGTCAGTTAAAATTAACTGAAAATAAAAATAACTGAAAACAACACAACGATGGATTACTAAATAAAGTAACCGTGACTTATGTAGAGTTTGTTTAACGTAAAACCTTATAACCTAAAAATCATTAAATATTGAAAGAAAAAAATGTAAAATTAAAGGCAATTTATCATTTTTTTCTTTACCTATACAGGGCAAATATTGATGAAAGATAGCAAAATAATTTAATGTGCGTGCACTGAAAAAAATATTTTTAATTTAAACATTATTCAAACTGTTCAATTAAAATAACTATTTTAATATTAATTTAAGCGTTCATTAATATGCAAAATATTGCTAAATTTAAGTTTTTTAATGCAATTTTTCAACTTTCATTTAAAAAAAAAACTAAGTAACAAAACAATTTTTGTTTATTACTCATGTTGTTGTGTATGTTACTTACACAACTCTGCTCTGCTGAAGGCTTGTTGCCTAGTGAGAGGAAGGGAGCTCTTTGTTCGGCATGTATTTGCCCCAGCTCTTGCTTACATTCGCAATAAATTTTGTGTGCGTTTTTACTTGTTTGAATTCATTACTTTTTTTTTTCGCAGTTTTCATGAGCTATTGTTAAATTTTGTAGTTATTAGCATATAACATATTTGAAGCATATTTTTCTTTTATTTGCAATATACTTCTCATTCACTACTTTTGATTCATTGTTGTTCATTCATTGTTAAGGTTAAACATTACAAAATAACTACATAAACAAGTAACTGAAGAATAATAGCAGCAAATACATATGCACACACATCTATTTGTTAGATATTCGAATTAACACTACAATGTTAATTGTTTCGAAATTATTGCGAATATTTGTTGTGGCACTTGTATTTTTTTGTTTTTATAGGTTTTCCTTTAGTGTTTATTTTTTACCATTGGCTGTTCCTAATTAAATAGAAAATTAAACTAAATATTAAAAAATGATGTTCAAGAAATTGCATTATATTTCCTCATTCCAGAATCCGTCGTGTAACAGTTATGATTTAGTAACTCCAATTAAAAAGAAATCATATGCATTGAATAGGAGACAATACTAACAACTGTTTCTTGCAAGCAACAATAGTCGAGTTTTTGAAGTTTACTTCTTTAGAATCGTTTTTTATTATCACGTTAGTTGCCACAGAAATGATGGGCAGCGCACTCTATCAATCGAGTATAAAAAAAACTAGATAGATAGAGGGCGCTGCCCATCAGTTTCTATCAATTTTGATATTTCGAAAAAAATTCACATTTCAAACATTTAAAAATTTCTAGAGCTGAAAGAATGAGTAAGTATAGACTGAAAAAATAAATAAAAAACCCGATGTACAAACAAATGCCGATTGTATTACGATAAAATCTCCACCAAAAACGGCGGTTAAAGGCAGCGAGAATGTAGAATTCGCGAAAAATGGAAGTCCAACAAAATTCAGTTTCTGCTGTCGTGAAAAATAACCAAAAAAAAAGCAACGAAAGATCGCGAGTGTGTAGATTTCGCAAGCAACTTGAGGCACAATAGAATTCGAATTTCACTGAAAAGCAAATAAGTTAATAATTGCATCAACACTCATGTCATGCAATGTCATTGAGGTGGCCGAACTCCCAGCTTCTCAATGAAAGAGGAGGGCAGAAGATTTACTTGAAAACTCTCTTGAAAATCTTTCCTCCGTGGAAAGAAAACAACTCTCATCAGCACAATAAAACACAGACGGTATTTGTCAAGTTTCTAGTCAATTTCATATCATTCACGAGTTCTCAGACCGGCGAATGATTTTTTGTGGTGATTCGGTATATTTTGCTGAATGAGAACTGTTATGTCTCGTCTCCTTCCCTGTAGGTAAAAACGATGTGAAAATATTGCGTGCGGTTGGAAATGGTCTCATCTCAGATGAGAGTGGAAACGCGACTAAATAATCAAGATAATATGTAGTTATTTAATTTTTAATCAAAAAGTATGTTTTATTAAACTGCCTTCCGAATTAAAACTCCACTACCATCCATCATTAAGCAAACATCAAACAACGTCCTTGTCAGAACTAGAGATGTAAAAACATCGCCAACTGTCGATTATTATCGATTGTTCGTGCACATCGGTAGGTTCCATACTAGTTTCTAAAGTTTCCGAGATCGATAATGACCTGTCAAAGGAAGTTTTTTCACTGTTAAGAAACAAGGCAGTATGCATACTTCTCAGTACTACCCACTTTTCTTCCTATTCAGGTAAATGTCCGATTAACAATCTGGAAATGGAAGATCTGAATAAATTGAAGCACCAGTACTTCTTAGAAGAATATTTTATATTCATTTTTCATTTTGATAGGTTGTACATATTTAAATTATTTTGCATAAAAATTATTATATTGTTTGATTGAAAAAGTTTTTCCATACTCATTCACCATTAAAATAGGTATGAGTTTGGAAAAGGGCTCATCGTGGAAATGTGTAAACGATCTTCCGGAGCTCTCATGCATTTTTCACACTAAAACTTAATCGTTATTATTCGTATTAGATTAAAAAAAATTGGTCAATATTGCAAGTACTTGGTAAAAATATCAATTTTTTTTCCTGAACAATTTTGTTGTCTTTTATTTGTTATTTGTTTCGTAAAAGCAATTTTTCTGAGCTTTTGAGCTTTAAAATTTTCTTATTTCCTAATTGACAAATGTAAAACGGAACTTTTTGGTTTGATTTTTGCTTTTTTGTCTTGTTTTGCTTTGATTTTTATCTTTTCGTTTGATATTTTGTCTAATTCATGGTCTGGTTTTGTTCTAGATTTTATTTTTGGCTTTTCTTTACTGCGGATTTTGTTGATCGTTTTTGATCATGAGATTTTAATTGTTTTAAATTTTTGTTTTTTCCGATTGTTGTTCTGGTTTTTTTTTTCGTTTTTTGTCTGAAATTTGGAGTGGATTTTAATCTGATTTCTATTTTTGTTTTCACTATATCATTTGGACTGGGGTTCAGTTTAGTTTTTCCTGGTTTTCGTTATGGTTTTTAATTTGGAATTAGGTCTAAATTTGGTATCTAATGGGTAGAGCACTACGCTCTCACTAGGAAAGTTGCGGTTTCAATTCCCCTCTTGGCCTGGTGGTTAATTCTCATAAAAACTTATATTTCTACCGATATGGAGTGAATGAGAATTATAAGTTTATAAGTTGTAGGTCCAACCATAATTGACCATTCTGGGCCCTGTGTGCCCTGGTTTTTATCTTTTTTTTTGCTTTTAAAGTGACTTTTAATACGGTTTTGGTTTGTAGGTTTGCTTTTTCGTTTAATTTTTGTTCTTGTTTACTCGTTTTTATCTTTAGTTTTTTCTTCTAGATTTTGTTTTAGTCTTTAGTCTGGTTTTGTTGGTCTGTTCTTTTAGACTGTTTAAAATAAAAAGTATTGCCTGGTTTTTTTATCCGGCCTTTGCTGTGTTTTTTTTCGTTTTATTATGACCTTTGGTCTGATTTTTGTTTAGTTGTTTTCTTCATCTGGTTTTTATTCGTCTTTCACTCTGGTGTCTGATCTGATTTTTTTTGTCTGGTTTTTGTTTTGTCTTTTCTTTTCGGTTAGTTTTTGTCTGCTTTTGGTCTGAGTTTATTTTGTTTTTGGTCTGGTTTCTGGTGTGGTTTTCAGTTTTTATTTTTTGTTGTGTTTTTGAATTTTTATCTGGTTTTAAATAAGATTTTATTCTGGTTTTTGATCAGGTATTGGGAATCATTTTCGAGACCTAGCATCCTTTTTTGTATTCAACTTAGTTTTTTTTCCAATTTGTTAAAGTGGTAATCTATCTAACTTCTGTTTTGATTTCTCGTTTCGTTTTGATCCGGTCTGGTGTTTAAAGTTTAAACTCTATCTGAAGCGCCAAAGCATTTCGCACTATTCAATTTCACATATCTTACCTATAATTTGAGATTGTGTCCGCTTCAAAACATTGTAAGATTTCCTCATTCAATTACTCCGAAAATAATAATAATCTTCCCGTCAACCAATCATATGCATATTTCATTATACGATATTTAATGATCTTTAAAATATTTCCCTATTTTGTTTAACTTAATTATACACTTGTTATGCCCGAATATCAAACAGTGGCAAAGATTGTTTTATTTTAACATTTAAAAAAACAAAACAACAAATTTTAATGTTTCTTAGTAACTCATGTAAAAAAATGTAAATTTAAATTATGCATAAATAAAAAGCTTTGTCTTCGCTCTTATGCTTTTAAATACTTTGAAAAACTTTTTATTGATTTCTTTAAATATTGTACAAAATATGTAATGAAATGATTCATTAGCAACACATCGTTAATTTTAATGCAAATTCATTCCTTTTATGAATGAAGCGGCTAATAAAAATATGAATACAAAAAATATGTCAAAAATCAAATCAACGAAATGTTTTTATTTTCCTTTATAACGCTTTCGAGCGTTACATATCATTAAAAAGTTAGAAATTAATTTTAATCTTAATTATTAAACATGTATTTCTTTGTCGAAGTAAATTAAACACTTTAACATTTATAAAGTTAAACTGCAATAGGTCACAATAATAAAATCACTTTCTGAAATGTGAAAAGAATAAGCATTTTTCCTTAGCTTCTTCCCAGGAGAGCAATATTCTTGACGTTTCGTGCGTGCCTACCTACAGCTTGTTCATGCTTTCTTTGCTTTTTTTTGTTTTTGTTTTCTCGGCCTTGCTATTGCTTTTCGTTTTGTATCCATATCTGCCTACAATTTCGAAGAATATTTAAATCTGTCAGCGTATCAGACCAATTAAAGCTGGCAGCAGTAGCACGAGTCAATCACCGCCGCAATATCACAGGGAGAATGTCGAAGAGCAGCGGTCGGGCGCGTGAGCAATAGTGCCTGCCTAGCAAGTCAATTGGAAAATTATGTGCAAGTTTCTTGAAGAACGAGCTCACAGGCGCAGTAATACAGTAATCCCCGCTTTATAGCCTCTATGAATATGTGAAATTTCTTCTTCAATTCATTTTTGTTACATGCTAGACTGGAACCGTAAAATTACTGGCTGACCTGGAGATCCAATTAAACGGGAGCCAATTAACCGGGTATTACTGTATATATTTTTGTCCTCTTCTTCCTCACGCATCAACAGAATTAGTGTTGCCGCCATCCAAGATGAATTTGTGGTTAATTGAATTGTTGTGAGAAGCGGCAGCAGAAAGGCAACAGCATCTTTTGAACTTTTCAGTGTTGTACATAAAGTGTCACCATTAAAAAGGGGAACGACACATCAAACGTCAATGTTTACGTGTGCCTCGGTGTGTGCGTGTGTGTGTGTGTGTCAATTGAAGATAATATAATCAAATTTCTGAACTGCTTAATTTTTTTTTTTTTGTTGACTACTTTCTATTTGTTTTTTGTAACTTATTTTGTATAGACTTTAGTGCGGGTGGCTCTGTGTGTTAATATTTATTGATGTTTGCCGAAATTAATAACACAATACATTGTAAAACCTGATTCCAGTTTTCTAAACAATAATTTATACAATAATGTAGCCACATTTTTTTGTGTGTACATTCTTTTATTGTTATTTTTCGTACTTACACGCATGAAATTAAATGCTTCTACTTTTGTTTTTTTGTAGTTTACATATAAATAAATATGAACCTAAAAATCTAACAATAGATTATCCAGTGTACAGAGTGTTGTTGTTGTTGCTGCTGCTCTTCAAATTGACAGTTAGTCGAAGCTTGGATACACATGACATGTGCGCAAAATGCGACATAAAAATGTTGGGGTAAAATAGTAAAGTAAACAAAGCCAAACGAAGAAACGTTAGTTAGCCCCGTGGGCATACCACATTGAATATACGCTCCCAGCCAAAGTCAAGTCATGTCAAGTTAAAAGTTCGTCCTCCTCGCACCTAACCAACACACACATAAACACATGTATGTAGTTGGGTTCATTTATCCGTAATATACGGATAGAGCTGGTGTTGCTGTTGCTACGCGCACGCGCAACTGGATCAGCGTCAGTATTCTGCGCTCGTGTTTTCTTGATTTCGTTTTATAGAAATTGTATACAATAAAAAGAAAAAGCCGCTTAACTATTTTTTTTTATTTTTTTTTGTTATTTTTGTTATTTGTTTCTGTGACAATTGAAGTTGAGTTATTGATTATTAGATATTATTTAATTTTTGGTTTATTTATTTTTTATATAAATTCTGAACAGTCATGTTTGCTCTGATGGCATTTGTTTTGATCGAAGGCTGTAGAAACTTTAAAAGTAGCTTGTGCTATTTATAAGATTTTAGATTTTAATTTGGAGATAATTTTCGTTAAAATCCAGTTTACTTATTTGACAAAGTTTTTGTAAACATTTGGAAAGCTCTATAACGATACTCATTATATTGCATTGGTATTGGCGTCTACAGGACGAGGGAACACTGCCCTAACTTCCTAGCTAGCATTTTACAATGCCAATACAACACTTTCTTATTACATTATTTCAACATTTCTGGATACTATTTTGTGCAAAATATAGGTTAATTATGCTAGGTTTGCTGTGTATCCACAATTCCACTTGGAGACCTAATCGTCCATTGTGATTGCTAGGAGGAGGCATGTCTGCAAGTTAGTGTCCCTGTTGAACCATTTGGTTCTCTGGAAGAAAGTAAAACCTTCAATATTTCCATTTTCATCAACTCTGTGAGATTTGGTAAGAAGCGTTACCCTAAGTATTGTAGTCTGTTCGTCTGTTACCTGGGACATCGACATAAAAGAGAAGAATAGATTCTATATCTTCTTCGTCGTGAAAACTTTGCATAGTAAGCTCTTCGGAACACGCCACAGTTGGAGCATTGGAGCAATAGCACAATGTCCAGTTATAACATTTGTTGTGCCCTAAGAGGGAATGTGTCATCTTCCTGTCTAACCTTGGCGATAAGGCCCGTGAAACTCCGCACTCATCTAGGTTAGTCCATATGTCATTTGACAGCGCGATGGTGTACTCGTCTATTTTCTTAAATAGTTCTCATATCGGTGTTTGTATAGAGGAATACGCCTAGCTTAAGTGTATTTCAAAGCGCCTTCTGGTCATTTCATTTGCTAATTCCGTTCCATATTAAAGGAACCAAGCAGACAGTTACCCTGTGGTGCTCAATGGCCATCAGTGAAGCACGATATAATCTCTCTATAAAATATAAATAATACAAAAATATTATTATTTTTCTCTTCAAAATACACTGGAAAATCAGCTGTTCATCGAAAATAAGTGTACTATAAGTAGTATCTAAAAATACACTAAATTTTTGTCTTTTTTAACAAGGTTTGGTGTTCGTCCATATCTTTTAAGCTTCTGCAAAACTTGTCATTTCACATAGATCACAGTTGCGCTAATTTTCTTCTGCCAAGAAATCCTTGCCTTAGAATAAGTACATTAAAGTCCCAGTAAAATCAAGAACCATTATTTCAATGCCCTGAAGATTAATACATTCTAGGCATTTATTATATTTTCTGAAAGAAATCAGCTTGGTTTCCCATTTGGGAAACGAGTAGTTGACATTAGCTATTTATTTGTTGCATCATTTCCCAACAAGAGGTAATGTATATTTCTATCAGCTATGGCGTTTTCAACAACAACTCAAGGGAAATATGGGGTGTGTTTGTTGCTTATGTCCCCAAAAGGGGAGATTAAAATTTGAACTGTTTGCCGACTAGAGTCGGTTGGAAACTTCCACTAAGGCGATTTCTCTATATTTGTGCCCGTTGTTATGAGTGGTCTTGAGAGCAATTCAAAAGTTATTACTTAGTAATGTAACAGTTTTTAAAGTCACCTTAGGAGATGAAAAGCTTATATAGTAGTTCAGAAGCTTTTCGTTCGCTTCTAGTTCGCTTTTTAATTCACTGTTTGGATGGGGCATAAAACTGTTGGTTCCTTCCATTTGTGCACTAAAAAGTCTGCCTTCAACCTCCATGGGTTATTTTGTGCCAATAAAGAAAAATATATTTCAGCAATTACGCAATTCTTTTCGAAGATATACTTCTCCTGGTCCTGGAGACACAGATACCGAGAGAAAATCTAAAGACTTATACCGTGACTTTTGCCATCACAATAATCTCCTCCTGATTTGCTTAAAATTAAAATAAGTTTTTGCTTAAAATTTTAATAATTTGAATTTAAATGATTGTAATAGAATTAAAAGAAAATTAAGAAAGAAGTAGAATTAAGTAATTTGTTTTCTATGTGCAATGGACCCGAATTCGGGATTAAGAATTAGTCGAAGAAAAATAAATTTTAATTCAAAAGTGCGAAAATGGCGATTGTGGCCAATTTTTATCCTCTTTAAAGTTAATCAAGGAATAATTTTCTGCTAGAGAGTGAATAAGTTTCCCTCATAAATTAATGCGAAACATTATGCAGCATTTTACCATATGTAATAAAAAAGTGTTTCCCTATCCACCATTGCATATCCATTATTGCAACCAAAGGTGAATGTTGCAACCAACATTTTCCACATTTAATGTATTCTTCTGTATTTCCCTCAACCAAGCAAAGAATGCGAGAAAGAAAGTGTCAATAGAGAAAATTGTTGAAAAATCACGTTCTCAACTTCTACATAGTATTAAACTTAAGATTTGTCTTTTATTTGTGTTCTTGCTGTTGTTCTTAACAAGAAACCTTTTTATTGTAAAAAAAAAATATTATACAAGTTAGCAAATGTAGCAAAATCGGTTGAGAAAGGGGGAAAAATTACAGTAGACTTGCAATATATCCAAGCCGCCATTTAACTGTGATTAACAATTCTAGGTTGATTCTATTCGGTACAACGAACACTGACATTGATTCCAATAGAACCAAACCAAGTAATTGAGTGCCAAGTAATCTGATACAGCTGAAAAAATATGCATACAATTTCTCTCATGTATGAAATTCACTATCAAATTCAACGACAGAGAACTGTTTACTATCGAGTTCGTTATACTGAGCGACTACTGTACTATGTGCAACAAGGAGAAGGATTGAGTGGGAATAGCTTGCAAAAGTTTCTTTCATAGAAAATCAAATGTGAAACAAAAGCGTTGGTTGCAACAGAAAAGCATTTAAATGAAGTACATACCTATTCCTTGAAAACAGTTGCAAACAGAGAAGTAAATGCAAAATCGAAATGGCAGAAAAAATAAGAAACATGTCAGAAAGCAGCTCAAATATCACGTGCCTCATTTTTAAAGCCTATTAAGTGCTTTGCGTCAGCACAGCGAAGAAAACAAAAAATGGATTACTTTAAATATTCAGAAACATTTCGTCGTTTGTCGTTTGCTTAAAGTGGCAGCCAAAAATCTTAAAGAATTTCTTGTTTTTGTTTTTATAACTTCTATACTTATGGTAGATACGCACTTGATGAATGAATGTGAGATTCTACATAAATATTTAAATATGTATTTCATAACTATGTATGTAAAGTTCGAAAGTGTTCCCACTTGTTTATTTATGAACGGATCGTTGTTGTTTTTCATTTTTGTTGTTGCTAGTATTAAATTAAAAATTCTATAAATTCCGGAGCATCAGCAGCATCAGAAAATGAAGACTACGTCAACACTGACAACGATACTTGAATTGTTTGTTGTTTCTTCCAATGTAACGCAATGAAACTTTTCTATTAGCGGTTTTTACGTTCCCCGCTTTCCTCTGGTGTCCGCAATTGAGATTTTTGATGTAAATGTCAAAAACATTTCAAGTGTTAGTTACTACTGGTAAAGTGTTTTTGTTTAATGAACTCGCTTTGTCATCAAAATTGCTGTTTTTAAGTAAACTTATCATATTGTTTTTTCTGTTTTTTTTTTTTTTTTTTTTTGCCTGTTTAAAGTTTTGTAATTGAGAAACGCAATTCTCTCTCGGAAAATGTTTGAAAATTTTGCTTTTATTTCACTGAACATTTTTCACTTGATTACATTTGTCAATTAAATTTTCTTCATGATTTAATCGAATTTTTATGTAATTATGAATTATAATTTGCAAATTAAGAACTTCAATTAGGCGCACGTCTTCATGCTATTTTCATTTCTGTCTCGAAACATTTCGTTTATTTACTTTATTACGTTATTTCTGCTACTGCTGCGAAATTCTCGTTGCTGGCTTGGCAGTAGCATATTTTACTTACTTTTGACCTAATTTGTATTAACTGGCAAAATTAAAGGCTTCTGGTTTTTCCGAATTTAATTTGATATTTTGTGGCAGTTTAAATGTCATCAGTTTGACATTTTTTTGCTTTGTTTGCTATAATGACACTATGTAATGGATAAAGTCAGATAGGATTTAACTTGACTCTAAACGGAATAAACAATTAAGATAAGAAAGAAAAACTGTATCGAAAAAATTAAAAAAAAAACTGGAAGGAGAGTAGGGTTCCTAAACTGTCCCGGATTTTACGGGATGGCTGGGTAATTTTTGAGAATCTTGTAGACAACATATTTGCGGGACGCCCGTATTGCAAATAAAAAATTGGCATTGAAATATTGACTCAAAATTTGATTACATCACCTTTTCCTCGACATTGAATAGTAGTTTTTTTTTTGATAGATTAACTACCCTGCTCAGACCAATTTCTCATACACACACATTTTATTGGAATTTAAGTTCTTTCGTATTATAATTATTTATTATTTTGAAATTCTACTTCTTATATAATTTTTTTCAAAACCATTTACCCTGTATGATAATTTTTAACACTAGTGGAGAGAATAAACAACTGCACTTTTTCTCATTGTGAAAAAATCTTGGCTTGTGTGGCTTATACCACTGCAGTGAGCCAAACTATTTTTAATTTTTTAATATGGAATAATAAAAAGTAAAAATTAATAATTAGTGGAAAAACTATCGCCATTCAAGGAATAATTTCTTTTTTACGGTGGTTTTGAACTTCTGTATCTCCAACTACGTTTCGATGAAGAATAAGGTTCCCCGACCATTTGAACTTTGTTTTCATATAAAAGGTAATAGCTTCATATAACCTAAGTATTAAGAGGGTAGAGGGGCTGTAGAGGATGTTGCCTTGGAACATTTTTCTTCCTTTTCATGTAAGAGGCAAAATAAAATCAAAATATTGGTAATTTTATACGCGGTATCTGAGTGGAAATGTGAATATAGGTTGGGGGTCAGCGATTCCGGATAGCCCATAAAAAGTCAATCATTTTCATTTGAAATATACTGTTCCATAGTAATTTTATTAGAAAGAGATAATATAGTCATCTTTACAATTTCTTAAAGGTTGGTGTATTTCTGTGCACAACCCAAATAAAGTCGTGTCCTCCCTTCATTAGAGTTAGAAATTGAACTGTTCAAGAGTTCATACTGTGACAAAATAATCTCTCCTGGAAAATGTCGTCATGAAAGACACTAGACCATTCTATGCTATTTTAAACGCCGAGCTGGGGAACTTCTATAATTCTTTACCTTCGTGTTTTAAATCGAAAAAACTTCAAAAATAACTTTTGGGAAAATTATCAGCATTGGGCAGTAACCACGCCTACTTCAAATACAAAATTCAATATAGTGAGTGAGTTAGCCTGATGAAAAAATATTTGATGCAAAAACCATAAAAGGTGATTTATTTCAGAGCGTGTGTTTAGCTCGGGAGCTCGCTCGCTCCCGAGTTTAGCTTTCCGTCTGTCTATTTATTTTTATTATTATATTCTTATATTTTATTTAATAAGCAAAAAAATAAGAACTACTAACTGAACATCGGTCAAATCCACTAACTAACAACACCATATGTACACTGATTTATATAAAGGAGCTAAGAATGCGAAAAGCTCGGCGTAGGCCCCCCATGGGCTGTTGTGCCATTAAAAGTAAGTAAGTAAGTAAGAACGCGAATGAGATAGTTGTGCATACTGAATTCTTGACCGTGTCTTTTCGGCCGTCGAATAGGACAGCCTAGGTTCTTACAGTGGCGTTGTAGGCTTACATAGCTTTGGCACAGGTTATGGACTTTTGCTGCTCCTTCGTGTGCAGGTTTTCGAAATGTAGGGTTTTTATAAGTTTTTTATATGAATCGCACCCTCATAGGTGCGACGCCACAGCGATGTAGGTCGCTGTGGCGTCGTGGTAGTGCGTTGGACTGCTACGCAGAGTGTCCGGGGTTCGAATCTCGGCACAGGCAAAATTAAAAAAATAAAAAAGTAGAAAAAATAATTTTTCTACACGGCACCACCTCTTGTCAGGCAATGGCAAACCTACAAGAGTAAAAATTGCTATGAAAAGCTTTTCACTTCGCCGTTCGGATTCGGCATTAAACTGTAGGTCCCTTCCATTCATGTACAAATATAACACGCACAACATGAGTGGATGCGAAAAGCTCGGCGTAGGCCCTCCATGGGCTGTTGTGCCATTAAAAGTAAAGTAAGCACCCTCATACGCACTAGATATAACGAACATTAATGCCAAAGAATAACCATGTTCATAGAACAAGCGGATCAAACGATCGTCTTGGAAAGAAAGTAACCACAGCATTTAAAATGTTCGATACCACTTTTTCCTCGAAATTAGTGAAAAAACGGTTTGTTAAAGGTTTTAGTTATACTTATGACCCCGGTGATTGCAAATGAAGTAGCTAAGAAACTTCGTCGACTATGCATATTGGTCTCCCTTCATTCTGTGAACCCTGCTGAGTCTCTTCCAAATCGATTATTGAAGAGTGGATGAGGCAGAAAGGACTGATATATTGGAAAGTTCCTTCAGGTCTCAGACACCAGTAAGAGTATGTTGCTCTTCTCGCCTATAGAAGTTCCTTCTAACCAAGCTTATAGAGGATCTTTACTGGACATTTCGCATTCATAACGGTGAAGTGAAAAGCTTTTCTATGGCAATTTTTACTTTTAAAGGTTTACCATTGCCATCCAAATGGTGGTGCCGTGTATACATTTTTATTTCTATTTTCTGGTTTTATGACAGTGCCAAGATTTGAACTCATGTACCCTGTCAGTCCAGTACACTGTCAACTATCTCACGGCAACCATAAAGATATTACCTAAAATATACTAGGTTGGTGCAATAAGATATACAGATCTGTCTCGGAACCCTATCGCCGCCGGAGTCGAATTTATCAGTTTTGTGTTCGAATCGCATTTGAAGTCCGATCGGATTTGATGATAGTATCATTTACCCACGGCAGGGCTCGGTGCAAAAATGGCTGTTTAAACGGTTTTATCAGTCGATGTCAGTGGTGTAGGTAGGATTTTGGAATGGGGGGGAAATTTGTATGTATTCTATTCAGTGGCTCGAAATAGTCAATCGCTCCGACTTCGATCAATATGCAAAAAGTGGCGTGTAGCTACGCCAAGGATCGATACAATCAATTGCTCTTCCTGATTACACGACCATAAGGTCTTTCGTCTATTTAATTGTGATAATAAAATAATAGAGCGATCGAGTAGGGGTTTTTCTGTTGTTTGGACGTTTGAAACCTTACTAAATACATTATGGATACCTTAGGGAGTAGCGAGGGAGAAGGTGACAAAATTCTTATCAGCAATCACAATCTTTGGAACTGCCAGTTGGCTTCATCAACATTTGAGGAAACGTGACGCAGTTTTAGAATCAATGTCGATTATGTTTTTATTTTCAATATAAAATCTTTTATACTTCTATTTGTGTATATTTCTTTCATTTATTTTGAAAACAGTGAAACGAATTAAATTAATTCTTGCAAACTCAAATGAATCAGCAAAAAAAAAAAATTGTCAGTTCATTGTCCATCCATAAAACAAATTAAAAATCAACAAGAAATCAAAGAAAAAGAATATTATTATTTAAATAGTTCAAAATTAACAAAATTTACAAACATCAGTAAAGATAAAAAAATTGCAATGTCAGGCAGAAATTCGAAATATTTACTAAACATAAAAGTTAAGTAAAATATTAACTCAATTGGATGTGCTTTTGTAGATTGAACTGACCATGGTCATCATTTAATAAGTTATGACAAGGTTTTAATAACTTATAATAATTGAAAATAAAAATTAAAAATTCAGTGATAAAATCAAAAGTAATTATGGAGACTGACGAACATTTAGTTAAGTTTTCGGTGTTGGAAAAATAATTCAAGTTTGGAAATTCTGTTCAACTTCAAAGTTAATGCGTTTTGTTTTAATTTTGGAGGCATCACCATGTAGGTACATAACACGTCTCTTTTTTGTTTGAAACGCAAATAGTTACTAGTATTTGTTACTGACTCGTTTGTATGTATTGCCAAAATTATCAATACCAATGGAAAAGTGTTCGACTGCTGCTGCAGCTGTTGGTTTGTAACTTGGCACTGGGTTATTTGGCTACAGTTTGCCATTACATCTAGTTTTGCACCTTTTGTATTTTGGCCAACAAACTTTTTTACTTTTAATGGAGTGTTGTGCGTGTGTGTGTGTGTGTGTGTGTGCGGTTTTTATATTCACCTACTAGCATAGAGTCATCGCAGTCGTGATTCGTGGCCGCTGCCATCAATGAATGTGGCCCACTCTCCTTTTCGTCAATGTTTTTAATACCCTACACACTCTGTGTATAGGGTATATTGGTTTTGATCGAGTAACTATTGTATGTAAAGCCCACAATTAGGAGTCGTAGCTGTGAACATATATATGGTATAGTATATATTATATAAGTATATAAATGATTAGCGTGCATGGCGGAGTCGATTTGGCTATGTCCGTTTGTCCGTGTACTATGATTTTTCCAGTAAAACTTAAGAAATATCAATCAAACCTGGTACACACATTTGGTATTGTCAGGAAGAGGTTATGTTTTGAAATGGGAAAAATCGGTCAAGTCGGCGTGGTACCTTCCACACAAGTGAAATGTTCAAGGCAATTCTAAAGCGAATTGAACAAAACTTGTAACATTTCATAGAAAATCATCAAAAATAACTGATACGAAAATGACCAAATGATCACGCCTACTTCCAATATAAATTTTTATATAGTGAGTAATGCTGATAAAAAAAAAAATATTTGATGAAAAACCATAAATATTCAACCCATCGTTAAATGCAAAAAGGTGTGTAGGATATATAAAGTTCGGCCGCGCCCGACTTTTTCTTTTCGGGATTTTCTGTTATTTTATTGATTGCTTTGCATTGTATTGCATTTTGTATTTACGTATTTAATTTTTGCGTGCTACATACAATTTTAGATATTAGGTATACGTATATATATTTAAAACTTTAATCGCAGTTTTATTGAATTTCGAACATAAAAATTTATGGGAAGTGTTAGTGTATGTGTGTGTGTAACAAGATAACAGTAGAAATTATTTAATAAATTTTATTTTTTTAACAAATCCAATTCACTACGCTACTTTTGATGTAGTTATTAAAATTACGGCCTTATGTATTTATGATTAAAAAATTAAATAAAAATTATTTATTGAATATTTTCAATAAAACTTTGTAAAATATTGATTTAGTTTTTCTACTTGTGATTATTTTTAATTCAAGGTAACCATGATACAAATTTTTGTAAATTATTTGGGTTAGAAATAATAAGTTTATCTATTATGAACTTATTGTTAAAAATTTATTTTTTATCGTTTATGATTGTAAATACTTATGCCCTACATATTTGGACTTATAGACAGCGTGACTGTTTAAAATTTCTTAAAAGGGTACAGGAAAGGTCAACGTAGGTCAAAAAGGCTTATTGTTCTAGAATTTATAGATTTTGAGAACTCAAAAGTAGTAAAAATATGATAATATTTCAGTTTTTTGGCGGTAGGCCAAAAACTTAGGGTAGCTATCTGGCATGTTTGTAGGGATATCCTTTCGGATGTAATGTATGTCCAAACATTGCTGCACTAAAAGCTCACTAGAAGTGTTTGGATTAGTGAAGCACCTAGAAATCCGTGCGTCAAAATGTGATCATACAGTGATGGAACAAATAATAGAAACGACCTATTTTTTTTTAATGTTCAAATTTTTTTTTGTAAAATGAATTTTCTTTTCAATGTTATAATTTGAATTTATTGCTTATTCCATTACATTTCAAAATAAAAAAAAGAAGATATTTCTGAAAGTCCATATATAAAAAAAAATTAACTTCATTTATTACGCTTGGAAAAAAAATAGAAACAAAAAACTTGAAACTAAGTAACAGTAAAAGTCTTTGATAAAAAATATAAAAATATTTTTTTTTTAATATTTAGTAATTCTACCACGATATTTTATAACTTGGACACATCGACGATCCATGGAATCCACCAGTTTGGCACAAATTGATGGATCAATAGCGTACTTTTCAGCCTGTACTTTTCTCCATAAATCCTCCTTATTTTTGGACTTAAACCCAGCAATTTGTTTTTTTAAGACTCCCCAAGAATGTTCTATTGAATTCAGGTCTGGTGATTGTGAAGGCTATTCCATCAAAGAAATTTGGTTGTCCCGGAACCACTTTTTGGCAAGTTTTGATGAGCGTTTGGGGTCATTATCTTGCATGAACTCTCACTTTATTGGCATTTCTTCCTCTGCATATGGCAGCATTATACTATTTAGTATGTTAACGTAGTCGGTGGCACACATTTTACCTTTCACCCAATATATTGGACCAACACCGAATCCTGTAAAACATCCCCATAGCATAATGTTGCCACCACCATGGTTAATCGTTTTTATTGTGTGTTTTGGATCGTGTGCAGTATTTTTGGGGTGCCTTACTTGGGGTTTTCCGTTAGATCCAAACAAATTCACCTTTGTTTCGTCAGACCACAAGACGTTTTTCCAATTTGACCGCGTTGAATGTCTTTTTGTGAAATTGATTCGGTTCTGGATGTTCTTCTTGCTGAGGAATGGTACTTTCCTTGCTGAATGTGCCTTCAACCCACGTTCTATCAGCTTATTCCTTAATGTACGGCTCGTAACAGGTGCATTTAACTCCTTCCTTAGTTCTTCCGATGAATGACTGCCGAATAAGAAGTTGATCGTATTTATGGGAGGTTTTTCGCTTCCTGCCTCGTTTCTCTTGGTTTTCTTCAAAATGAATTGCGGAAAAAAATTTTTTTTTTGGATCAATTCATTATTTGCGCAATTTCAGCCATTGATTTGCCTTCGTTTTTGAGATTCCCCATGACTCTCCACATCTGTGCAATGTACTCCACGACCCATTCTGAATCTAGAAACAAGGCAGAAGGACGAATTTCGCAAGAATTGCTATTCTGACACTTTTTCCTTTTTTGAATGTCCAAAAACTACCTCAATTAAAATGTTTCACACGTTCTACGAAAATATTTTGACGAAATTTAATCGCATTTCTAATTTTTTTCCAAGGCAAAAACGTGGTTGATTGAAAAACACTCAAATGCAACAAGTATTCACGCCGAAATATGCACAAAATTGAAAACAAAATAAAGTACCGTTATCAGCAAATCGTGCACAGTAGGCTTCACGCTTAGAATTCGCCAAGAAAATTATCGGTATGGTTAGAATTGTTAAAATGTATGTCGTTTCTATTATCTGTATATCACTGTATATCACATTTCTTCGCTCCTTCGTCGATTTTCTGTCAATTTTCGTCGATGCTGATGCAGGCAAAATGTTTTGTATGGTATGGGCCTGATAAACATTATCAAACTATTTAAAACAAGAGTCTAAAAGACTAGCTTTTTACATTATGCTCCCATGATGTTTGATTTTGGTGGCATTGCAGTGAAATACTCGATACTTCCCATCACTAACATAAATTCGAAAATTTTAGTTTTTATTGTTACGGCTCTCCATATTTTCCTAAGAGTTCTAACTATGTTGGGATTCTAGTTTCCTGCTCCGCGTTTTCAAGTAAATGATCACTTTATGTAAGTTTATTATTTTTCTTAATTTTTGCAATAACTGTTTCTGAAAATTACAAAAACTGTTTACTTATGACAAGCGCCGATGTATCTATAATTATGCAACAAACTGTTGGACAACTCAACAATTTTAAAAACTATAGATTTTATTCTCTAACAAAAAGTGCCGCTCCGGATAATAAAAAGTGTGAAAATAAGGCAATTTTATAGAAGTGGGATCATGGGATCTAGGGGGCATAAAAATGGTCAAATTTACCCTTTAGGGTCACAACAATCAATCAACGGTCACATTGAAAAATAAAAAGAACAAATTTGTGTGCTTTTCTTTTTTTATGATTATTATCACAATAAATCTTTTGCTTTTTCTAAGTAGTAACTAGTTACAAGTTTTTATTTTATTTTTTTTTGCAATTGTTTTGTTTTCTTTCTTCTTCCTTTTCGGAAGTTTACATTTTATTCGTATTTTTTTTCACACTGAGTTCATAAAAATAAATCAACAGTTTTAAGTTTTGTTTTTTGAAAATTGTAATATTTTGCAATTCTTTTCTTCTCTCCCTCAAGCGTTATGTTTTTTGTATTATATATTTTTATTATTTCAAATATACTTACGTATGTATATGCAAGTAGCTTTTGAAATTTTGTATGCAAGCTACTTCTTTTTTTTTTGCTTTTCTTCAAACATGTCTTTACCTTTCATGTGTATAAATTTGATAGAAAAATATTTACATTTGGTATCCTGCCAAAATATGTGCATTCAAATGTTAATGTGCATTTCGTTAGCATTTAACTATAATATACATAAAATGTATTTCGAAGGGATTAAAGTGGAAATTGAATATGTACCATGTACTGTGATTGCGAAATATAGAAAAGAGATTTGCTTTAAATTGTATTTACTTTCTAGGAAGAAAAGCATTTCAAATTCTAGAGTGTATGTATTAGAGTAGAAAATGTTTCTTGGAAATGATAAGCTTTTGCATTTTCGTAAGGATATTACACCAATAAAATCCTGGCTTTCCTATAACGATGATATAATCTTCGGAGTTTGGCACACAAACTGTCTTTTATCGTTTTTTATCGTAAAAAATTCAAATATTCTTATGCAAACTTTGTGCAAGACATAAAAGTCCTTGCTCTAATTATGACATATGGTAATATGAATTTTTTTCCTATGATAGATCAACAATGTTTGCGAGTCTGACTAGTGAGAAATATCTCAAATATGTATGTAATCTTGAACTTTAACTATAAATTTCTCAGCTGTTGTTCAAGAAAACTTTCCCTGTCTCTGAATAAGCGAACCTAGTGACCATATTCTCTTGTCTAACCAGTGAGAAACTCAAATTAATTTTTTTAATTTGAACTTAAAATTTCAATACTTTATTTTGATCCATTCCTGGGAACCACTTTATTTCTCTCAGAATATTTAGTTTTTTAGACTCAAAACTTTTTAAAATTGATAGCAATTTTTTCCTTTGGCAAATCATGTTTTCTAGTATGTAAAATTTCGCAATCACAGTACATGGTACATTATCTTGAATTTGAAATTGAAAACTCATTATTTTATTCTGAGATGTTCTTAAGAAATGTTTCTACAAGACCCTGTGGTCGCCGTGGCGTAGTTGGTACTGCGCTGGCTGGCAAAATCATAAATTAGAGAAAACTATTTTTTTACGTGGCACCACCTCTTGGCACCTTTCGTGTTCAACATAAAGCTGTAGGTTCATCCCATTCATATACAAATATAACTCTCACAACATGAATGGATGCGAAAGGCGAATAGCTCAGCCTATGCCCTCCATGGGTTGTTGTGCCATTAAAAGAAAGAAAGAAAGAAAATCATCAAATATATTTTCTTGAATTGTAATCATAAAATGTTTTAATTTTCATTCCAAATTGATTAGATCTACAAGATCTACACTTGTCTCAGTTTATTCATTTTCATTGTTTTAAAGAAGCTTGTGCTTGGTTATTGGAATCACCAGTGCTCTTTCCTACATGACTGGTTGAAATAGTCTCAAATGATTTCATTTTACATAATACAAATTATTTTATTCTATTTAGTTTGGTTTTCTTTAATACGATCTCAAGGTTAGGGATCAACAGTGATTATGTTTTTCTTTAATCTGTGTGAAAATAATGAATTGATAAAAGTTGCACTTTAAACAAAACTAACTTAATGGGTAAAAAAGAAAAAATATTAAATCCCACATCAAATTTCATTTATATTATATTTTAAACCACAAAATACGCATTGATCTTTTAGAGATCATAATACAATCAAAATAGATCAAGAGAGCAGTTCCAAAAATCAATTTAAATTATTATTTCATAATTTGATTTGAAATTAAATTGATTTCTTAAGATCAAAGATCAATGACATTGGATTGATTTGTTAAGATCAAAGATCATCACTTATTGTGATCGATCTTTCAAGGATCGGGGATATTTATCTTTTAAAATCTGATCAGAAACCATCATCATACAACTCAAAGTTGGGAACAATTCAATTAATTATTTAGAGAGAAAAAAAAAATCACAATTACTTGAACTTACCTTATATTTTTTGATATTGTTAAATAATCAAAATTTAATAAGTTTGCTAAAAAAGTCTATACAATAAAACCGAGCGCAATCGAAGCAAGCAAAACGTGATCCAGGTTACCACCACAATTAAAGAAAATAAAAAATTCACAGTAAAGTAAGAAAATTAATGAAAAAAGCTAAGCTGAGGCGTTATTTAATGTTAACTTTTTAGACAGTTGTTCATTAAGGCGACTTTGTTAGATAATTGTTTATTTTTGTGTGCTCACTGGTCACTGCTCACAGCACCGCAATAAACATTATGCGATGTGTGTAACTTGGTCGCTAACTACTGCCGCTCATTTTATGGTGGGTCAACTTCAATTTTTTCACACAACAACTAGATTGCTGTAGTTATTGTTTATGTTCAGCTATAATATTTTAATGCTGCCTGCGATGTACTTTTTATTTGTTTCTTATGCGCTCACTTAGTTAAAAGTTGTATTACCATAAATTATACAAAAATAGATGTGGTGACTGACGGTTTCCAGCGAATGAAAATGCTGTCTGCCTAACTTTATAGCTGCCTGCCTGCATGGCCATTATGTTTCAGAAATTTGTCATTATACTTAGTAGTAAATTTTCATAGTTCGAAAATGCTCGATTTGTGCGTGCGTTCGTTGAATGAGTGAGAAATTGCCAGCGCCAGCATTAATTGCTAATAACATTTCGCTTGATTGGTTGTATAATTTAAATAATAACATAAATATATTCCCAAGATATTTGGGTAGGTACTAAATGCATAGAAAAAAAACTTGTTGTCTCTAATTTTTATTTTATTTATTTTTGTTATTTAAAACTTTCAATTCCCTTAAGGCTTTGTAAATTTACACATACGAGTACATCAAAATTATAAAACTGAACTTTTGATAACACTGCGTATTGGGGCGGAAAATAGGCTTAAAACGGTTATCAAGGGAGTGATTGTTGTTGCAGTTATTTTTTTGTTTTATTTTTAGCATCCCGCAACAGCAACTTCTAATGTTGATTCTACTCCTCTGAATTCACTTTTATGTTTGTATGTATGATTCTGATTTTGGAATTTTTTAGTTTGCTTAGCCTGCAGCTTTTTCCTTATTTTACGAGTACTCTACTCTTCTAGGTTTTTTGTTGTTCTTTTTTCTGTTTTTTCTTCGTTTTATTTTTGCATTCGACAACACGCTCATCATTAATTCAATCAGCTAGGGAACTCCAACCATTCTGGATTTCTGTTTTCTTCTTCGACTCGTCTGTGTCATGTTTTATGTTTCTATATCACGCTCGCTACTCCACTTGAGGTTTTAACTGGCACACTTCTACTCCCCTCATTCTTCTCCTCCTCTCTTTCTTCATATCCTTTCACTACTACTCATTGATTTTTGTAGACAACAAACCGATTTTCTATCAATTTTACTTCATAAATTGTTTTGATATTCTTTTTTTTCTTGATATCTAATTTGCGAATTGAAAAATGTTTCCTTCCTTTTGTTTGTGAATAATGAAATATTTGTGAATTCGTAGAAAATGTGGTGGAACATCTTCTCTTTATAAATGTGTATAAATGTGTTCAAACACAATATGCTATTTCATGCTGCTACCAGGTAAGCGTGTAAGTTCGCTGATTCCTTTTGTCTAGCGGAAAGTATCAGATTTTGGTCCACGGGAATTAGTTACCGCCTGAAATGGGTCAGATTTGTTCAAATAGCATTACCGGGTAAAGTATTAAACAAGAAGGAGAAATATCTCCAAATTGCTACTACCAGCTGAAACTACAGGTCCTAATGATTGTGGTTTAAAATATGATGAGAATACCAGTAGTCATTCACTTGCTGCGAGGGCCGCTAAAAACACCTACTGGAAACTACTGGATCTGGATACTGGATATTTAATTTCTAAGTGCATATTATTTCTAGGGTAAAATAACTTTACAAAGAATAAATATTGATTTAACTAATAAAATCTAAAAAAAATTATAAAAGTTCGCGTTTTCTCCAAGAAGAAGATGGTTAGCAAAATAGCGTTCGCACGGCATTTGGAACCATGAAAACTCTTTGAGGAGGGTTGTATAACAAAGTCTGGAGACTAGCAGCATCACGTCTTTTCCAAGTTCACAGTAAAACATTGTAGTCGACCGAAAAGTCATCAATGAAAACTAAATATTTTCGTTAAGATAGAAAAATATAATGAATGTTAAAGTTTTTAAAATAAGATGACTGCTGATCGTGAAAATATAACATTTATTTAGCACTTTAAAAGCATATAACTTTCTATTACCCTCTAGCTAAAAATGGGCATGGTAAGTATATAGAATATTATATCTGAAAAGCTATACCAATTGGAGTTAATTGGAATTTGTGCTTAGATCACGAGCTGAGCTAGCGATTTTGGTCCTTGTAAAAAGTTTAGAGTGAATGAATGAAATGTTTCTCGGGAACTTGACCAATACTAGTTCGTGGCATTGAACAAGTGGGCGTGACATCAAATTAAAGTGGTCACACCGTTTGATCTGCTGGAGACTTGGACAAATACTGAGCAATAGCTGATTATTATTGTGCGCGCATTATTTCTTATAAAAGCTCAAACAACTCAAACTCACAAAATACAGAAAAACGCGTCTTTTCGTTCAGGAGAAATGATCAGAATGACTGGGATAGTCATGCTTTTGTGAAACCCCAAAACTGTCCATTCCTGCTTTCGATATGATGGTGGCTCTGACCTACATATATTCGATAGTAACTAGGCGAGATTAGGCAAGGCTGCGTGTTGTTGTTTTAGACGATTACAGAACAACTAACGACAAAAATGTAAGTTTCCATATTCTTTGATTCGCTGACTGTATTATGGGTGTTGTTGTATTGCGCAAATGGGCGTGGTATATTTTATTTCGATAAAGCTTAATAAAAACTAGAACATTAGCGTGGTAGTAGAAGAGGTGCTGCGGAGTTATAGACTTTATCGTTTTATTTAATTCCGGAGCAACGGCAAAAAAATATCTTATGGTTCCTCTCAACCCTCTAGGCCCTTCCTTCTATCTGCTGATATCCATTATCAAGCATATTATCAATATTGGATAAAAAGCGGGAGGTATTGGGTTAAGCGGACTATTTATTGAAAAGAAAAAAAAGAATAATTTGATTATGTAACGAATTTTATGATATCTGCACCATTAGAAATTGGGTTACTGTAAAGGTTTTAGTACACAATATTTTATTTAAAGAAATTTTAATGTACTCGCATTTATCAAGCAGATAAAAAACATTAAAAACCTAATTTCTTCTGCATGCTTTCAACACAACATAAATGTTAAGTGTCTCCACTTGAGAGCACATCAGAAGTTGGACATAATCTCCAGCAAAACTACTACCTAAATACTACACAGCAGACAAATTTACGAGTTGTGTGTTGCTATTTTATGGAACAAGAAGAAAAAGAAATGAAACTTATAACTTTATGTTTCCCCAGTGCCACAGAAACCACAGTCGAAATAGAATTATTTCCTTGAAAACAATTTACACAAAATTTTTAAAATTCTTTTTTTTTTAAATAACAGAAATATAGAAGAATCTTCTTGCATTCTACATTGGCTACATACTTCCGCTTGCGTGTCCGCTGCTGTTGCTTCCATCCTGGAACTGCAGCTGAAATAGTGAAAAATTAGAAATTGTAAAACTATGTTAAACAATATTTGCAAACAACAAAAACAGCAACGAAACCCCCAAAATGAAAATAATGGAAAAACGAAACATTTTCCATAAGGGGAAAATTAAAGGTTGTTATTGTTGTTGTTGGAATATTATAAGCGGCACTTCAAAGTTTTTATTATTTTTTTTTGACTGTGGAGCAAAAAATAGCAACATGCAAACAAACAAAAAGTAAAGTAGGCAAAGCAAAAAAAAGGCAGACATGGAGACGATCTGGCTTGCGATTAACTATGTGTTGGTGAGCGCCAGTGTTGCTATTGTCCAGTAAACAGTAGTTTTCGCTTAAATGAGACAAAAAAAAAAAAAATGGAAAATACTCTGTTTATTGGACCATTAATGTAACTCGATTAATTCCTTTGAGAGATCAATCAGATCAAACAGAATAAAATTTATTAATAAAAATTGACAAATAAAAAAATTGCAGATATACAATCTGTAGCACAAATAGAGCACAAATCGAGAATGGAATTAAAGGGAATGCAATTAAACAGTAAAAAACTTGATAAATGTTAGTGTAACTTTAATTGATTTCAACTCAATTACGCGGAAATTACTGTAGTTTCACCTTTTTTTTTTTTTGTGTGTGAGTACTTACAAAAGTTATTGCCCCAAGTTGCCAATCAACGCATGCTGTTGCAGGCTGGCAGCATGAATATTTGCATAGTGGGTGCATTAAACTGGCAAGTGTGAATTGTGAACACTAGAATATAAAAATATGCAACGCGAGTTAGTAGTAAAAAAAGAAGCAGTAGCATTTTTAAATTTGAACAAGCTTGTTGTAGCGATAATTTGAATATTGCATGTTGCTCTCGTTGTTTGAGTTAAAAATGTTCAGGCTGGCGGTAATTTCTTTAAAACAAAATTAGCTTAAGCTGGCTGGTCGCCACCATGAATATACTTGTATAACGAGTACAAAAACAACAATTTGAACACGTGCACAAATAAGCAATTACACAATCTCTTATCAATTACCAAAAATACATATGCACCTCACTGTGTGTCAAACGTCTCCCCGTCCTCCACCCCATGTAAAAGAAGCAAGCAGCATTGCCGCAAGCAACTAAGAAAAACAAATAATAATAAAACATAAACAAGGCTGCTGCTGCTGCTGCTGCTACATTTGCATTGTTTGTCGCAGCAGCAACATTAGTTTGTTTTTTTTTTTTTGGATAACACAAATGTTGCTGCTGTTGAATTAGCGGGTGGTAGCGCATTGCCACAACAATTTCTTCTACTATTACTGCTGCTGTGTTGTTGTTGTGTTGCTGCTGCTGCTGTAGTGGCTGCTTGGTCACACACAAAATAAAAAAAAACTTAAAACAATATCAAGCTGAAAAAATTTGAAAATCCAAACAAGAAACTGTGTCAACATTGTACCGGTAAAATTAAACGAAAAAATGTAATCTTATGACAGCTTAAGCTGCTGTTGCTGCCTTAGGGTAAGAAAAGAAAGACAAATATTTAACTTTTTTTTGTGTGTGTGCGTTTTTTCGGTTTCCTTTTTTGTTTTAAGAAAATATTCAAATTTTTTGTTTAAACAATTTTTTTTTTGTTACATGAAGCTGGTCGTCGGTCTCTTTGTGGAATGCCAAACTAGGTGTTGAGAAATTAATAATAATAATAATCTTTACCGTAACAGCGTGATTTTACGCAGTTGCTGTTGTCATGCCGTCAAAATGTCAACAATTTCAGCTGTACATATAACATATAATTTTCCAGCCAAAGCAAATCCGAAATTATTACATTACTAAATCAGGAAAATAAAAGTATTTGTGATCTTTAAATACATAATTTTCTATTTACTTACAAAAAAAGTAACTGTATGAGTGCGCCCGAGTCAAAACCTGAGACCACAAGCGATTGTCGATTGTTCTGATGAAAATATAACCTAGTGTGAACGTTCGTTCCTCTTGAATAAAGATGTATAGTATTTGGATAGAGCTGAAAATTCGTAAAAATTTTCAAATTTCTAACAGTAGAATTTGAAATGATAAAATAAAAATAAGATTTTTCAAACTTTTTTTCCTGGCACTACACTAAAGTTTGTAATTGCTAAAAATAACTAGTTGGAAAGTTAAGTTTGGGCACGTCCGAACTTCATACACCCTACACACCCATTGAAACTAAAACACATTTTTGCATTCAAAGGTAGGTTAAATTTTATTGGTTGTTGCATGAAATTTGCTTGGCAAACTATACCAAATATTCTAGTATTTATATCCAGTAGCTCCTCTTATATATATTTTTTTTTAATATTTCATTTGTACTAGAGATAATTTTCTTACTTACTTTACTTTTAATGGCACAAGAGCCCATGGAGGTCCTAGGCCGAGCTTTTTCGCATCCACTCATGTTGTGCTTGTTATATTTGTACATGAATGGAAGGGACCTACAGTTTAATGCCGAATCCGAACGGCGAAGTGAAAAGTTTTTCATAGCAATTTTTACTCTTGTAGGTTTGCCATTGGCTGCCAAGAGGTGGTGCCGTGTAGAAAAATTATTTTTTCTACTTTTTTTTTTGTTTTTGCCTGTTCCGAGATTCGAACCCCGACATTCTGCGTAGCAGCCCAACGCACTACCACTACGCCACAGTGACCACCAGATAATTTTCTTGCTATTGATAATTTTCGCATCAGTTATTTTTGATGATATTTTTGTTTATATATTTAACACACAGGTACCCCTATGAATGCTGAGAATTGTTTTTTAATGGAAGGAAGATTGGTAGGTGGGAGAAAGAATTAATGAGGGAATGCAATCACAGGGTGCTAATGTGGCAAATTTTCAACGGATAATTCTACCATTCTATCGCCAACTCTGACAAACCTCTCAGGGTTTGCATACCACATATGATTAAGAAAATTAAGATACAGCTACTGTCAAATTTAACAAATCTTTTCTGTAAAACGTAGCGCTGTTCCTCCCTCATCACTTATCCAATAGTAATGTTTCAACCAGCGGAAAAGTGATTACGATTAACTAACCGAAATGATCTAATAGCAATTTGCAAGTTATGAGTGTTGTTATTGTATCAAATATGTAAATGCAAATTTTCGCTGTGTGTTGCTAAAACATCAACAAACATTGTGTTGCTCTCTTGTATACCTTGTTGCTCTGTGCTTTGACTGTCATAAACAATAAATTGCTTGTTTACATTAACTAGAAACATTTCTATCTGCTTGTGTGGTTGGTTGTAAATGGATTAGTAACCATTTTTTTTTCCTCAAATTAAAACAACAAATACAACGAATTTCGTAAATATTCGCTCTACTGAATTTTGCACTTAGCTGCGCTGAAATTTACGAGTTTTTCATGTTGTAATAAAATACAAATGAATTTACAAACACTTTTTATAAAAAAATTTTTTTTTTTTAAATAATTTTTTTTTTTTATAATTTTTTTTATTTTTATTACATTTTTTTCTTTCATTGGTTAATATTTTTCTTTCTAAATACCCTGTACGAAATTAGGTAAATTATTGCAAGTGTGTTATGTTATGTTGTTGCAGTTGCTGCATGATTTTTTGGTCAAATAAAAAGTTACTTAGTTTGATTGTTGCTGTTATTAGTTGTCGGTAGGTTTTGCTTTTTTGGTGGTGTTGATTATTTTTCCACTAATAAAATAATTACATAAATTAACTATTTATATACGGCAACCAGAAAAGAGCAAAAAATAAATTGAAAATGAAAAATTTGTGGTTAAAAATTTTAAACCAAAATTTGTAAGTAATGAGATTTCATAAAATACGAGTTTTTATTATTTTTTTATAAGGAAAATATTGGAAAATGATGTTAAGTTTATTTTATATTATTAAATTTCTGAATGAACATAAAAATTTTTTACGAAGAGAGATTTTCAGTAATTGGGGACTCTAGGAAAGCAATTTAGTTTTTGGAAATTGATTTTAATATTTTGTTGCTTCCCAGAATAACGAACAACTATTTTTTAATGTTACTTTTTTATTTTTCCTAAAGTTTTAAATTATTTAAATCAATTTTGCCAGAAAATTCTATCAAAAATTCTATCAATTTGGCATTTTTTTAAAATCAGTTTCTACAGCTTCCGTAACGCAGCAGCAGTTGCAGCTACTATCTTCGTTGCTTGATTTTTTTTCTTAGTTTTTCCTATACCATTTTCTATGGAATTTTCCAAGAAATATGTACTAACAGAAAAACAAGCAGAGAAATGAATTTGACGTTAGTTCATTTCCGCACAGCAAGCTCTGCATATATTTTTTCTGGCTAAAATCACTTTCTTCTTTCTTGCCATATCAAACTCTCGTGCAGAGCATGAGAATGTCATTGTAATTACAGCAGGGGCACCAACCGAGCAGCATAGAGTGATGATGCTCAATGTCACTGAATATAAATAAATTCGGGGTTTGCTGCTATCCACATACATATAGTGATGACTCACTCACTCCCTCCCTCCCCGAGATTATAGAATGAATGGAATTTTTGTTTGTTATCGTTCTGACATTTCAATGTTTTCCTTACTTAATTTTGTAGTAAACACCACATTTGAGAGTGAAGGGCATATGATTTTAAAGCCTTTTTGATTGTGAGGAGCCACCCTGTGATAGCTAAGCGTAAATCTTAAGCCAGCGAAATTGACGCGGAATAATTTGAATAAAAAGTTTGTAATGACAGGAAGTCATTGCGTACCAACTGGAGCGCTACTTTACTGATTTTGAACTAATGTCGTTTTATTTTAATTTAAAATACAGTAGTTTCCGCTTGATATTGTGTGCGCTTACTTTTATGTTCTAACCTTTATTTACTAATTTTTATATATTCATTTTCCGCTGTGGCAGATTTCGCTTTATTGAACTTTTAGCACAAATAACTCGGTATAAGATAAAAGATTTCCTTGATAAATTATTGCAAAAAAATTGGCAGTTCTCCAATCTCAATTAAGCGAAATCTACTGTAGTTAGCTTAATGATTTTTGCTGTTTTAGTTAGATTCTTTCGAAAACACAAACGTTAAACAATTTCCATGTTATTTTGGTGATTTTTCGTACATTTTGCTGTAAATTTCTGTGGCAAGACAACATTTTTTGTTTACATAACTCAAATGGCAGTTTACATAAACGACGAGTATGTAGTCAAACGATGGAAACAAGAGGAAAGTGTTACGTTGTTCTACACATTGAATTTAGTTTAAAGTGTTTCTGAAGTGTGCCAAAGTGATTAACAACTTATATTTTTATATTTTTTTTTCTGCTACTGACCACTGCTCCTGATGTACTCTAAAAAATGTTTAACAAAATATTTAGCTTTTTTTTACAAGAAAATAAACACATTTATTGTTGTTCACAACAAAAACAGAAAACATAAAAACTTGAAAATTAATTTATATTTTCTACTTATTTCTTACAGGTATGTACTCGTACAACACACCGCCATGTACAATTTTATGTAATACACAGTTTTATGTAATGCAAATTTGTGAGTAAAATTTAAAAATCCACTATGAAATACGAAAGTCGATTCATTCGAAATTTGGTGTGCGTAAGACCTTCAAAAAGTAGTAAATTTATATTTAAATGTTATTTAATTACATACTCGTAATGTTCATTTAAATTCAGTGGCAAGGAGAGGATTTTCTCTTTTAATAATTTATTTTCTCAGAATCGGAAATTAATTTAATTTGTTCTTTTTTCCCCGAAAAATTAATAACTATTTAATTAAAAGTTTTTAATTACTTGTATAAATAAATTTCTACTCTGATTCGCTTTACTTTCTGTTGCCATTTATTTGAAGTAAAGCTGTTATTTTTTTATATTAATTTTAGTTTCAAACTAGCAACGAAAACATCCGTAACTTGTATTTATTAAATATTATTAAATAATAACATAGCAAATTAGTTTTAAAAAGAAGAACCATTCGTCGTAGTAGTTCTCTGCCCAGAAATGATTTACAACCTTCAAAATGTGGAGGTGGAAAACTTTCCGGCTCATATTAATCTTTTTTGTTTGCGTATTTCTTCACTACAAAACTGCATTTTCCGGGACAACCCATCACGGATTACGGATTTTGATGGTGTTGAATGATAAGCCCCTTTTTCAAAATTTATGTTTTTTGAAATATGGCAGGGCACTCTAGCTCGGAAAGAGCGATATGTTCTGCCAAAGCAAGAATTAATGTAGACTAATTCCGATCTAATATTCTAACGCTTAGCTGAGATCCATGGAATTAACTGGTGAAATGCTTGCAGCTTTACGCGTTTAGCTATTTTGCGTTTGATGAGACGACCTCACTGCAATTTACGAATTGAAATTTCTACTTATTTTTGGTCAGTCTGTATTTGTTTCTATTTACCCGAGTCCATTCATATCGACCTGGCTCTTGCTATTAACACTGACTTATATAAATATGTAAAACACAGAATAATTGAGATATCGGGCAGGTGTAAAACCCATGTTACATTTAAGTATGGAATTCGATAACGCTCATATGATCACCACGAGCATGTTTTCCATCCACCAGTCTTCCACACATATCGGCCGGAATGTTTGTAATTTCCCGTTCGATATTGTCTCTCAGCTACTCTAATGTTGTTGACTGGTTGGCATAAACTAATGCCTTTACGTAACCCAATAAAAAGAAGTCCAATGATGTTGAATCGTTAAAAATGAGATTTCATTACATTTGCACCAATTTTGGTCTATTTATCTTTTGACAATTTATTTTTTCTTTTGACAATGGGCCATTCTCTTTCTTTCTCTTTTTAACGACAAGGTTCATTCTAATCACATCGATAGGGTTTTATTCAAACTGACCAACTTAATACTTTTCACACTGGGATAGTTCTTTCTTCTCAGGTTTTTAGTGCTGAATCTATTCAGACTGGCATGGCATTATTAACAAGATTACGGGACGATTCATTCTATTCCAACCGGTACTGTTCGCTCTAATCGCACTATCACTGATCATGGTATTCAATCAGTCATAATCCGGATCCGGACCGTTTGCCATTGCCACTTAGTGTCCATTATTTCTTTATAACATAAAATTCTGATCGTTAAAAAACCGATTCGACTGTTTGCCTCGTTTTAATAGTGTCGAATCAATCCATCTATTACATAATGGTTCATATAAAAAGTATCCGCGGTTTTTGGTGTTGGTACAACAAATCTGGTAACACTGGTCCGATTATATAAAATGAAAACATGTTTGAAAGCTGACCACATTTCAGGCTACATTTAGTGCGATGGCAATTGTGTAATTGGTCGCTACTGTAAAAAGTTACATTGATTTGAAAACAAGTGAAATATCTGCAGAAATACGCTATGTGGAGGATGCTGTGAGTGAATGCCGGACCCAAGAATGGTTTGCTCGATACCATTCCCGATATTTCGATATCAAAGATGCACTGAAAGTCACTGATAAAGCCGATGAAATTTTGCAACTGGTGGAGCAAGATCGGCACGCAAGCTGTCAAGAGATGGCAGAGGCATTAAATATCAACCATGTGACCAAACGCGGATACTTTTTATATGACCCAATATTTAAGTATTCGTTATCGCTTCAGTTAAATCATGGCACGTCATACGCCCACTTGTCCTTCTCGCCATCCTCCAAAGGAAACTAAATATTTTGTGATAGTTATGATGACTGCAAATCGTAATATTGTACATTGATGCCACTAAAAATTGCAATTTACACTCGGTTTTAAAACAAAAACAACGCGCAATCTTATTAATAGTGAATATTCTTTTTCATTTCATGTTTTTGTTTTATTTCTGAATTTCTTCCATTTCTTCTCTCCCATACACGCCCATATGCACATTTATACATTTTCGTTATAGATGTATCATTTTTCATACGATTCTCGCCCGACTTTATGGTGTCTCATGCTACATAAATAATAATTTTCTGTTTGTTGCAGCAAAGCGAGCAGTTTCTGCTAAACGCAAAATTCAACTGCATTTCACTACAACAAAGTGTTGCAGTTTGAAATAAGATACTAAGTACGCTTTTTTATTACTCTTTTTCTTAATTTTTATGGAACTGTACTGTGAACAAATCGTGAGAATTTTTGCTTTTCGTATAAAAACATCAACAGAATTTTGTGTTGATGATAACGTATGGCAGCCAACAACTGGAAAGTTATGTATCAGAAAATATTGCAATATTTATCGCTTAGATGTCAGCACAATTGAACCTTTCCAAAACATAAATGTAACATCCTTCTTCACAATTTATTTTTGAAAAAATATGTTAACGGTACTCTGTATCAGCAAATGTTTAAATACAATATATGTATGTAGTATGAAAAGTGGAATATGAATGAGATATAATAATTTTCTCTTTAGCAACATCATTGTCATGTCATGTTTTCTATAGTTTTCGTAGTATTTATTTTATGTATTGAATATGTGGGAATATCGGAGTACAGTGACAGTTGAAAGTATATGGGCAGTAAGTAAGGGCAATTGATTTTCTATGCAAAAATTCATAGAATCAATCCATCAATAAAGTACATTCTGTCAAAAAAGTACCGAGTTCACTAAGTTAGCAGCACTGCCCTCTATTCTGATGTGATGTTTGGGCGCGTTTGTTTACAGTACTTGATTTTGTCAGTTCATCTCAAGTGTGTATGGCGTTTTTTATAATGAATAAAAATATCGAACAAAGAATTTGTCTCAAATTTTGTATTGCAAATGGAGTTTCGTGTGCTGAATCAGTTTAAAGAAGACTTACAGTGAATCGATTTTATCGAAAACATGGGTATATGAGTGGTACAGTGTATTCTGGTCGGTAATGTGGACTGGTTTCTTCGATTATCGCGGTGTTGTGCACTCGGAATTCTTGTCAGAAGGTCAGACGGTAAATAAAGAATATTATCTGGGCGTTATGCGGCGCTTAAGGAGGCGAATTCGTCAAAAAGTGGCCAAGTTTGTGGAAAGGAAACTTATTTTGTTGATTCATTTAACATACAGGGTGTACCCCTATGAATGCAGAGCATTGTTTTGATTGGAAGGAAGATTGATAGGTGGGAGGAAGATTGAGAGAGGGAATGCAATCACACTGGATATCGATAAAGACATAGACAGCCATTGTGGCAAGTGTTATGCCTTTACCACAATGAACTTCAGTTTATCAACCAGCTTTTCGCAACCACTCATGTTGGGCGTGTTATATTTGTACATGAATGGAAGGGACCTACAGTTTTATGCCGAATCCGAACGGCGAAGTGAAAAGCTTTTCATAGGCAATTTTTACTCTTGTAGATTTGCCATTGCCTGCCAAGAGGTGGTGACGTGTATAAATTTTGATGTTGTTGCTTTTTTTGTTTTTTTTTATTTTGCCTGTGCCGAGATTCGAACCCCTGACTCTGCGTAACAGTCAAACGCACTACCGCTACGGTACAGCGACCACAAATACCACTTATGGATTTTGCACCACGACAACGCACCATCTCACACAAGGCTACGAATGTTAACGAATTCCTGGACTAAAACTGAACAAGTATCATCGAACAATCACCGTATTCACCTGATATGGCTCCGGCTGACTTCTTTCGCTTTCCAAAACTCAAATTACCACTCGTTTTCAGTCGATAGAAGACAATAAAGAGAATTCGTGCCAAGAACTGAAGTGGATTCCGGAAAATACGTTTGAAAAATGTTTCGATGATTGGATTATGCAGTGGTATAAGTGAATTATTTCGGAAGGTGTTTTATTGACCAATTCCCGGTACTTTTCTGAAGATAATGTATTTTAAAGTGAAAGCATTATACTCTTTGTAGTGTTTTTCGGGAGCAACACTAATCTCAGAAGTTTTACTTTACAAAATGTTGAAATTATCGCAAATGAGTCTTAATTTTTTTAGAGGATTTCACTGTTATATTTGCAATGAGTGACAATGATTGGATTGATCAATTCTACACTCTCGCATACTCTCGTATAATGTTAGCCAACCACTTGGATTAGTCAATTGGCGCGAAGCGTGGAATATTTTCTCTCTGTACATGATTAATAACAATTTTTTTGAAACGAACTATTTCTATCTATCTAATCTATCTTTTTTAAATCGCTATTTAAATAATTTCTCTTAAATTTTTTAATTTTCTTAATCCACGGCTACCTTTTATACACTTCTAACATACACTTTTACATATGTACTTACATCGCTGGTACATAAATTTTAAGTAATTTTGGAATCTTTTATTATTTTTGCTTGTGGCTAAATCACCTCATAAAGTGTAAAATGCATTTCCACGTGCACAGAAATATACATAAATGTACACCGAACTGCATACAAGCGCCAGTACAAATAGTAGTAAAAATAATAGCTGCAGAGCAGCAGCAGTTGCAGCAATATAAACTTGTCATACATGTAGTTTTACTACATCTACCATATAAGTATGAACAAGAATGTGCAATACTCCAACAACAACGATAAGGAAGGTTTTTCTTTGCAAACTGCTACATACATTCTCTAAAAAAACAACAAAAGCGATAAAACAAAAATATATAAATAAAAAAGAAATTTGTATGTATGCCACAAAGTAACATTTCTGTTATGACAATGTGTAAGTATAGTATAAATTTACTGCACAATTTTTTCATTCAAATAATCAAAGGAAATGGAAATTATTCTCGTACACTAAAGTGTCTTGAAGATTTTTTGAGTTATTTTTTATACTTGGGTATAATTGTGGAAAATGTTTTAGTATAATTGAAATTCACTTGAGGTTTTTGGTTTGTGATTAGTTGCACTTTAAAAAGGCTTGGAATGAGTATGTGCTTTAAATGCAACTTGTGTACTATTAATTAATAATAAGTTTCCCCTTTTATAAACAAATGTAGTCCGTTTCTAATCATGTGTAACAGTTATGCTTTGCATTTTATTAGCTTGCCATCTGCGCTTTGTCAGGGGTGTCTCTTTTGTAAGCCAACATCATATGACATATGTTCTGTCAGTCGTGTACACACTTTCGTCACCTTACTTTATCGTGTCATAAATTCAAGTAAATGCATTTAATTTGTAAATAAAAATTACTAAGCCTCATCAAGTAAAAACTTGTCAACCATTCAGAACAAAAGGCGTCAAATGACATCACACCTCAAGTTCGATCGATTTAATTATTGTAATGGCATAAATTTCTCGATAATTTTTATTAAATAAGTACATACCTATACTAAATTTATACATTTATTCACTAGGTTACCAAAAAAAAACAGTACATTTTCTTTTAAACCGTAGCCTAAAAGTATGCAATACTGCATCCACTATCAATAGAACTGATCTGTTACAGTTTTATGCATAATACTTTCTTTCCATCATTAATTAGGAAGGAGAAAACGAGCGCAATAAAAATTGAAAAATTCAATTACCACTGTAATTTTTTTACGACTACTCATAAATTTATATTAAATAATAAAAAATTCATCGATTTTTCCCTCAAGTAACTAACATATTTATGTCTACTTTGGAAACTCTTAACCTTACTTAAACTCAAATGACAATGTAACATTATAATGCCAATATTATGGCAAATCATTCAACTAGCACTTTACCAGAATTGACACAATCATTAATGAGAAAGAGTCACTCGTCACACCCACACAGCATCCATTAGTTGTCTGTGTAAATACCGTACAAGGATACATGGTATGAAATATTTTTTATATGTACTTGTTTAGACTGGCTAACTGGTAGAATAAAAAATATTTCTAAAAATAAATCGAACTTTAATTAAATTGTGTATGGCTGAGCTAAAAACGGTAAAAGCAACAAAAGCAACAAAAGCAAGAAAAGGACACTCACAAATTATGTGGGATGTTGCTGGCATAATAACAACAACAACAGTAACCGAAACGAACCAAGACCAAAAAGTTTAATATTATACAATATTTTACCTTCGAAACGAATGTATTAAAAGAAATGTGCAAGTACAAAAGGAAGAAAGGAAGGATGGAAGGATGGAAGGAAGGAAGAGAAATCACTAAAGTTAGATAGAAGAAAAAGTCACAGGTGCATGTCGTTACGTTATTAAAGTAAGAGGAAAGTTAATTCACACATGCTTTTTTGGGAGCTTTTACGTTGAATAAGTTTTAGGTCATATTCGAGGGTAAAATTCGTGAAGCAGCTGCTGATAATGGTGGGATGAATTGATAAAAGAAAAATAATTAATTGAAGGGATTTTGCTAATTAATACTCGTAGAGTAGAAGAAAGAAAATGTGATTTTATTTAAGTAGTAATTTTTTATTAGAATTTAACATAAAAGAAAATAAATGAACACTATCTGCCATACTAATGAGGAAAATAAAGTCGATTTTAAATTTAATAGCTATGTTTTGATACGTTTTAATCTGTTTTAGTTTTGATCGTCGCTTTTGCTGCCCAGTTTTGACTTTTGTTTTAATAGTTATTTAAAAGTTCAGAGATTATTTGCTTGTATTTAGTTGAGAGCCCTTACCTTGCCCAAGAAATTTTCTAACTTTAAATTCGTGTTTAGAACGCTTAACTAATTTTAAATAAAAGTGGATACTAAGTCTGTGCAAGAAAATATTGGTTTAAAATATCAACACTGATTTCGAATATGAACAGTTTTGTATTCAAATGTGAACCTTGTAGTGTGGTCAAATATAAACATTATTAAACTATGATAATTGTGTTCAAATACGAACACTAAATGTTCAAATATAAACACTGTATGTTCAAATATTATCACTGGTTGTTCAAATATGAACTTGTGTTATGTTTGAAGATATTTATTTATATATGAACGTGACTTAAAATATGAACACGTTGTATTCAAATATGAGCACTTGATGCTCAAATATGAACATTGTCAAATGCAACCACTGGGTGATCACAGCCCATGGAAGGTCTAGGCCCGAGCTTTTCGCATCCACTCATGTTGCGCATGTTATATTTGTGCCGAGATTTGAACCTTGGACACTCTGTGTAGCACTGCCAACTACACCACAGCGACCACACTGGGTGATCACTGGGTTTTAATAATATTAAATTTGGGAGTTTCAATGTGAACATTGTGTGATTAAATATGAACAGTTTGTTCCATGTTTCCATTTTTCGATACAAAAGGTTGATTTTGGGTTCTTCTGATTGGAGCTCTAAACTTCGCTAAATGATAATCGCAAAGCATAGGTAAAAAAAACATAAATCGTCCATCGATTTTGAAGGCGCTTCGGAAATCGATAATAGTGTTCGGCCTGCAGTGCGATTTTGTCCCAATTAGAGTTCAGCTATAAGCAAAAAATAACCAAATTGAGAAAAGAATATATCTTACGAGAGTGAAATAGAAATAACGCATTTTGTGCATAGATTTTTATTATATTGGGTCCCATAAAAAGTTACAGCGGTTGGTACCCACAAATCTGTCATGTACCGTGTATTGTCTGCTATGTCCTAACTGGTCGCTGTGGCGTAGGGTTAGTGCGTTGGACTGCTACGCAGAGTATCCGGGGTTCGAATCTCGGCACAGGCAAAATCAAAAAGTAGAAAAAATAATTGTTCTACACGGCACCACCTCTTGGCAGGCAATGGCAAACCTGCAAGAGTAAAACTTTACGTAAGGAAAGCTTTTCACTTCGCCGTTCGGATTCGGCGTAAAACTATAGGTCCCTTCCATTCATGTACAAATATAACACGCACAACATGAGTGCATGCGAAAAGCTCGGCCTAGGCCCTCCATGGGCTGTTGTGCCATTAAAAGTAAGTAAAGTTAGTAAGTAAGTATATCCTGACTATGCTGATCTTGCTCTACCAGTTGCAAAATTTAATCGGCTTTTTCAGTGATTTTCAATGTATCTTTCAGTTGATATCGAAATTTCCTGAACGGAATCGAGCAAACCACTCCTGGGTCCAGTAATAAAGCATTTTTATAAACATTTCACTCATTTTCAAATCAATGTAACTTTTTACACTAACGACGAATTACACAACGGTCTCACAAAATGTTACCTTTGAAACATGTGTTCGTTTGACATAATCGGGCTAGTGTTGCCAGATTTGTAACTACTAACACCACACGCGGATATATTTTATACATATAACACGATGTAAAATCTGTATTTTTCATGAAGTTGAAAATCTGTATGTACTTATGTATCTTGTATGTGTGGCAACATTGATAAACAGTCTTATTCTGAAGGCTCCTGTTCCTTTCTTCTTGACTATGTACAAGTACGAAATTATGAAAATGGTTGAGTTAGAACCTTGTTCCACAAAATGTTCTATCTATCTAAAAATAAAAATAATTTTACATTTTTAAAAGTGTAAGCAAATAAAGATTTATAATAAAAATATACATTAATAAAATTATAGGTACCAGCATACGAGTATGTAAATAAATGTAAATCTAAGCGCCTTTTTTATGTAATATATACAGTCATTTTTAATAGGCTCTTTATTAGTTGTATTAAGGTACTCGTACATATAACGAAATGTCAGTTAGCAATATCAAAATAATATACGATGATTGCATTTAAAGCTAGAATAAAATATAAAGTAGGTGCATATGTGTAAGTAAATAAATGAAAAACGTTGTAGTTGGTAATAAAAAGCACATATAAAAAAAATGGTATCATTAAAATTTAACTATATAGTATAACAAGAAGGGGAAATTAATGACCGCAACGTAGCACAAAGGGTAACACTGAGAAAGAGAAGGTGAATGCGCCACTGTCGCTGCTCGCATGCATGACTACCACCCAAAGCGAATACAACCAGAGACTGAAGAATAGAACCGTGCTGCTGCTTTTAAGCATCGTAAAACTTAAGTCACAACACTTCAACTTGGTTATTATTATTAGTATTATTATAGATACTTGAGACTTGCACCAGCAGCAGCATGCCTGCCACATGCATGCAGCTCTTTATAATTTTAACATTTATCCATTTTTGTAAATATCTACACTCAGCTCAAGCTCAAGCTTAAGTTCGAAATTGAATTTAAGTGGCAATAAATTTTGCGTAAAATAATTGAAAGCAAAATGTGTGAAATTAATACAAAGCGACAAGGCTTTAAAAAGATGTAATAAAAATATATGTATGCATTGCAAATGAGATAAGATGAGGTGGCAATTGCCATATATGAGTACGAGTATGTGTCAGTATTATATGCATGTGTGGTGTGTGCTATCAAAAGGATATATGCATATGCATGTGTGCATAAATTATATCTAATGTGTTCTTATGTGTGTTTGTTTTTGATATTCACGGATAAAATATGATGTAGGCTTGCATATTGTGTGTGTGTGTGTGTGTGTGTGTGTGTGTGTTTAAGTTTTTACGGATTTGCTTAATACTTTAAAAGCTTCAGCAGTAAAAATAGAGAGTGGCAACAGCTTAGAAGTGTGTTTCTGTTGAATTTGCCATTTATAGTATTCTACATTACTAATAAGTTTAAAAGTAGTGTTTAGTTGATTCTTGCGAAAAACTTTTTTATTGCAATGTAGTGGAAATGAATAGTAACAAATTATTGGGTATTATAAATTTATAGTTAAAAGAAAAACATTTTTAATATACCAAAGTAATTCATAATTTATCCATTATCAAAGGGTTTAGCGTAAAGGTTTAAGCTTAAGGTTTTTGCTTCGGTTTACCTTGACATACTTCATTATACTTATTAATTTGTTTTTAATATTATGCTTTATTTAGCAAACGCTGCCATCGCTGTGTGTGATTGATTACCTTCACTTTTAAAATCCCTTTAGGGTTTCACATAATCTTCGAACAATGCTTCTTGCATTCAAATTGATGCTTTCTTAAATTAATTGTTTTAATTTTTTGTGTTTTTTGAATCAAATCAAATCAAATTGGCTTGACACTTTCAATTTACGTTCTCTGAAATCAATTGATTCAATTTGGTTCTTTCTGAAATCAAATGAATGAGTTGTGAATTCAATTTGACAGTTTTAATTAAACAGTTCTTACATTTTGACGCGTTCTGCAATTCATTTGACGATTTCGGAACTTGACAAATTCTTCCTGAATTAAATTTTTTGACCTTTTTGACCTTAGTCTGGAAATGCTGTAAATTTTCAGGTCAATCTGAGATTAACTAAATCAAACTTTTGAGTTAAATCTGCGACTCTTTGAGATTTAATTAACTCACTCCTTATTCAGTTTGAAGCCTTCTGAAATCAATTTAAATCTTCTTGAAATTTATGAATTGAATTTCATGCTTTTTAAAATCAGATTGCCTCGTTATGAATTTAACTTGATATCCACTAAAAGCATTTGATTCAGTTCAAACCTTTCTGAAACCGACCTGACTATTTCTGAATTTAATTTGACGCTTTCGAAAGCAATTTGTTGTTTCCTGGAATCAATTGATTAAGTTTGACAAACAGTTTTTAACTCAGATCCATCGATGAAAATTACGACTCTCGATTTTTCAAATTCGAGATAATAATAACAGCCGAGATGCTTATCGTTTTTGTTCTCAAAATCGGTTAATCTGTCAATAAAATATGCAGAAATTTTCTTTTTAAATCATCAATTAATCAAAAGTTTATTTATTTTATATTTAATATTTCCCACTACGCTCACTTGTATCTACTATTTTTTGGTTTTTGCCATGCCGATGATATTGAAGTGCAAATATTTTTACAACATCTGTTTGTTTGTTTATTTGAAAAACGCCCACAAATTTGGGGTATTTATTTTAAATATCAAACGACAACAAAAAAAAAAACACCAAACAAATTTGCATTGAAAGTAATGTTTGCATATTATTTAAATTTAATTTAATTATCAATATTTTTTGGAGTATTTGTCAATATCCATGATGGTGAGGATTGGAGTTGATGATTATTTAAAGTGTTGTTTAACAAGCATTAAATTACCAGTAAAGTGTTGACACTAACACATACACTAGCGTATGAATATTTTACAATTTATAATTAAAATATCAATTGAAAATCATTATTTGGAATTCATAATTAAACCGAAAACAATTATGGACTTTGACCGCGCTTCACAAAGGCATGCAAAATTATATTGGAACCTTCAAATATCAAAATATATCCAAGCATGTCCAAGCATGTAAATGAAAAATCTCTATAAAAAAATTAATTGAAACATAACTAACAAAGCAAAAATATAATTGAAAAGTAAAAAAAGAAAACTAAAATTACTAAATTGCAATTGAACGACTTGACATGTTTATGTATGCCTTGCCTGCATGAATGTGGAAAATTAATCGAAAAACTATTAAATTCACATTGAATATTCAAAAACTCTTTCTACTCAAACTCTTTCTTCCTGCAAAGTGAATAAAGGAAACGAAAAAAAAAAACAAATTATTCAAAATGTGAGAGTATGAAATTTGCATATCGATACATTGCGCCCGTTGGCAACACCGAGTAAGTGTGTATTGGTTGTAAATGATGAAACAATGACAATAACAAAAACCAAAGTCTGAAATTCAATTCACATACATACTGTGACAGACAGTCTGGGCCGACAGACAATATGGACAGACTAGCATATAGAGCGTGAGTAATAGAGCGAGAGAAAGAAAGAGAGAGAGTGAGTATACAGTAGACAATCGCGCCGGCAAAGGCAGCCAGGCATGGGACATTACATACATCACATACATCATGCAGCAGGATATACACACATACTTGCATACATACAAATATCTATCTCTCTAATCATCAACATACGAATATCTATGCATATGTAGTATGTAGAGTTATCACTTTGTGAATTGTATTGAGAAATTGTGTCTGCATGCGCCTGCATACTCGTATGTGTGATTTTTGTGATGTTGTTGATGGTGACGATGATGTTTGGTTATGATGATGTATGCATTTATTGCTTGTGCTATGCCTTAGAGCTATGATGATGTTGTTGATAACGTTGATTTTTTCTTCCAAATGTATTTTAAGGTAATTATCTCTGTGATATTTAAATTCAAAATATTCTTTGTTTAATAGTTTTCTAATTGACGTTTATGATTTTTGATGAATAAAGAAAAATATAAGTTTCATGTTGAGATCTAAAAGATTTTAGCTTGATTTTTTTCGTTCATTTTTATTTGTTTGGAAAATCATTGTTATAAAAATCTGTTCCTTTTGATGCCATTCATTTACATAAAGGATCTGATTAATTTTTGTATTCCTCACATTTGAGATTCTTATAAATTATTGGCATTTCAAGATTTTTCAAGTAAAAAAATACTTAATTTCCACTGGTTACGCTTTTCCAATTCAATCTCTGCGATTTGATTGCAAGGTTTTTCATTAAATTCTAGTCAATTTTATTAATTTCATTTCGAGATTTTTCATATAAATGAGCAGCTATGCTATATTTGTTCTATTCCCAAACAATTTTTTGATTTGTTAAAATTTTTTCATAAAAATAGTTTGCGTTATTAAGTTTCTTCAAATTCTCAGTCAATATTATTGGTGAGATTATGTATATAAACTATATTGTATATACTAAATGTAATTTTTACAATTCCCAGACAATTTTATGATTAATAATTGGATTAATCATTGGATTTTAATTGATTTTTTTTTCATTTGTTTTTTTTTTTTTTTATTGATTTTCAAATCACAATCAATCTTTGTAATTTGACTTATATCTTTTTAATATAAGTACATATATGATTGGAGATAACACATATTTTCCAATTCAATTGGTTCAAGAGTTTGCCATTTAGTAATTGGTTTTTTTTTTAATTTGGAATAATTTTTTTTGTATTTTGGCGGCAAAATTTTTTTGGTGGCATATTTTTCAATACCCAATTTCGATTTGATTGACCTTTTTTATTTTTTGCCATTCCCATTTTTTTTTTCTCATTAAGTTATTTTTCATATAGGCATTGACAAGTTTCTTCAAATTCACAATCAATCTTCCTGATTTGTTTTAAATGATTTTTCGTATAAACTACTGGCATTTGTTACTTTTTTTTAGTTCCCAGAAAATCTTTCTTAATCATTCTTTGTTTGATTGAAAGATTTTTCATATAAATGTGAGAAATGGGTATATTTTTAAAATTGTGAACTAATTAATAAAGTTACATTTATTGAGAGATATGTCATATAAATGTTTGAAACAGTTTTCATTTTCCAACCTATTTTTGTGGTTTAAATGTGAGGTTTTTCTTATTAATTATTGATACTTTTCCATTTCTTTCTTTCCATTTCTATCAATATTGATGGTTTGATGCAAGCATTTTACTTATAAATAATTATAATTTTATTTATTACTTTTTGATTCTTTTGGTGATATGTTTGTTATTACTTAGCTTCAAAACAATACTCAAGCAAAACGCTCACGAGTGTTGCTTTGAAACTACTTCTCTTCGTTGTAAATTGGAATTGGAGTTTTTCTTGTGACAAAAAAATCGTTGTTTGCGATATTAATTTATGTATACATATATGACTCGTTATATTTTTTGGTATTCCCAGTTATGATCTGATTAAAAGATTTCCAATATTTTTCATTACATGCCAATTATTTTTTACTTTTTTCATTCACTAACAATTGAATGAATGAAATTATTGATTCTTATTTGAATAAAGGATTGTAATATTTTTTGTGTTAACTATTGAATGAAACGTATTCGTTTCAATTCTTAATCGTTACGACTTAATTAAAAATTCTGGATTGAAATTTTTGTTTCCACTCTCATACAAAGTAAGAATTTTCATATACTGATCGATTTGAATGAAAGATTTTAATATGTTTCATTGACTGGAATGTCTTGACTTTCCATTCTCAAAAACTAATAAAATTCATATTTTTGTATGTAAATTATTGGGAATGGTTGCCGAATCAATTCTCAAACATCGTGTTTTGCTAAAGTTATTGCTTCTTGTAGGATCTGCTTCGTCAAACTTAGTTACTATACATATATATATGATTTTGACATTTTTTTTCGCAGAAATTATTGAAATAAATAATTCTGAAGAATACTGGATTCTCAATCAGTCTGACTGAATTTGATTGGAATTGGATTGTATTCATTTTCGAAACAACTGGTTGGAAGAAGTTTTTTCAATATCTGGCAATTCTGAAAGCAATTTAGCTTATCAATTTCTGTTGTAGATGTCAAGTATTACACTATTGCTGCTGTGGAGTACATACTTAGTAGAAATTTCTGTAATATTTTCTTTTACTATAGTTACAATTTAATTAAGTGCGTTTAATGCGTGTGTTTGGTGTCGCTTCTGGTATACTGAGAAATTTCTTTTGTGACAGTCGGTGGTTTTTTTACGCTTATTGTTATGTTAGTGTCTGCGATCCTTGAGGCGTATCAAAAGAAAATAAATAATAAAAGGAACATGAAGTTCTAACTAAAAAAGACCATATAACAACAATGTCAACGGTGCTGTCAACTGCAGCCACAGTAGCAGAAAGTACCAAAGAGAAGAGACACAAAGCACATGGCGTGGAAAGATTCCAAGGGAAGCAGCGAGTAGACCAAGATAATAATAAGTTCTTTATAATTTTAAATAAACAATTTTCGTACAACCACTAAATTGAACTAAGAAAATTTTAGCAATAAATGAAGACGAAGTTGTGTGAAATAATTTCTGAAGTATGTATGTAGTTAGTAGTAGGGAATTGTAGCTGCAGGCGATTTTTAGAGTTGGCAGGAAAACCATGATAAATACTTTTGAATAATGAAGTTTTGACTGTGTGTGTGTGTGTGTGTAGGCAAATTGTTAAACGAACAGTAGAAAATAAAATATATTTTTTTTTTTATTCATATACTTTTTTTTCGTTGATCTATGTACTTATTTATTTTTGGTTTATAGTATCAGAAAAATTTTTTTTTACCACTTTTCCGTTCCCTCCGCCACTTTGTGTTGCTGGTGTTGCTTTTGTATTTTCTGTTGACTTTTGCAACATAATTGAAGCGACGTCAACAGTTTTTATTTTTTTCTTCCTCCATTTACGTGTAGCTAGCTATGTATCCTTGTTCTTTTCTATTTATCCTTTATATTGCAATTCTTTAATTATGCTTTCTTCGTGTTGTGGGAGCGCATTGAAGTAAGGAAGGATGTAAGGGCGGAAGCGTGGAAGGTTCAGAACACCTCTTCTTATGCTTTTCGTGCTACTCGTCAACCACTTTTCAACTCAGTCTGACTTGTGTAGACTGTCATAGACTTGTATAGCAAAAAAAAAAAAGTTAATAGAAAACAAAGAAATGCTGCCTAGAAACCTTCAATTCTGTGAATTGGCAAGAGAACGAGAGGAAATGCAAGTGGAGGCAGGGCAGGAAGATTCTGAGTACATACTATATGGTAGAAGTAGAAAACAGTTGTTGTAGTTGACATAAACACAGAGAGAGAGAGAGAGAGAGAGAGTATACATTTGTATCTTGCACACACATACTCTCCGGTAAGGACGGTGCAGACTGCTAAAAATGAATTGAAAACGGAAACGAAGTAAAATAAAAATATTAACACAAACACAGACATAACACACACACAAACATTTATATACATATAAAAGCATATAGTCGTAAAATTGTCGTGTCGTCGCTGTGATTGTGTGTATGCGCTTGTGACGTCGACAACAACTTGGGCCTATTATGAAGAGGAGGTATATGTATGCATCTGTATTTGTTTTTGCATTCAAAAGGGAGCCTGAGTATTGACTATGAACTAAGAGGGGGGAGCATACATACAGTCATACACACACACATTCACATTAAGTGACAAGTGAGTTATGTATGCTCCTACAATGAGAGGGAGGAAGTGACGTTATGCCGCTGGTGTCGGAGAATGTTGTGTAAATGGTTAAAAAACAAATAGGTTAACGCACTTTACTGGCTGCTTTCTAAAAATCAGAAAAAAGGAAAATGAAAATATAAAGAAAATTGCATGAAAATCGTTAGCAAATTTTTATAAAATGTAAAACAGAAATTCCTGGGCAACTTTTGTTTATGCTAATTTTTGTTATCGGAAAAAATGTCACCCAAAGCACAGACAACTAAACAATAAAGTAAAAGGGTGCAAACGCCTGAACCTAGGTTAACAATTTTTTACTCAAACATCTAGAAAGAAAGAGATAGTGGTGGTGGTAAAAACAAAGCGTGTGCTTTACATTTTTCAACACCTCATCATCATTGTCAACTTTATGCGTGTATAATTTTATTTATACCCTCGGCAAAAAAAATATTAAAAAAATAAAATAAAAATAATGTGTGTGTGATGCACAACACTTCAAAATTACCGGCAATATTAAATAACTATAAAAAAAAGTAAGCACCCTGAACAAAATTCACATACTCTAACCACAATGCGGAAGAAAAGCATCTACAGGGTGCTTAAGTCACAACAAAAAAAAGAAGAGAATTATGTAAAGAAACAAATGAAAAAAAATGTATTTGCATAATTTTGAAGAATGAAAAAATCCTCAGAAAAAACTTCACACAAACGGTAAAGGTAAAAAAATAAATAAAAGAAGACGAGAAAAGGGTGAATATGAAACAAGAAGCCGCAAATTAGCCGCACAACAATGCACAAATCATCGAATGAGAAATCAGAGAATTACGACAATAGAATTATGACTTGACTCTTGAAGAAGCAAAGCAAATAGAGGTGAAAACAAAGAAAGACATGTGAAATATACATATAGAACAAGCCTATAGAACAATACCAGAGATGATAGGAAATGAAAAAACAATAGTTCAGTTTGGATTCTAAATTGTCACAATTTAGTCTAGATTATACTAGAATTTAGGTGAAAATATCAAATAAAAACTTTTTAAAACAATAACAATTAGTAACCAGTTGTCTTGTTTCATAAGAGACTACAACACACACAAGCTTATGTTTTTGGAATTGAACGGTGACCCATTCAGCGGACTTGAAATGCTAAGAATTTTGTACATTTACAGAAAATAAGTAAATAGAATACCGAAAAATTACCAAAGTATGCCATTACAGAACGTAGGACAGAAGACTATAACAGAATAGCGATGTGATATTTTAATTTTAAATTTGAAATTTGTCCATACATGTCCATACATTTAATCCAAAATACACAATGCAAGATCAAACAAATCACATCGAGAATATTGCTACTATGTACGTGTAAATAATGCCTGAGCAAAACAGAAAACTAGAACAGTATAGAAGATGAAGGATAAAACTGAACAGAAAAGATGATCAAATCAAAATGGATAGAATAGATCAGAAAATGTGATCAGAGCCAAAAATCAAGTTGGATAAAATTCAAATAGATCAAGAAATCAATATAAAAATAAAAGGTGAAAGCAAAACGGAAGAAGTTCTGGTTGGAAAACTAAATAAAAAAAAAAAACGAGATAAAAAGTTCGGAAAAATACAGAAGATCTGAACCGAAGATCAAATCAGAATGGAATATCAAATCGGAATGGAATAACAAATCAGAATGTAAGACCAAAACAAAATGGAACTAAAGATCAGAACAGCAGAAATGAAAATCAAAGTAGTATAGAGCAAAAGAATAAAACAAAAATTAAATCAAAACAGAAGATCTGAGCTGTAAAGGAGACTAGACCAGTGATCAGCACATAACATCGGAACAGAATATCAAAGCTGAATATCAGAACAGATCAGAACGGATGATCAGAGCAATGCAAAGTAGGATCAGAACAAAAGATTGTAACAGAATTGAGGATGAATCAGAATATATGAAGAAGAACTGACAGTCTGAACATAACAGAAGAACAGCACAGAAAATAAAATCAAAACAGAAGATAAGATGAGACAGGTGAGATTAAATTCGATGATTAGGACGGAATATTAGAAACAAACAGAAGAAAAAAGTTAACAGCAGAACAGAGAATTACCTATCAAATTTATTGGTTAAAATTAGCCTGGGGAAATAATTCTCTTTAAATTAATTTAAGTATTTTAAGATAAGTAGGCCTTTAAGATTATACTTACTTACTTTTAATGGCACAACAGCCGATGGAGGGCCTAGGCCGAGCTTTTCGCTTTTCGCATCCACTCATGTTGTGCGTGTTATATTTGTACATGAATGGAAGGGACCTACAGTTTAATGCCGAATCCGAACGGCGAAGTGAAAAGCTTTTCATAGGCAATTTTTACTCTTGTACTATAGGTTTGCCATTGCCTGGCAAGAGGTGGTGCCGTGTAGGAAAATTATTTTTTCTACTATTTTTGTTTTTGCCTGTGTCGAGATTCGAACCCCGGACACTCTGCGTAGCAGTGCAACGCACTACCACTACGCCACAGCGACCACCTTTAAGATTATAGTAGACTATAAATCAAAATTTTTTAGATCTGTTTAAAATTCTATTAAGTATATAACATTTTGTAATTTTCATTCTTACAGCCCTGTAAGTATGTTTTTTCATATCTTCTGCTACAATAGCTCAGATTATATCACTGCCCCCTACGCTCAGTTTATGGCGGAAAATGAACATACTGGAGATGATCGTTGTTGACAGATTTCTTAAAATATTTCAATATATTCCATCAAACTTGCATGTTTTGTCTGTCACACATTAAAACATCATACAAGTTGTAGATGCAACATGTTGCGTGTTATACATTCAACAAATTTAATTGAAAACGAACTAATTCAAACAGCGCGTGTGCGCAAGTAAAAAATGATCGAACTTGAGCGTACATTCTACTTATGTACATATGTAGTCGGGGGATGAAAATTAAACTGGTTTTGCATTGCTGCTGTGTTTATCATGTGGAAAGAAAAGTATAGGCTAGATAGTTTCCAACACGGAGTGTTAAATCAGTCTTAAAGTTCGAATCGAAACGAATGGTTGAATTGAGTAAGTGCGCGACGGTATTTAACTGAAAATTGCCTAAGAGTGTGTCGTGTGTTCAATTTTGCTGCTGGAACGAAGCGTACTTTTGCAAAAGTGATAAACAGTAGGCGATTGATTTTCAATATCAAATTGCGGTGCGATACGAAATATAAACTCCCAGTCTTTTGTACAAGCTTAAGACTCAAAGAAATAAAATAATAATAATTTGCCGTAACTAATTGATATATTCTGTGTTGTAGTTCAGCACTTGTGAAAAAGTGTAAAGCATAATTCCAATAATTCGAAAAATACCTGCATAAAACTTCTTTATTTGAACAGCAGTAACTTTCCATAATTAATGATCAATGAATTGAGTTGATCATTCACAAAGCGAACAAAGAATGTTAAAACTCACACAATAAAAAAAAAACGAAAATTTGATTTTTATTGATACTTGAAATTCTGCTTCTAAATTCTACAAAAAAAAGAAGAAAGAAAGGGTCCCTTTTAACCCTTTTTATTTTATAAACCTATTTACCTGTTCAATGAACTTATTTTTCTTCTTCTTCTGCTGAGGCAAGATAAAGTGAAGAAAGTGTTTTTTGGAAACGAATAATCAAACACGGAATAGAACAACAAACTACAAATAACCTCAAAAACAATGAAGTATCTCAGTAATGGACATAAGGAATCGTATACGCTTGTTGCACGCAAACGTTACATGAAGAAAATGTTGTATGTATTACAAAAACAAATATCCACGGAAATATATATTTAATAACCCCATTTTCCAAAAATTTTCCATTTAATTTTGAATATTATTTGAATTTTAATTTATTTACTATTGGAGTTTATTACGATATTTTTTTATTTAATTTAATCTTTAAATATTCTGAAGAGCAGCTGTCAAAATTAAATTTTAAAATGTAACATGTGCCCGCAACTAAAAATCACATAAAATATAATTAGCACATAAAATGCTCTGCTCTTTCCCTCTTTCCGCCGTATACTTCTTCATTGGGAATGTATCAATTAAATTGGAAAAACAATAATGAAATCAACATGCGCTCAATAGCAAAAAAAAGCCGCCACAATATCATCTCGTAAAGTATAATTTTGCATGCTTTTGACATTGTGCAAATGCTTGCAGAATGTTAAGAATTTATGAATAAATTATGATGATGTTTTTCTCATCATATGAAATAATTTTTCATGCCACTTGAATACGCCTAAAACTATGCTCTATGTATGCATTGCTCACAAACGCATACACACACACACTCATGCACACGCACACGGACGCGTATGCATACTGCTGCTCACGCTCACACTGTTGCACGCTTAAAACTATAAATTATATCATTAAACTTGAAATTATTTGCAAATGCTAAACAGAATGAAATTAATGGAAAAAAAATTTGTAAATAAAATCGCGTGCCATAAGTGTTTATTGTTTTTAATGAATTGTTGTAAAATGAAGCGAGCGAAGTGGGGTGCCGAAAAAATTGCCATATTTTCTAAATAATTTGCATTAAAAATTATGTTGCGCATGCGCTTTTCTTACTGTTCAGGAGTCATGCGGCAGACTTTAGGCAGCGCGTGGTGCGCAAAGGGTTGCCAAGTGGAGAAACAACATTTTAAGTTGATTGCAAAGTTTTGTAATTTATTTAAACTTATTTTTTTGTGTAGTACTTTATTTTTTCATAATTAATTAAAATTTTCTCTGTTTTACTTTACCAAACAAATTACTTTTTTTTTCTTCATAAATAAAGTAATTAATCTTTATGCTAGTAACAGCAGCAGACGGCAACAGCCTTCGGTGTTTGTCGTTTTTCATTTTGTATATTTTTTTCTTTTCCTAATATTTATTTTTCATTTCAAACGCTACTTATGTAAAACTAACAAACAGCTGTTATTAATAAAGCTATAAAAGAAAAGAAGAAAAAAAAATGATGTGAATTTAATTTTGATTTTTGCATTAGACATAAATTGCAAAATCATTGCATGTCACAAGTGCTGCCTGGTATAAAACAAAAAAGTGAGAAACTTCAGTAGCTAGCAACCACCCTTTCCTCCCCTATAGCATATCAAATTCATTTACACTTTGTGCTAAATTTTTGACACCCTTTACTCTTTTAGTTGAATCTCTTTTTTTGTGCAGTTTTTATTTCTTTCTAGCGAACGTTACCCCACAATGTTTTACTTTTTTTACTTTTTTTTGTGAAAAGGAAAGTCAATACTCTACGTTCTGATTGCACTGATTTTACTGCATTGCAGGCTGTCAGACAGCGTTTTTAAAATGGGCTGTTTCTTTTTTTGTCTAGAGTGGTGTCATGTATAAGAAAATGGTTTAGGAAATTAAAGATGGTGTACAGGAAGTTGGAGAGATTATTACTGAATTGTGTGCTTTCAATTAAACGATCAATTTACATTCTTCACGATGAATTGATCTGGAGAACTCACTTATATAGAAATCAAACAGAATAGAAGTCAATTACATCAGTTAATAAGTAAATTTCTGTAAAACAGAAATTTACTTAAGGAAAATTGCCTTGGATATTCCTTTTTTAAAATGGTAATACTTGAACTAACATTTTTTCTCTCCCCATTCCTCTCTCGTGGAGACAAATTATAAGAGATTCTGGCTATTGAAAATTGTAATTGTTAAGAGCACTATTTATACAAATAAAATAGGTAAACAAATTTATCATATGCCTTATAGAATCCAATAATATATTGTAACAATATACTGAACTTATGTAGTATATCGTTATCCGATATATCCGTTACATCACTAACTTTTCCGCTGAAGACAAATGTCGCAAAAAAATGATGTGGGCTTAAACTTTTTTGAAATCGAGTTAGCCATTACACTACAAATTTCAACTTTCTTAGTACAGCATTATCAACTTCTTTATGAGCTTAATGTTATGTTTTATAGAGTAATCCGTTGTCCTATGAACTTGAACTTATTTGGTACAGCGTTATCAGTTACAATTCGTTATGATAAATTTATGACAATGATGTTATCCATTTCTGTAAGCACTTAAACTTATTTAGTACATCGTTAACCAATAGACTAAGAACTTACATTTTTTTGGTACAAGGTTATGCTTTTCAACTTATTTGGTATACTATTATCCATTACAATATTTTGTTTTCTAGTCGAGTTATTTACGTTTAATTTTCAACAAGTGCTGAAAATATTACATATTTTATTTTGAACAAACCCTAATTATTTCTTCACTTATTGATGCACACAACTTAATTTCTATTTTATAAACTTATGGCATTCACATGTAGAATGTGAAGGTTCAAGATTTTAGGTTACTTGTGATCAGTAATCATTGAAACTGATCGGATTTTACATATATTTCATAGTATAACGTTACAGTTTCAATTAATTTGTTATAGTAGAAATTGCTCTAACCTTAATTTAGCGGAGCGGAATTTTTTACAGATCAGATGTGTATGTAATTCTTTTTCATTAAGTGTTAGATAGTGGTCGCTGTGGCGTAGTGGTAGTGTGTTGGGCTGCTACGCAGAATGTCCGGGGTTCGAATCTCGGCACAGGCAAAATCAAAAAGTAGAAAAAAATAATTTTTCTACACGGCACCACCTCTTGGCAGGCAATGGCAAACCTACAAGAGTAAAAATTGCCATGTAAAGCTTTTCACTTCGCCGTTCGGATTCGGCATTAAACTGTAGGTCCCTTCCATTCATGTACAAATATAAAACGCACAACATGAGTGGATGCGAAAAAGCTCGGCCTAGGCCCTCCATGGGCTGTTATGCCACTAAAAGTAAGTAAGTAAAGTAAGTTAGATTCATAAATTGATGCAGTCAACTTAGATCTACCGAAATTACACTCTTGTGCAGAATTAAAGATTCGATTATTTGAGAGAGTTTCACTTCATAGTTCACCCGATATTTGGTATTTTTATTCTTATTTTTACATCAATCGCCACAATTTTATTAAATTAAATCTTTCGTATTTGGTTTTAAATACATTAAATAATTTCCTTCTTAAAAAACTCGAAACAAAAAAGAATGGTGCTGACAATTATGAAATTTTTTTGACATTGCCACTCAACCGACATCAATATAAAAAATCCTACTTTACATACTTTAAATGGCATGCACATCTCAAGATTTATATGTATGTCTGAACTATGTACATAATCTACACGTAAATATAAGTGTCGCCTTTCCTTTCGACCTTATGTCGCAACAATAAAAAACACTTTATCCCAAATATAGAATATTTAAAAATATTTTCCTACTTATAGTTATAGTGAAGTCAACACCAATAAATAGAAGCGTGTGACAATGGTGAACTGTCAACAAGAAACAACAAGAAAGTAAGAAAACCACTTAAGTCTGAGTTGCTGAATTAAGACTCTGAAAATTCTGTTTTAAGAATATTTTTTTGCTTCGGTCTTTGTAGGGAAATAGAAAAATAAGAAAATTCAGTTGGGCGTTTTGAATTATTTTTTTTTTCATATTTTGTTTATTTTAATTAATTTTAATTTTCTTTTAGCAAGGAAGATATGAAGATATTTTTTTTTTGTTTTTTAGAAGCTGAAATAAAAACAATTTGTAATTCAAGTTCAATTCTGAAATTTATACTTAAAAACTTATAATTGCATATATGATTTTTAAAGTAAACTCAAAGTTAAGTTAAACTTTCTTACAACTATTTCTGTGTGGGAAGACAAAACTCCAATAAATTCTAGCTTTTATCTACTTTTATATACATAGCTAAAACCAACCAACCCAAATTGCTTCGAAATTATAAAATATTTCATTTTTGTTTAACAAATTTTGTGTAATTTTATCTACCAAAATAAAAAATATTGCTTTCAGCTTTTTTTATCACATTTCATTTACAGTTTCTTTGTCTATTTGTCTATTAAAGACACCGTTTGAAAAAATCTATAAATAATTTATTATTTTCATCACAAACATAAATCAATTAATAATAATTCAAAATAATATATGAAACCCACACTTGTATTCTCATTCCTCTTTTCGCTTGACAAGATCTTATAAATTAACCCTTACTCAGACAGTTCGGTAGACTGATTGACAGACAACCCGTTTTATAGTTTATAACTGAGTAATGCCCCAGCACTACAACAAGAAATGACATTAAGGCCAACTTGACTCTGTCACTGAGAGTAACATGATCACCTCAAGTACTGACTGTGATCACATTAAAGATTTGCGTTCGACTGAAATCGCGCGGATATCACAAAGAGTACAATTAGCTCAACTCAGCTACCATCAACTCAGCCTCTATGTCTCTTTAAGCCTCTCTAAGCCTCGTGATCACCTCAAACTCTACGGCCAGCTTAAGTATTATAACAACTTCAAGCTCTTTGGTCAGTTCAAGCTCTATGCGCTGTTCAAGCTCTTTGGTCAGTTCAAGCTTTACGATTACCTCTAGCTCTACGAGCAGATCTACGATAACCTCAAACATCGCGATCACTCTGATCTGTACGATAACCTTAAGCATCATGATCACCCTGCGATTCGCGATCAGCGCAAATCTCACGATCACGTAAAGCTATCACCTCCACATTCACTAACACCTAAAGTGTTGCGATCACCTCAATCATCGAAACGATTCGATCTCTACGATCACCTTAAGCTCTAGGATTACCTCATGCTCTACGATCAGCTCAATCTCTATGATCACCCCATCCATCAGGATCACCTCAAGCATCACGATCACCTCAAGCTCTACGATCACACCAAAATTAAGTGATCACCTTAACCATCGCGATCACTTTAACCATTACGATCAGTTGAAGCAACGTGATCAGCTCTAACTTTACGCGATCAGCAACAATAAACAGACACCCGCATCACCGCTACTGCCACCTTTTACATCCTCCAACTATGTATGCCACCAACAGCACGATCATAAGAGTTTCCGCCTTCTGGTGATATTTTTTTTTCACAGAATTTATAACACACTAGAAATAGAATTACAAATAAAACGTACATTGAATGCTACAGAAAAGAATAACTTTTCAATAGAAACAAAATTAATCAATTTGATTTTCCTGGCATCATCACATTAATTGCTCATGAGTGATCACAAAAAAAAGCAAAAATAAAAACAAAATAAAAGAAAACTATAAGTAGCCACTACAAATATATGATCGCAACTCTCATTACAGCGAAACAACCTGAAAATGAATTGAAACTAAAGCAACAATCAGTAAACCATAAAAGTTAAGTGCGATCATAAATTGATCTTGGTCTCACTCCATCATTCGAGCAACTGATCACCACTTGCTTGGTTGGTTGGTTGGTGGCTTTTTTGTCGCGTCAGTGTCTGGTTGATTGTATTCAGAAAAGGCAATGTAAACTATAAAAGAGCATATCAGATGGTTCCACTTTTTATAGTTTTTTTTTTTTTTTACTGCTGAGCAATAAAACGCATAGGAATGACGCCCGCAAACGTTGTAACTTGAAATTAGTATAGCTGGGGAAATCTAGCGCAGAACGGTGTGTGGAAGTATTACACTTTATTGTGGTAATTTTTTGAAGGCGCTCTCTTTACTTTTTGTTTACGTTCTTGCATGTTTTTCATGCTTTCATTGCTTCATGCATAGCTGCCAAATGTCATTAATGCATTTCTGTTTTATGTAGAATCATCAATCAATTGTTTGTTAAATGTCAAATGCCATTACATATATTTGACAAAATGTAGATGGGAGCTTGGTGTAACATATGTGAAATGCGGAAAGAAATAATATTACGATGATTTTATGTTTCGGTTTTAATGTGTGAATTTGTGTCAATTAGCAAAAAACGAATTACAGTTGTTGTTGATTACTTTTGAAGTTTGAAGTTCAAAACCCACATTAACCACAGAAATAGCATGCATCCATCGAATCATTCAGTCATTCCTTCATTCGCTCACCATTGACATCAGCAACACCACTGACATCACCTTTTCTCCTCCATCATCAATATGTGCCGGTTGCTACTTGCTTGCTAACTGCTAATTGCAAATTAAGTAATCAAGCAATGTTTACGTTGTGTTGGTAACCTTGTTTGCAGCGCTGTCTTAACTCGGCTCATACTTCTTTCTGTTGTTGCTCTTTGATTTTAGCTGTGGCTGTTGGCTCTTGCTGCTGATGTTGTCTTTCTTAGGCGTGCGCCCACACTTTGAGAGCGCAAAAGAAAAACTATTATATTTACATCGCAACTCGACTGGCTGGCAACTGAGCAGCAAAAGCATATGACCAAGTTAAGCAATTTAACGCTTAAATTATTATTAGATATTTTTTCTAACTATGTACCTATGCATGTACATGCGGTTATTGTTGTTGTTACTATTGCTATTGCTGTGGTTATGAACAAATTGCAATTGTTTTTTTGTTTGCTTGAACTCGTATTTTGCACATACAAATTACAAATTGCTTACTCTGTGATCTCTTGATTTGGTAATTTTTTTTTGCACTGGAAATATGTACAAATGTTTATATTTAAATTACAATTTGTGTTAGTGGCTAATATTAGCAGCAACAGCGTAGTAAATTGCATTTAATACTCCGAAAAATATAATTACATTTCATGGTTTAGTCGATTTGACTTCCTTTAAGTTACATGTTGTACTTATTATCAGTTAACACAATTTCGTAACACCCGCGTCAGTCTAGCTTTCCTCAATCAATGAAATGTGCTCGTGTAAAGGTAGTTAACGTTAAGGTTGAAAAGCGCGCCAAAATGAGACGCCAAACGGAAATAAGTCGCACACAATTGAGCGCTATTAATTGAGCTTCATTCATTCATTCATTGAGGCAGTCACGCTCATTTATTCACATACTCGTACACACATTTACGCTCACACTTCCGATTTGCTACTTCACTTTTTTTTTCCAAGTTTTTTGTCGTTGTAAATTTTAATAAAAGCACGCGGCATAAGTGACATTGACTTGTAGCTGTTCGGTATTTGTGGGGTATGTATGTACTTGTAAATTATGGCAGGTAGCATGATGGGCTATCATAAATAACAACAGCAACAACATGATATACATACACTGGCGGTCACGAAAACCGCACCACTGGCAACACTTTTTTAATATGTAAAAATTTGGGCAATTTACTTATTCTTTCTTGTTACGATAAAGGGGATTTCCCGGTTTAAATTATTCCAAATGTGTTGACAACAGAAATTAGTTATTCTAGTGCATTTGTTTAATGCAGAAGGGTTTTTTGTGAAATAAGTGCAGTAATGAGTTAAAATATATAACAGCTGACACATGACAAAAAAGTCGCTGTACTTATATTAGTGGACCAAGGACTTTCCTACCGGAAAATTTCTGAAAAATTGGGTTGCTCACATTCCACAATTGCCCGTTTAAAAAAAAAAACAAAAATACTATACTGTTTTATATGGAAGGCGTCCTGCAAAAAAGCCATTGTTGATTGAAAAAATGAGAAAAGCGCGTCTAGCTTGGGCTAAAAACTATAAAAACTGAACACTGGAGCAGGGGCGAAATGTCATCTGGTCTGATGAAAGCAAATTTAACCTGCTATGCACCGATAATTTGCCGTACGTGCGCCGTTCCAATGGTGAACGTTATAAAGAAAACTGTATTGTAAACACTGTAAACAGTGAAATTCCCACAGAGCCAGATGATTTGGGGATGCTTTACCTACTTCGTACGTGGTCTTTGTACTTTTAAGAAGGAACTATGAATGCTGAAAAATATGGGCAAGTGATAAAGGAAAACTTACTGCCAGCTCTTGAAGAGCATTTATCCTGCTGTGTGAACGCAATTTTCCAAGACGATTCTGCGCCTTGCCACCATGCAAAATCGGTAAATTTTGCATGCTATCTTTTGTTTGATTCTTACAGAATGTAAAATTAAAAACGGAACGTTTAAAAATAAAATCCTTTTTTTTTAACTTGAAAAAATATTCATGCCTGACTTGGCCGGGAAACTCGCCCGATTTGAATGCTATTGAGCTTTTATGGCATATTATGAAGCGCAAAGTTGCTGAGAAGAAGCCCGAAAATAAAAAAAAATTGATTTTAGCTTTAAATAAAGTTTGGTATGAAGTTATTACCAAAGATAAACTACAAATTTTGGTTGATTCGTTGCCGTCAAGGATAATGGCTGTAATACGCGCTAAAGGAGGAGCAACATCCTACTGATATTTTTTTTTTGTAGCTTGATGTTAGTTTTTGAAAACCACTTTAAAGACTAAAATATATTGTTTAGTTTTGAATATTATAAAAATTAATTTCATTTTCTTAAAAATTTCTATTTCTTCTTTATTTTTTGTCAAAAATTATAGGTTTTTGAGCTGCAGTAATATTTTTCCGTTCTTACTTTACTTACTTTTAATGGCACAACAGCCCATGGAGGGCCTAGGCCGAGCTTTTCGCATCCACTCATGTTGTGCGTGTTATATTTGTACATGAATGGAAGGGACCTACAGTTTAATGCCGAATCCGAACGGCGAAGTGAAAAGCTTTTCATAGCAATTTATACTCTTGTAGGTTTGCCATTGCCTGCCAAGAGGTGGTGCCGTCTAGAAAAAATACTTTTTCTTTTTGATTTTGCCTGTGCCGAGATTCGAACCCCGGACACTCTGCGTAGCAGTCCAACGCACTACCACTACGCCACAGCGACCGTTCTTACACTTTGTATAATTTTAAAATCATAATAATATTTAAAAAAAGGTAAATATTCCCCAACAAAATAAAGTCATTATTTTCGTATTTTTATGTTATTTTGAGGTGGTGCGGTTTTCGTGACCGTCAGTGTAGGTACATATGTAAGTAAGCGCATCGAAACAACGCAATTAATATACAAAATATTTTTATAACACAAAAAATGTATAGTAGCATATACTGTAGTCTGTCTAGTGTTGGGGTGCTCAAACTTTTATCCAGCTTTAGAAAACTACTCAGAGAAAAAAATATTCCATGTAGAGGAAGACTACAGGTAGAAGAAAATTGTAAATAGGAAAGGATTACATAGGGAAGAAAACCACACAGAATTCAGAATTACACATTCCTTTGGGATGGAAGAACTTCTGGGTTTTTCGATCGAAAGGCTATACAAAATTTCTTGAAAATCTAATTTTATACTCTGAGTATTTCAATCCAAATTGTATGATAGTTTTTCAACAAAAATCGGATATGTTTCCAGAAAGGTCTTTTATAGTCAAGCACTATCTAGCCTGTTTCTGCATGTGATCATTACCACCGACTCGAACTTTGTTCTATAGGCGGAAACAAGTTCATTAAAAGCAAATTCTAATTAAGTTGAGATATTTTAAAAAATGAATCCATTGTATCCAAAGCTTTAAATTCACAAAAATGTATTCTGTCTCCAGAAACATCTTTAAAAGTCAAACATGATCTAGTAGGTTTAAGTATATGATCATTACCAACAAAAAGTTCGATTAAACTATGAAAAAATTCAAGTAAAAACAGATTTATTCCAGTAGTTTATTAAAAAAAAACATACCGTCTCTATCAGAATAATCTTCCACATGTTTGAGCACCACTCCCTGGCCTGACAAACGAACAAATGTCTGCATTGAATTGGGCAAAAAGGAAACAAGTTTTTCTTTTTCTTTTTGTTTTGTATTATTTTTTTTTTGTTACTTAGTTATTTATTTTTGCGTTTCCTCACTTCAATTCAATTTTACTAAAATGGAAAAAATTATCGTTTAGACGGTTAATATATTTATTAGTATTATGCCGCATTTAGTTACTCCACCTGTCCAACCAATCAATTAGGCAAATAGGCAGGCAGGCGGGTAAGTACGCAGTCAGCCGGCCTAGCTACTACTTCTGTATTTACTCGCCCAGTTGGTGAATAACTTATGCGTAAAAACAAAAAACCAAGGCACGCAAGAAATTATACTTATTTGCATTGAATTAAAAGCCTATGGGAGAAAATATAATAATTTAATTGTGTATTGCCAAATTCAGTTTGCATAACTCAATTTAATTATTAATTGATTATGGTAGGCTTACTTTTTCTTCTTTTCTTGGGGTTCTTCTTTGCGTACTGTAAATTCAAATTGAAACAAAAATAATTAAATTTAGTTTTTCTTCATTCTAGAAGAAGAGGTTGTTTATGTACTTTGTTAACCTTTTGAAAATCAAACGAAATTCAAACTGAAAATGAATGAAAATAAGTAACATTAAACTTTCAATAATATGTAAATCAGTTATTGAAAAAGAAGATTGTACACATAGTAAAAGATTTCATAATAGTAAGAATAGATAAGTCAATTTAGATCGCATATTAAACAAGATCGCTCATTAAATTTTCCTCATAAGAAAATATGGCACATAAAAGAATATCGCACATAGAAGAAAATGGAAAAAGATCTGAATATATTTTATATAAGAAAATATCACATGTTGAGAAGATCACTCAAAAAATATCAAAAAAAAAAAGGGGAGGAAGACCTCAAATATATAATATTATTGAGAAGATATATAACTCGGAGAAGATCATCCATAGAAGATCATCCACATAGAATATCAAAGAGAAGAAGAGCGCTCATAGAAGAAGATCACACATAGAAGATTGCACCGAACATAAATATCAGACATAAGAAAAAGATTACACTTCGCAGATCACAGGTGGAAGAAACTTGCTCATAAGAGTTTGCTCGCATAGAAAATCTAAAATATAGAAGATCACAATTTGAAGAACATCCCTCATAGAAGATAATACTTAAGTAATTGAAAAAGGTCACACATAAGTAGAATGTGGGATCTTTACATAGAAGAACATAACTCAAAGAATATCACTCATTATCTTTTCAATAAAAACGTAGAAGAGAGGAGTATATCGAATTCAAGATCACATATACGAATATCGCTCAAAGAAAATCACAGGTGCAGCTCACACTTAGGAGAAGATCATCAAGTTAAGAAGATCATACCTAGAAGAAGATAACTGATTTAAGAAAACCACTTATGGAAAAGATCACTATGTGGATATTTTTCATTGGAACGATCATATGTGGCTATTACATAGAGGAAGATTATACATATAATATAATACTTGATAGAAGATAATAGATAAAAGAATTTCTCAAGTAAAAAAGATCACAGAGAGAGGAAGATCACACATGGAAGAAGATCACTCATAGAATAATATTTCCCAAAGAATATCGCTCATTATATATATTTCACAAAGGAGAGAATCATATAAATTTCGATTAGGATCATATATGGAAGATCAGCCATGGAAGGGTTGAACATTACACGAAAAAAAAACACTTCTGTAAATAGATAACAAATTGAATATCACACGTGAATTGAGATAATTTATGGAACAAGATCACACCTAAAACTGTATCATTGATAGCAGAAGAAGATTAAACGTGTGAGAAATATTTCACATAGATACAAGGAAAGCTAAGGAATTTAAAACAAAAATACGTATCACAAAATGTGTTTAAACGCTGTGAACATTATTCCTGCCAGCAGCTAGTAGTTTTCTTTAAAACATTTGCCCATCTGTTCGTTGCTTCCCTCACATAAATTAACCCTTTTGCTGATCGATTATTTAATCTGTGTAACGCAATAAATATTAAAAAGGAAAAAGTAAACACACACAACCAAACGAAGAATTTGAAACATTGACATCAAGAAATTCTACTTTTATACGAGTGTAGGTACGAGTATATCAAATTCAAGATCGTTTTAAGTTAAAAAATATAACATTTCAACCCAAAAACAAAATAAACAAAAAAAAAAAAGGACAAATAAAAACGAAAAGTAATCAAAGCAAAAAAAATTGGAATAAATTTCTTACACCAAAAATTAAGTAAAATTTATGCAAATGTAAAACAATAAAAATGGTTTTTTGTTCTTACTCCTAGCTAAAGGTGAAAACCTTTACAACAAATTTACGGGTAATTTATGAACATGAACTGAATAAAAAAGTAGCGACTACATACTTTTACCTTCCTGCTAGCGCTCGGCTCGGCTTGCCTGCTGAAATCAACCTACATACATTTCTGCCTACCTACTTTTCTTTTTTTTCTTTGTTTTCTATGCGGCTATTAACTTTCTGTTTATGAAACTAGTTTCTATCTGCTTCTTGCCTGTGATGTTTACTTTAAGGATAATATTTTTAACATGATTTTCTTAATTTTATTTTATTATACTTTACTGAAACGAGTTTCTTCCAGAAGGAAGTGTATGTGTGTCAAGGGAAAGGGGTTTTTTCTTGCCTTTTCTTTTCTTTTTTTTTGGAACATCAAATTACATGCACCACATACATTAGAAGGCATACACAGCTATAAACACCCATTTAAAATAAATTTTCTTTTCTTTTGTTACTCTGACCAAAGACAAGTTCCTTTTTGAAGGCGAAAGAAAGCAAGAAAGAAATTTAACTCTTTTGCGGAAATGAATTGGTTGGTGATTTAGTGGTGGTGGTTGCATGCTTGCTTTTGCCCATAGCTCAGGCGCTGGTAGCTACTCATATTCAAATATTCAAATATGCACATATTTATGTATTTGAAGCGCTAATTCTACTGACAATTCGCGCGTCGCCCGATTTCTGCTTTAACAGTAGTAGCAGCAGCATGGTTTGCATAGAAACGGGCTATGATTTTGTTTGCTGTTCTGCTTCTACTGCTTTCTTATTGCTGCTGCTGCTGCTGCTTCTTATTAATATTTTTTTCTTTTCCGTTTTCTTAAGATTTAATAATGTGCTCATCAGCGGATATTAATGACAGGCACAATGCCCACCCCATTTCCGCTAAAGATTGCAATTTACTTACTACTGCGCTACCAATATGCAAAAAGCTGAAAAGTGAAAGAGAGAAATCGTTGCGTTCTTGACGATGACAGCAGCAAGAAAACAAAGACGATGCGATTATGATTGTCGAAATATTCTCACAGTTTATTGTTTTCTTTTGGTTTGGTTTTTTTTTGTTTGCTTTGATAAATTCTTATATTTTGTAGTTAAAGGGTTAAAGTGCGCGATCATTATTTATCAAAACGCATTTAGCAGAGTATTTTTGAATTTTCATATTTCACAGCCAAGTGTTTGAAGGCAGCGACGACGTTGCTGTACTTGTCAAATATGTTCGCTTTCTCTTTGGCTCTTTGTCTAGTATTTATTATTTTTTCTGTTTATTTGCGTTTTGTGCATTTATGCGAAGTTGCATTGCATTAATAATATATTTTTTCTTTTTATTTAAATTTTCATTCTAAAAGTCTCCGTGCATACCAAAATTCAATTCAATTAAATTCACATAATGTTGACACATTCACAGCTTGTGGGCACATGCAGCAAATCTTCATGTGGAAATATTACAACAAGAATTTTTGATAGAAATTTCCATATTTTATACACATTTCCAGTGAAATATCCTGCAGTGTTTTAAACATGTAGAATGAAAGTCAGAAAAAAGGTTAGCATAGCAGTGATAAGTTCAGATTCTTGCTTTTTTTTTTTTGGTTTTAATATAATTATTTCAATTTTTATTTGTGCTATTAATTACAGTATGTATGTATTTATTTGTTCCGTTGTCACTAGTAACATTGCTTATTCTTCCCTTACGTTTTCTTTCAATTTTCTCTTTGAACAATAAGTATCTAGATATTTTCCATCTCTGGTAGCTGTCGCTGTCGCTGTTGCTGTTGGTTGCTTATCGAAAAGTGCATCGCACTATTGCGCTTTCATATGCTCATAATGTGCATTATTTGCTTGCCCGTAAATGTTTGAGGCAACGCCTTTGTATAAATTTGTAGTATGTTTCAATGTGTGTGTGTGTGTGTGTGTGTGAGCGTCACAGCAGGACATTACCATACTCTTATTTTCCCTCCCTATTCCCCTTTTCTGTCCTCTTTCTCTCTCATCTCAAATAGTCACTACACACAATTTTTCGTATTGTAATAGTTTGCGATTTTTATCGCTGTTCTAGTTTTCTTTTGTTTTTTTATTTTCTCTTGTTATTTTATTTTTTATTTTTGTTGTCTTTTCCCATTCGTTTTCCTGTCACTATTTTACTCTTTTTTTGTATTAATGTTTTGTTTCCTTTGGTTTTTGCTTTACTTGCTTTGATGCTGACCCATTATTAGCTGCAAAAAAAGTCGAACCAACCAACCAACGCTTTTACGGAGTAGGTACTATTGTTAAAAGGTTCATAGTCTCCCAACTAACATGGTGGGAAAATATTGTAGTTGCAAACTTTATGAGACATTTTCTGTGTTCATTGACTTTTGAAGTTGTTACATTTGTTTTGTGTTTTTTTTTTATGTAATGGAAATTGAATAAAAAATTATTGTGAATGTTTTCATTTTTGACATCTGTTTAATATGTAAATTTTATTTGTTTTAATTTTTATTTTTATTGCAACGAGGAGTTCAGTAGTGTGAAATTGTAGATTGTAAAATTGTAGATGTTGAAGCAAATTAGTATTTCGGTATCATGTAATTAAAATAAGAGAAATATGGAGAATATTTTATTAATATTGAGGTTTGATTACAGTGCCTTATGTGGAGGTGAATTGAAGTTTCTACGATAGTTGCCATAACTTTATATTAGATTCATATTAAATTAAAGATTATTTATTAAAATAGATGAATATTTAAAAATTACACAATCAAAGCACCCAAAGTGGGGTGAACTGATTTTTTTTTGTATTAGCTAGTTATAAAATACATGGTAATTAATTCCTATTAGATTCATATGTGTTTTCAGATTCTTAATAAATTTAGTAGGAAATTAAAATGAAAAATATCATGACTAAGGCGCCCAAAGTTCGGGTGAGCCGATATTTCGATGAGAGTTAGTTATAAAATTTTATAATTCGTTTAAGATGCATAAGAGATTTAATATAATATAGAAACCAAGAAACCAAGTGAATGAAAATTATTATGATAAAGGCGCCCAACGTGGGTGAACTGAAATTTTCACGAAAGATTATTTTAAACCAGTGTAATATATGAGATTATTATTAAACCAAGTAGAAAATTAGAACGAACACAATTATAATTAAAGCGCCCAACGTGGGGCGAATTGCATTTTCTATTAGAGTTTATCACAAAAATAGTAATTCTTATTAGATTCATATGAGATTTGAGTTTATTGGGAAACTAAGTAGAAAATTATAATGAAAATGACGATAATGATAAACGCGCCCAACGTGGGGTGAACTAAAGTTTCTATGAAAGATAGTAAGATAGTAGTATCCAGTGTATCTAACCAGATTCATATGAGGTTTAAGTTTATTTTAATAAGCTGAGTAGAAAAAAAGAAGGCGCCCATCGTTGGGTGAATTCTAGTTTTTATGAAAAATTGATATTAAACTCGTGTTTCAAATTGAATTCATATGAGGTTTAAGATTGTTAAAAAACTAAGTAGAAAATTATAATGAAAATGATCATGATAATGACGCTCAATTTGAGGTGGGTGTACTGAAATTGCATTGCAAGATAGTTATAAAATAGCATTTTATGATATTCGACATAATTAATAAACTAGACTGGCAAAATATCGTTATTAAGGCACCTAACATGGGTTGAACTAAATTGTGTATGAATCTGGTTTGACGTAAGAAATATTGCTAGGAGCTCTAAGTGGGTCTTTGAAATTTATAACAGAAAATCAAAGTGCTAAAAATATCGAAAAATTTCTAAAATCATTACTTTTTCCATTCTTTCTATCAATTTGAGTATTTACTTTAAAATATTGAGTCCGCTAACATTTGATCGGTGATGTGCCCATGTGGGGCACATAACTAATTGTCAAATCAAAATCTATTTTAATACTTTTCTTATTATTATTTAAATTTTTATTAGTGTTTTTCTAGAATTGCAATACCGCCGAATGTGGGGCGAAATTATGATCCTGTGAAAAGTATTAATAAAATAATTTTTTAAAATAGAAAATTTTATGATAAATTTTTTTTGTAAACAGGAAAGTGTAATCGCTTGGCGCTCAAAGTGGGGCTTTTATAAAGTTATTTGATTATAAATTGGTATTGCAAAAAAAAAACTACGAAACTAAGTATTACTTTTTAAAATTATATGCATTTTAGATATTTCTTATTTTCTCAAACTTCTTTGTTCTTCTTTTAATGGCACACCAACCCATGGAGGTGCTAGGCCGAGCTTTTCGCGTCCACTCATTTTGTGCGTGCTATATTTGTAAATGAATAGAAGGGACCTACAGTTTTATGCTGATTTCGAACGGCGAAGTGAAAAGCTTCTCATAGGCTTTTTTTTACTCTTGTATTTTTTATCATTGCCTGCCAAGAGGTGGTGAAATGTAGAAAAATGGTTTTCTCTACATTTTGATTTTCCCTGTGCCGAGATTTAAACCCCAGACACCAACGCACTACCAACTATGCCCCAGCGATAACTTTTTTCAAACATAATTTTAAAATTATTCTATACGCAAACATTTAACTAATACAATGTCATTCAGTATGAGACCTTGATGATTTTCAAATGATTTTCAAATTAAATATAATTTAATTCAAAGTCGGTGTTGTCTGTTAATTTTTTATTCTGTGTCTTTAGAAAAAACCAATTTTTCACAATCAATCAATACTTATCACTGTCTGTCTTAGTAATACAAGAGCTCCAGCGTAGGGTCCCTCAGTGATGTTTTTAATTAAAATATATTTAAAATGCAATATGTAAACCTTCGTCCTTCTGCATACTTTATACCGAACGATAAACTCATTTCCTATAATTTTTCAACACATTATGTCTGCTACATCAAAACGGAAATTATCTTTCACTAGTTAGAATGCAAACCAAAAAAAAAATTCCTAAAAAAATGTGCAAGATTTTTACAAAGTGAAGAGAGCCAGCAGCAACAACAACAACGAGAAGGAAACCCTTTTCAACAGCAACACTGTTTTGTTAATTACTGTTGTGGGATTTTTCGTTGGTTTATTTCCCCAACCGTCAACACCCCTCCCCCCCTTTTTTCCTCTTCGTTAGTTTTTCAGTGTGCTACGCTCTACAACGACCACAAATCACTTCCTTTCATCTCTCCCGGGAGATGAAAGCAGCAGCGAGGTGAGTGCATGAGAACGTGTAGTAGGACGCGGCGTCTGTGTGGTCATGTTAACTGAAATTTTCCCACTTTTAGAACAAAGGCTCAGATGACAACTCTGAAAAAAGGCGCATAGTACAGAAGATAGTAGTTGCTTTTCTTTTATTTTCTTCTATTTTTTTGCGCACAATTTCCCACACATTTCAACGGCAGATATTTTCGTTGCCTCTTGGCATTTGTAAATTTAGAATAATAAAGTACGTAGAATTTATTTAGAGTTGAACCAACGAAACAACAAAAAAAAAAACCAGAAAGGAAGTGGTGGTGGGAATGTTGTGCATGGAAGTACAATTTATCTTATTCTAATGTCAACGCGTGTATGTTGTAGTAAGAAGAAGTGTGGGGCTGCTGCTACGTTCTACATACTAACAACAACATTCAAATGCAATAAAAGTTAAATTTATATAAATTCTTATCTTGAGTTTAAACTTTAAGCACACGCGTTATGTTTAGAATTTTAATAACAATGGAATTGTATTTTAAATAGTTGAATTGTCTTCTTGACTTTGAGAGTGCGCTGAAGTTATTGTTGTTTTGTGTATAAAAAAAACCAAAAAAAAAATTTAACTGGTAAAGGGAGCGAATAAAAGTGTGTGTGGTATAAATTTACATTTAATGGAAGTGTTGAGTGTATTATATTATTCTTAATTATGTAATATTTATGTAGCGAAGTGTAGTGTAGTGCAGAGTTGTCAAGTGATGTCAAGTGTGAATTTCGCTTTAAAAACCAATTGAATATGACAAAATGTTCTTTATTTAATTATGCAAGTAAGATTAACAGATGAAAAGTTCGGCCTAAGCCCTCCATGGGCTGTTGTGCCATTAAAAGTAAAAAGTATTAACATCAGTCCGTTGTCTGAGATTATTTTTACTGATTGGGCTTGATGCGATACGGTGAGTTCAATTCCCACATTAGGAAAGAATTAAAAATTGTGTTAAAATTTGTCTTAAACCAGATATGCCCAAGGGCTAATATTTTAACACAACGGAAAGATGCGATTTTGATTGAATACGTACTCATTAAATCGAACATATTTGAAATGTCCTACATATACGTACAGTCAATTTGCATATCTGGGTTAAGACTCCCACCCTTAGCTGGCCATGAAACTTCTCCAAGATAGGAGAAATTGGTATGAAAATTTTTCCACATAATTCTGCGAGGTGATTGTTTGGGAATAAAATCAAATCATATGACAGCCTTTATGATCATTGCATCTGAATTAAACGACTGGAAGAACTAAATTGTTCATTCACTAGAGATTGATAAGATTCCTAGTTCAAACCTCGCATCAGGTAAAAATCAAAAATGGATGAAAATAAGAATAAAAAAATTGCTGCAAGAAGCCTTCAAGCTTTGCCATTCGAATGCGATATGAAAGTGTTTGGCCGCTCTCCCGTATCCCTTCATTTTCAAAACTTTTTGATTCAACAGAGTGGTGGCTGGATTTGTCAATGTTAGTGGGATGAAATGTGTGCTTAAATGTAAATTTAATCCCCAAAAAATCTATATCAACAAATGATACTGTCGATTTATAGCTTAAAATAATTATTGTGTTATCTATGGCATTCAGCAGAGCGGCTCATCTGGAGTGTACAAAAGTTGTTGCGGCAAGCGATACAAGACTATATAAAAGTAAAGCAATCTCTGATGGGTAAATACCTTTAAAAAAAATGTATGGCAAATGTTGCTGATTAATTTTAGATTCTCTTGTCGTTGACATTGACCAAGGCGCCCAATTTGGGGTGTACTACAATTGCAGTCAATTTTAACACTATTTCAAATGTAGTACACATTCGCTGTCATAAGAAAAAGCACCAACCTCTTTATAGTTTGCGGCATTAAGGAAAACTGTCACATGAAAATCCTACAAAATAATCAATTTCTTTTAATTAATTCTTTTATAAATAATCTACTTGAATTTGTCATGTTTTTACAATTAATATTTTTGTGACAAATTGATCTTACTACTTTCATGTATGCATGTCTGTATGTATGTGTGTATGTATATTGAAACATATACATCAGAAAATAAATAAAAAATAGAACTACAAACCCATTAATCATTAATGTTGTAACGACGCCAGAACAGCGACTACGAAAGTGTCAGCGATGTTTTCACATAGTATTTACAACATGTGCGGGAAACGAATGCAAGTTATATTTTTAATTTTTATTGCTTGTTTGCTTTTTCCCGCTTCAATGATTTCTTATGATTTATGATGAAAAATCATAACTAATAAAAATTTAATTAAGCTTTTATTGAAAAACTTGGAGCTAAGTAATACAAAAACAAATGAAATGTTGTAAAGCTTTGACGTCTTTTCTATTTCTTTCGTATTGGAAACCACAAACCACAAAACATTTCAAAAGAGAGACAGAGAGAGGGAGTCAAAGAAGAGTGGGAAAAGTTTTAAATTTCCGCACACATGTCACGAAGAATTTCCTTTGGGGTGTTTGTGTGTGTGTATGTGTTGCATACTTTTAAGAACACAGCTACTACACTTTAACATGGCATACAAATATACCGTAGAAAGGGATTGAAAGAGTGTGAGTGATAGAGAGCGAACACCTTTTACTACGAGTCTTGAGTGCCACACTCATATTGTGCTCATTTCCTACATTTTATGCTGATGATGATATACACATACTGAAAGACATTTATTATTGTTGTTATTGTTTTTGTTGCCGCATTTTTTTTCTTTTATTTAATTTTTTTTTTTTTTTAATATGAGAGCTGTATCCTTTTTTCTCATAACTGTCATCATAATGTCCTTAGGGTGCACTTTTCATAGAATATTTTATGTTTGTAGGTGTTAATTTATTAGTGCCAGTATGAGCGTATGAGCACGAGCGTTTGATGATGGTGTGTGCAGCAAGCAGCCATTGAGCAACTTCAACTACTTACTTTATTTAATACTTATGACTATGTTGCATGTGCAGCATAGTTTCGTGCATAAGTATCATTCATGGATACGTTTACTATTTTCTCGAGGAAATACTTAGTGTTTTCGTTTTTTCTTTTTTGAGTAATAAAAACATGCAAACAATAACAACAACTGCAACTGGTACAAATAGAATTTATTTAAAATTTAGAACAAGAACAAAAAACAGCTGCAGTTGTTTGTTTGGAAACATAACAATCACACAAAATAAATACGCATGCTCTATGAAAACATCGTCTTTGAAGTTTTAGTTTAGCTGAGAGGTGAGGTGCCGGGTTGTTCTAACATGTAAATATGTCAACATAGCTCATGAAAAAAATATTAAATGTCAAACAGTGGGAAAGTGAGAAATAAATAGAAAAAAATTAATATTTTATACAGAAAACTATAAACTTTTCTTGAGCGCAGTCTTGAAGGCAACACTTTTTTATCGCATGATATATTTTTACTTTATTTTATTTATTTTTTTCTGATAGCAGCGATTTTTTCACTGCTACTCGAGGGAAAAACAAACTCAACGTGGTAATAAAATGGTTTAAAATTGGAGATATGGGATACTTGTTTTTGTACAAGTCTTACTGATTGTAACAACTTGAAAATGCAGCGTAGCTTGTAAAATACCTCATGGTTTTCTTACGTTTATCTTTAGTTTGCAAGTACAGTGATTTATGGCATTGTAACAGTCGTATTTTGTGACAAATCACTGTGATTTCCATATAACTAATCATAGCAGCTATAAAGTAACCTCAGCCGTTTCGAAGCAGCTAAAACTATTAAATTTACAGATACATAAATAAATTGAACTGGTATGACTGGTATGAAAAATATCACAGTTTTTAGGTAGCAGCGACGAATAGTTTCTGAGATATTTCGAGTATTTTCACCAGGGTCCGTTTAACAGTGATAGTCAAAAGCAGTTGGCGAATCGAAAGCACGTTAGTAAAATACCTCATGGTTTTTCTTGAAATTTGTAACAATTAAGTACGGAAAATCTTACATGTAGTAAAAACATTGGATGTTTTTGAATTGAGGAGTTCCAAGCACAACGCGTAACCATCAATCCAAAATCACGGGGAAAACCGCCGCACACCTTATATAGTTCTCTGACGGATATCAGATCATTATTCAGGAGCGGCCACAAGTAGGCTGTGTGTCGAATTGAGACGGAGAAACGAAAGGATTGAACACGAACTTTATCTCATTTCTTTCTCCCCCATGCACCCATAAAAATTCAACGGCTTCATTTGCTAGGTGATGTTGAGCGAATGGAAGAAAACGCTCGGGTAGGAAGGCGTTCTAGTCGAGCCACGGTCAACGACCTAACCTACTGAAGTCACCGCGGTCATAGCGGAGGAGACTATTGAAATTTTATTCAGCCATCCAAGACCTACAAAAGCTCTACGTCTATAATTTTGAGATGTTTTCTACTTGTATCGAAAACTGCCTGTTACTTTAATGCAACTTCCCATTGTCTTAAAATTGTGCTCCCTAGGGTGTAAATTATTTGCTACATACTTACTATTTTCAAATTTAACGTTTTTCTTTTAACAAATTCATAAGTGCATAACATATTGTTTTTCACACACACGTATACGCACAAACACACATATACATTCATTAAAACACACACACACACACACACACACACACGCAATGAACCGAACAACACTTGAATGTGGCTTTTTGAGACTTTTACAGTTTAACAATAGTTGCTGGAGGGCACTTTTGCCATGATTTTTTCTCAGCTTTTTGTTGTTCTTGGTTTTGCTTGCTTGCTTCCCATATAAGCTACTCGATTCGATAAGTACCATACACAATCGCCTCGTATGTACAAACTTGAGAACAAAAGCAAGAGAAGAAAAGAAAATTTAGAAAATAAACGCAAAAATGTTAATGAAAATCAAAGGAGCGTACTTCCTTTTTTTTCTATTATACTCTTCATATTTATTCTTGCCATCTTGCCATTGTAATGACCGCAAATGCCATAAGTAGTTTGGGATGTCAGTCAAGCGGCAAGGTGCAGACAAAAAACCTTAGGATTTTTGGCCATTTTTACTACCACTCCAGTACTTAGTAAGTGCATGCTGTTACTACCCTTTGACTTGCAAGCTTGTAACGTACAGTATGTTTCCAATGCCTGTTGCGTCATAAAGCACTTGAGCGCAGCCCGCATTGATTCTGTAATTTTTAAAAGCAAACACCATGAAAATTGCGTGCAAAATTTTACTTGTAGCTGTGGTCCCTTTATTTGATTTTTTCCATTTCTTCTTCTTGTTTGTAAAGTTTTTAGTGTAAGATAAGATTCAGGTGCAAATGTGCCACACAAGAATGCAAAGAATGGTAGGTGAGTGTGTGTGTGTGTGTGTATATGTGTACGTGTATGTGTGTGTGTGTATGTGTACGTGTATGTGTGTGTATGTGTGTGTATGTGTGTGTGTGTGTGTGTGTGTGTGTGTGTGTGTGTAAGAAAAGTGTAGTTGAATTTGTAATACTTTCTAATCAAATATTTTCTTACCTTCTTTTCTTCGCTTTCTATTTGCTTTTAGACGTCAACATGCTTTCATGGCGAATGCCGTGCAAAAGGGCGGTGGCGGAAGCGGGAGTGTCTCACATAGTCCCGAAAAGTTGAGAGGAGCTACACATGATCTTTTTGAATTGTTGGAGCGTGTGCAGTGCTCACGTTTGGATGATCAAAGATGCGTTTTGCCAGCGTATTTTTCACAGGTAAGTGCTTTTAGATTCAAACCTTTTTTTGACTCCCTCTCACGCCGCACGTCACCGAATATTATCTCCAATGTGTTGAATCATTGTTTTATCAAAGAGGATGAATTTGTGTAATTTTCCATGAAAGTAATAAAACTGCGTATGTTTAGGAATGAATCATTGTGTGTGTTATTGACAACGTTTGAAAAAGAGGACGATTCCTCATTTTATTGACATATAAAAGTCACAAAATGTATTATTCCAGTATGTTATTTGTGTCACTCCATTGACTGACTGGCTGACTGTTTTGCAAATGTCACAGTGGAATGTCATAAAAATCATCCACAAAAAAAAAAAACATAAAACGCTGAACAATACTTAATCCGGAAAATATATTCTCGACCTATGGCAATGCAAGACATATTGACTTATCGCATCCGTTATAGCAAGATACCAACTAGCTCTAATAAACTCGTATCGCACATACCCAGTGTGCAAATTTTAGATGCTACCCCGGAAAGTCCTTTGGAAGTGCTAACTTGGTGTTTTTGTTTGTTTGTTTGTTTTTAAATACAGTCAGCACACAAAGGTGACCCCTATAAATGCAGAGCATTGTTTTGATTAGAAGGAAGATTGATGGGTGGGAGGAAGAAGGAGGGAGAAGTAGTTATGAACGTTTGCTTTAAATTTGCAAGGGTCATAATAATTGGGAAACATTTTTACAGAGAGCTTATTGCAAATGCGCGCGGTACGACAGATAAAATAACTTTCTCTGTAATGCGTAGTGCGGTGGAACACCCTGTCTACCTGGAAGGCGTGAGTTCCGCTTGCTCATCGTATAATTCTGGTGATCACACGAACTGGCGGCATCAGCTCGCGCATCTCAGAAGAGGCTTTATAGCTCGATGTTGGATATGGTCCAGGAGCTCCAGTTGCGTTCGTGAAGCTCCAGCCCATAGGTGCAAGCTTCAATTTCGGATTTCTTGGTGTAAATCCTGCGGAGATCAGCCAGAGTGAAATATTTTTGACACCGCCTAAGAAAGCCGAGACACTTGGCTACTTTTTTCGACACGTCAAAAATGTGTTTATTATTGGATGAACATGCCCAGAACAACAAGAGTCGCTGTCTCCGCAATACCTACCCCACCCATATCTAGAGGGTTGACGGGGGGCTGAGAAAATCGTTTGTGAGATAGCAGACAATATTGGGTCTTACGCGCATTGAACTCAATTCTATTCGTGAGACCCCCCCACTCGGAGATTAACTGGAGATCTTTATTGAGTGAGTGATTCTTAACGTGCCTTTTTCTCTCAATCTCCAAAGAGTTACGGCGTTTTGAACCGGCATGTGAATGAGAAATGGTGCCGTCATCTGCATACGAGTAAATGGGATTCTTCATTAATGAAAGAAGGAAAAGTATAGGGGTAAGGACCGAACCTTTCGGCATTCCAGCATTAATGCCGTCTTTCACGACACGGATAGAGCGGCCGTTTAGAAAGTTCGTGATCCATCGTATGAAGTTACTCCCGACCCCATGCGCAATCAGTTTTGACACCAGTGCTTTATGCCACACTCTGTCAAACGACTTTGAAATATGCAGAGCAACAGCCTTGTTTTCGCCGAAGCCATGGACACTATGGTACCAGTGCTCGGTGAGGACCGCCATGAGATCACTCGTAGAGGAAATCGTATTGGCGGTCATTAAGTAATTCGTTCTGCTCAAGATATTTGACCAAGTAGAAGTTAACTACACTTTCCATGACATTCGATAGCGTAGAACAGATTCCGATGGCCGATAGTTAGCAGGGTCTGTAGTCTTGCCCTGTTTAGCAACTGGTTGGACATTGGCAACTTTCCAACAAGACGGAAATACACCAGTTGTGTATGAAATGTTGAAAATATTGCGGCAACGGTCGCGCCAGCGTTGTCGGACAAGCTCGCAATACGTTGGCTGTGGAATGCCATCGCGTTGTTGGAAGTATGGAAAATTTTAAGTTTTAAACTTAAGTTCTCTGAAAACGCTGCAAAGGAACAGAAATAAACAGTGAATGAATATCGTACTTTTCAATTCTCTTAAGAATAATATGAAATAGAACATAGGCAGAGGGAAATAATTGAGTTCCAGCTGAAGTAAAAAGTGCGAGGTGAAGTAAAAAAAAGAGTTTAAAAAAGAGTAGATATAAAAATGCTCTTCTTAAGCGCTTCATTTCCCGTTGGGTAGAGCACGCTTGCGTTGTGTCTGAGTCTGTGGCGGTGTGTTTGTAGAGCAGTAATAAAAACATTTTAGTGTGGCCATAAAAAATGTAAACACTAACAGAACAGCAACAATGCCAACAACAACTACAACAATAACGAAAATAGAACCATTGAAATGTCAAAAATATAACATTTCGTAGCTTACTAAATATGACGTATTTATGTATGTAGTCGTAAGTATGTCAACGCATAAAGCCATTCAACTAACCAAAGCCAACAATCTCATAAAATAAGGACAACAAGCAGCATTCAGCTGCTGAGCCTATAAAGGGAGTGTCATTTGTCCGTAACGATAGTGATGGAAGTGAGCAGCAAACAGCTCTATTTGTCGTATCGCGTAATAGAACATACTCGTAATAGAACATATACTTACTATAATCCCGAGACACATTTTGTACGGAAATTGTATGTCAGATTCCAATATTGTCTATTACTGCCGTCATAAAATACATTTGAAACTATCAAACAATTTATGTCGTCCTTTTTGTTACCACTTAGAGGAGTCAGATTTTTGCCAATAACACAAAAGCTGTATTGTCCGTCTTCAGTAAAATGTTGAACATAACGTTCCAAGGAAATACCTCAAGAGAGTTTTAGAGCGTAGATTCGAAAAACACCGTATTTTTCAATTCGATGGCTCTGAAGGTGTGTTTGTTTTTAAGCAGGGTATGCTCATAGGATTTGTTTGTTAAGTTATTATGTAGATAAAACTTTGCCAAAGACAGAAAATAGTAAATTCTTTACTTATACCATAGGCTAAATACCATATCACAACTAGAAGTGTTTTCTTGGAATGTTATATTTCAAAATGTTGTAACGAGAGATATTTGCCATTTTTATAAAAATACGAACTGTCAAAAATAGTATAAAGAATCATCAACAGATCTGAAGAAGCGATGACAATATGAAAACATTTGACTCATCATTATAGACTGGAGGTGTTTGAGTTTTACCTGAGTCCGAAGACAAACAGTTTGAAATTAATTTTAAAAAAATACCAATAAGGCAAGAAGCCTTGTGTGAAGCACTTGTCAGCAGCCCAAAGTAAGCAGTGCTAACAATTAACCACGGTCGTTGTTCCACAATAAATTGACATTGTACTATATAATAAAAATGGATTGAGAATGGATTAAAACTGGTGGCTATAATGAAGAACAAATTCTATGAAGTTTCAGCAATACGAGGGTAGACCCTTGTGTGAAGACAGGTGGCGTTGCTGAGGGAAGTGTACTGCCATCTGTCACACGACACCAAACTAAATTTCAAACTGATTCATATGTTAGTTTTTATTTGGCAGCCATTAGTATCACACGTGTTTCGTGTTTCGCGATAAAATGGAAAAAGAACAATATCGATCCGAAATTCGCTTTTTATTTTTGGATGGAAAAACATGCGAAGAAATAAAAGCGAAGTTGGATGGATGCTGTCTATGGGGACCCTTCACCATCGATGACAACCGTAAGATATTGGTTCAACGAATTTAAACGTGGTCGTACATCTGTTTTGTGGTCGCTGTGGTGTAGTGGTAGTGCGTTGGACTGCTAAGCAAAGTGTCCGAGGTTCGAATCTTTGCACAGGCAAAATTAAAAAGTAGAAAAAATAATTTTTCTACACGGCACCACCTCTTGGCAGGCAATGGCAAACCTACAAGAGTAAAAATTGCTATGAAAAGCTTTTCGCTTCGCCGTTCGGATTCGGCATTAAACTGTAGGTCCCTTCCTTTCATGTACAAATATAACACGCACAACATGAGTGGATGCGAAAAGCGAAAAGCGAAAAGCTCGGCCTAGACCCTCCATGAGCTGTTGTGCCATTAAAAGTAAAGTAAAGTAAGTACATCTGTTTTTGATGAGACGGCCCGTCAAACGTGTTTACCGCAGAAATTGTTGAAAAAGTCCACGACATTATTCTCGCTGATCGCCGAACGAAAGTACGCGAAGTAGCAGAGGCCGTAGGAGTGTCGTACGGAACGGTAATTAATATTTTAAATGATAGGTTAAGCATGAGAAAGGTGTCGGTCAGATGGGGGACGCGATTGCTTACGGTTGACAACAAGCGGATACGGAATTATCGCGGCCAAATTGCATAAATTGAACTACGAATTGCTGCCGCACCCACCGTACTCGCCCGACTTGGCTGCCTGCGACTTCCTGCTGTTCCCCAACATGAAAACGTAGTAGCTCGGGGGAAAAACATTCAGCTCTAAGGAGGAGGTTATCGTCGAGACAGAAGTTTATTTTGCAAAGTTTGACAAATTGTATTTTTTGGAGGGGTTTAAGAAATGGCAGAAACGTTGGGAAAAGTGTATTGTACTAAAATGAGATTACGTTGAAAAATAGAAAAAAAAAATTTGTGAAAAACTTGCCTCTTCATTTCTAACACGGGTACTTATTGATCTACCCTCGTATTGATCAGTCAAATGTCTTGGCACTTTCGAGTTTGAGAGAATAAGGCGGGTTACAAATGAATTACTCGATATTAATCACTAATAAATCTCCAAAAGTGTCTTAGCAGTTTGTTAAACGAAATTTGCTATGAGATTCCAATAGTGATTATTACTATTTATCGAGGGATTGCTGTACATATTTTGTTTTTAGCGCCATCTAGCGGTTACTAGTATAACTACATCCAGAAATTGGTTGGTGCCTTAGCTAAACGTATGTGTAGTGCCTCCACGCTATTGGCATACTCACCATAATGAAATGAAACAACTTGGTTTAAGTAAATGGTATAAATTCTAATTCACCATAAGGTGAATTGCAAATTTTAATTTCATTAGTGAATTTGTTGAAATTGTTAGACTTTTAAAGACTTTGGTATCAAAATTACAATAACAATTCGTTTTGATTTATTAAATTTTGTTTTAAAATTGCTCAAAGCTAACCCTGATTATGTTCAACGTAAACTTAGCCATACTTCAAATTAAGTTCAAATTCAATCTAGAAATACTTAGATTTATGCTCATCTTTTTTTGCTTCTACAATATAAACACAATCCATTTCGAATTGTGTTAGGTCATAGTCCTTTGATTTCATAGCATGTGCTTAATACGTATTCTTTAATTTTTTGTTGTTACTGCACACTTACTTCGCAACATTGTACTTGAATTTCTGTACTTTTATAAGCCACTGGCCAATTTAGTTCTAATGTAACTAATCATCGGTATAAAAAAAGGGGTGTAACGGAGCAAACACTCAACTGCAGGCTACTGCAACAGCAACGGGTCGTAATAAGGATTTTTTTTTTTCATTTTCTATTTCTGTACTAAATACATACATACATATTTGCGTACTTTTTTACTACTTTTTTTGGAACTACTTTATTTCTTTTATGCCTTGTTCTTTCTTCTATTTGCCGTTACTTTGGTACTTTGTATTTTGCGATTAAATTGTTTAAATATTGAATCTGACGTGAATATGTATATGTACGAGTCTGTATGTATGTGTTTGAGTATGTATGTATGGATGTGTTTGAGTGTGTATGTCTGTGTGTTTGTTTGTTTGTGTATGCATGTGTGTTGTATTGTGTAATTGGTGTAAAAGGTTAAAGCACTTGTGTGTCTGACTGCAGGAATGTACATAGTTGAATTGTAATCCTTTTTTGTTGCATACTTCAAGGCTAACGAGAACTGTCGTCGTCTTCTCTGCTGTAGTTTTTCTCTTTCTCTTTTAACTTTTTTGTGTCTAATCTTAACTAATATTTCGAAATGAAGATGATGCTTGAATGAATGTATAAAAATGGAGGTACCTATTATTTCTGACGAGATTTTAATTAAGTTCAAGATTTGTGTAGGTATTATTAGAACTAATATTTTAATAAAATAGAAATTCATATCACTCATGTAATCTTTGAATATCGTATGCAAAGTATGAGTTTAAAGATACAGTGCTTGATATTTTAGGTTAGAAAAAAGTTTTATAGTTGAAACATTTTCGATTTATTTCAATCATAAACAGTAGAAGATTCTGTGAGAAGCTGGTGTCTGATCTTTGACTCAATTCTTAGCTCCCGCTATCTTTTGCTATATTTTTCCTGCCATTAAAGTTTTATTGTAGGGGGGTTTTTTGTTTTTGCCTTACATTAATGACAATCCTAGCAAAAATTTCACTATGTACTTAAAAACAGTGAATGCTTCCCACACACAGTCATACCTTTTATAATTTTAATTTTATATTTGTTTCGCTGCATGTTGTAAGCCAACTGAATTTAATTGTAACTAAAATAATAAAAAGAAATAATAAAACAATTCCTACAAAATTCTAAATTTTCCCTTACTTAATTATCAGCAACCACCTACAACCATCAACTTTTGACTGTTGCTCCCACCACTAAAGTTGTTTAAAACAAAATTAAGTACAGGAAACTAATGCTACTGCCTGCTGCTTCATTTTACATCTTTCTTTCCTTTATTTCCATCTAAATTCATAAAATTGTTCGCATATATTTCACGCTCTTTTGCTCATTTACCTTCTTCTCACATATTAATTTTCATTAGAAAAAGTAAGTTTGAAAAACTCAAATTGTTTATTCTTTTGTTTTTTAATGCATTTTATAGTAAGTATTACGTTTTTTTTTTCTTCTTCTTTACTTTTCCATCCAACCAAACAAGCAACCATCCATTCATTCTACATATGAATACTCGTATGTAGCTAGCTACATTTGTAGGTACATTTGTTTGTTGTTACACTCCGCCAGCGGAGCAATTTGTCTGCGCGATCTGACAGCAGCAACAACCAGCAACATCAACCAGAGTCATCGCTATCGCCAGCTATACATGCATTGCGCCCAGCCAACGTTGAAGTTGTTAATTGCCTCAGTCGTCCGTCGTTGTACGTAGTCAGCGTTGTCGTTTCTCATGTCTGCAAAATATCCGTAGGAATGATAGTTGTAATGTAGTACGTAGTATCTGTTGGTAGTAATTTTGTATGTGAGTTTGGATGTAATGAAAACTCCCACAATAAATGTTTGAAATAAAAATTAAAGCAGCTCTCTAACTCACATACTCGCTAAAACACTCTGCTTGCGCGCTGGCTAGCGTTTTTCTTCTGATGATGAGAATGATTGTGGTTTCATTGTTGTTGTGATGTTTATCACTGCTGCATTATTATCACCAACGTCATCGTCATATCTTCATTATTATCATTTTAGTATCATCATCAACATTATTCGCCTTCATTTTTAAGTCCCAACCCAGACCTTTGGCGTTTATTCGTACATTTGTTGGCATAGGTGGAACCCAGTGGGGAGAGAGTGTTCGCTGGAGTTAGATATTGCCAGATTTTTTTAATATGATAGATCGAGATATTTTTTGCTTAAAGTTCTTTGCATTCATTTCATAGAATACTCGTATACTTAGACTTTTTACGTGAAAGCATTTCGCTCAACTTAACTTTTTCAAGAATTGTTTATATTTTAAATTGGGACTTTGTTTTAGATGCGGATAAGTTCACAATGGAGTATAATTTTCTACGATAGATAGCCTGGTTGATGTAATTCGTAATTGATTTGGCTATTTTGATAGACACTTTTCGTGACAAGTTCATTGAAAGTGTCCATTAATAAAATATGTATATAGTTTTTCATGATTTTTCATTGGCAATATAATTTGTGATCGATTATGTTTTTTAGCCATGACGATGTTATCGATTATTTATTAATTAAAGATTTTTACCTGACATTTAGCAAAACCATGGCAAAACCAAAGTGCCCACTGATTCGGATAAGTTGCACGACATTGCGTAATTTCGATGCTTGTCCAACAATAATAAAACTTCTACAGTATTTAGCTTCTCTTTAGGACACTAAACATGACAATCTTATCGAGAATGTTCAGAAATTGTATAATCTTTCATGATTTCTATAATTTCTGATGGCATTTAGCAGGACCATGTCTACCGAAGTGTCTACCGTTGCTAAGTTCCCAAGCATGCCATAATTTCTATTTCTATGTTTTTCTATTTTTACATAATTTTTTGAGGACACATGAACATGTCATCGTAAGTGTCCACAAGCGCCGATAAGTTTTTTTTTTGCTTGCTGAGGTGGCGAATGAACCACAGCTAATAATATAGTTTTTGCTGCAATTACCAGGTGTACAAGTAATGACATCTCTGTGTCGCTAGGTAAAACTATACGCTCTGTCAAATCAAATCATTGGCGCCATTTCTTCGCATTTAGTTCTGTCAACAATATTCAGTCCATAAACAATCAAGTTTCATATAACAACATATATTTTTCGCTCGTAAAAATGTCGAACATCATTGATTTTCTGTTTCCAATTGAAGAAATCTGCTTTGGAATCTCATTGAATGCTTTGAAGGTGGGAAGATGAGTGCCGCATGAATTGACTGAAAGACACAAAGAAAATCGAAAAACAACCTGTGAAATGTTGCTTGCCAGGTATAAAAGAAAGTCATATCTTCATCGAATTGTTACTGGCGATGAAAAATGGATCTATTTCGAGAATCCCAAATGTAAACAAATATATGTTAAGCCCGGTATACCGACCAAGTCGACAGCAAAGCCAAATCGCTTCGGAAAGAAGACGATGCTCTGTGTTTTCTAGGATCAGCGAGGTGTTATCTGATTTGACCGTCGGAAACCAGGTAAAACAGTTACTGGTTGGTCATCGCTGACAACAACAATTGGCCGATTTGAACCGTGCTTTGCACCAAAAACGTCCAGAATATCAAGCTAGGCAACACAAAGTGATTTTTCTTGATGACAATGCACCATCACATCGAACAAAACAGACTTGGGAATTGGTACATTCGTACAGCTGGGAAGCCCTCGCCCATGCGGCTTATTCACCAGAGTTGGCTCCATCTGACTACCACTTATTTTCATCAATGGGCACGCACTTGCAGCACTTCGATTCGTACGAAAATGTGAAAAAATGGCTCGATGACTGGTTTGACTCGAAAACGAACAGTTATTTTGGCGAGGCATTCACACATTGCTAGAGAGATGGAAAAAATATGTAGCTAACAATGGCCATTACTTTGAATGTTGAATGTACAACCATTTTTCTTAAATAAACGTGTAGTCTCTTAAAAAAAAGGTTTCATGCTTGTATTACTGGTAGCTTCTACTCAATACATTTAGCATATCCCATGCCATCGAAAGTATTATCGAATGAAAATTAAAGTGTTAAGTGTTAAGTGTTAATTTTATAATTTATCTAAATATTTTAGTTGCTTTTTATGACACTTAGCATGAGCATTTCAGTGAAAGCGTCCATAAACTTTCGTGATTTTCTCTGCTTGTCAATGATTACTAGAATTTCCATGCTTTTCTATTACAAATGTGCTAGATTTATTTGCTTTGCAGGACACTTTGCATGACCGATGACCTGGAAGAGTCGACAAGTTATCAAAAAATCAAAATTCCTATACCATGCTACCTTGCAATATACTTACCACCATGACCATATTTCCATTAGGAAATATTAATTATTAAAAATATTACTACTCTGCTGCACAATTTCCCCCTGGGTAGCAGTACATTTTACTTGCTATAATTTTTACATTTGCTACTCTTTTTTTCTTCCTGTGCATGAGTACGTTGTAAATTTATAATTATTTTCCGGTTGCTTTAAACCAAAATGCGCCTCTGTTTATTTCAACGATTTCACAGATTTTTCACAGATTTTGTTTTTTTTTGTTTCTTTCCAAATATGTTGTTGAAATGTAATGAGAATTTTCATTCATTTTTGTTGCAGTTTTAATGTTTCTTATTTTGTGTTTTTGCTGTTGCTTTCTTAATTTGTCATGCCACGGCTGGCATACGATGCGATGCAAAGGAAGGTAGTAGGTGCATACCTATTAAGCCAAGTCAAGTCAACTCTAGCCACCAGCCACCCACACTATGTAGCCCTTGATGGCTGATTTAGTCTTGCGAACATAGAGAGGAGAGCATAATGAAGAGTCTGAATTTTGTTGCTATTTCTAACATGTTTGCTGCACGTGCTTTAACAACTCAGAGCTAAAGTTTAATGAGTTTGGAAATAATAAAAAACTAAAAAGTACGTAGGCACAGACTTAAACAAACAACAACAAAAAAGAAATTGACTGAAGAAAGGTAAAAAAAAAAAATAGAAGTTAAAATACTTAAAATACAACGGTGAAAAAGTTCAAATATTTATGGTGAGACAATTTCTCTATTTCCATTCAATTTCAGTGTGTAGGTAAGTGAAAATGAGTTTCACTTGAAAATTACATTTGGAAATTAAAGCTCTCTAAATATTAATTAAGTTATTATTATACTAATGATTTTGAAAATAATGTAAAAAATATACAAAGTGATTCAGCTTAATTTTAAGCTTTCAAAAGTGGCATACAAAATATAATAAATTTCTTGGAATATAATTTGCAAATATTCGAATTATTATTCTATGTATAAACTTATGTTGTTCAACATTTACAATTACTTTTATTACGATCAACTGGCTTGACCCAAACTGACACGTACGTGGACTTCATTAATAACGAAAAGTCAAAACGAAAATACACACTTGAAACCCTTTCGGTCATGCAGTTGACCAGTGCAGTCTATGGCTTGCAGCTACTTCACTCGTTTCCTACATTGGCCAATTTCAATTCCCAATTCACTATAGCACCACACACACTCCCTGAACTCACATACTGCATGCAGAGCAGGAAACTTTTCACTAACATTTCTGAATATTGCTACCAACCACTTGCCAGCCAATTACAGCAATTAAATTTTGTGGTTCACATGTTGACAATTTCGATAGAAAGAGAAAAACAGAGTAAACGATAGACACAGAGAGAGTGCGAGAAAGTAGAAGTTTATTGATTGTTCGAAGAGGGAGTTTGTGCTAAAGTTCATAATTTTCCAAAGATAATACTATTAAAATTTATGTTTCCAGAGATTTACAGTTTAGCAGTGTGTTTTGTAAGCTAAATGATTTTTAACAATGACCTTATTATAAATTGTCTTACTTTAAATGGCTTAATACAAATTTTTGGGAAATTACATCTTGAAGTTATACAATTATACAATTTTAGGGACATATCTTTGCGCTCAGGAAAGCCTACTATTTATGTACATACATATATGACAAATTTTATCTCTGTTTGTTTCATTAAGGTTTTGGTAATGCTTTTCCAAAACCAGAGTGCTTAGAAACACTAACTATGAAACAAAGAAGTAATCTGAGCTTTTCAGACCTTAATCATTGCATAATTTAATCTAGAAAAAAACAAACAAATTTGGCACAAAAATGTAAAACCTTTTAATACAAATTTCATCAAAGTTCAGCGTTCGGTAAGGTCTCGGTAATCGGTTTTGGGTCCAAACATATAAATGCTTTTAACTCTGAAAATCGTATTCATCATCATTATAGTAAAGATACCAAAAAAGCAGTTACTCGAATTAAAAATTCAAAAATTGTTTCTTTAGATGTCAGTAAGGCATTGGTTATGCCTTTCCAAAGAATTCGTTAGGGGTGGGTAAAGTAATGGGCAACGTCAAGCCCAGATCAATGAAATTGAAATTCAGACATTTTTACTAAAAATTTATTAATTTTAGGGGTTGGTAAGGTCTTGGTAATCACTGTGGAAGTCTTAAACAGATATTTATAAATACTTATATAAATCACTTACTTAATATAAATCCTATTCTTGCATTAGAAAGAATATCAACAAAGGCAGTTACTTATGTATACTTATATAAAAATTCATGAAGGATTTCAGAAAAGAATTCCAGCTTCCTCATTCTTGGGAATCTTGCTTGGAATAGAAAATACCGCTTTCTTTTTGTTTGTTATTGACAGCTTGCCTCCACTTCGGCTGGTGGTAGCTTTCGCTGCATTTTTTGATGTAGTAGTAGTTCTGTGGTTGGTACAGAACTTACTACCCACTGACACAGCCGTTTCTTGGCTGGATGCCAGTAAGTGGTCCTCTTCATTGTTCTCCTTTATTACGCCTCTCATACTCGTAGGTATGAAATGACTTCAAGGAAAAAATTTAAAATATTTTGCTGAAAAATTGATCAATGATCAGGGGTGTGTTTTTAGTAATCGCGTTGCTAAGAAAAAGTATGTATAGTATACCATAAATGGATGGTAGCTAGAAGTGGTCGACCACTTCTGCTACGCAGAGTGCCTGGGTTCGAGTCTCGGCACAGTTTTAAATCGAAAATAGAAAAAATAAATATTTGTCCTAATGGTAAAAATCCCTAAGAAGAGCTCGGATACGGCATTAAACTGTAGTTCTCTTCCATTCGTTCACAAATATAATTAGCATAACATTGCATTGATGCAAAAAGCTTGACTTACGGCGAAAGGACAAGGACTATGGAAAGTCATGTGAAGAGGATTGAGGACTAAATCAGTACTAAAGTTTCTTAAAGGTGTTCACTTAAAGTTCACTGTCGAAAATTCAAGTGTGGGTAAGGCATTGGTAATGTCTTTTAAAATCAGCCTGAATCAAGCTTACTTAGATGTTGGAAAAAAGTATCGCATAAGTTTAGAGCTAAAATGGAAAATAGTCGTTCATCAAATTATCGGAGATCGGAAAGGCCCGGTAATCGGTAGTGTACCAGGCTTGCAATTTGTTTAATTTTGAAGCTTATTAGTAAAAATAAAACTGGCATAAATATTATTCGGCTATTTTTATGTATATTATTTTCGCTATTACATACTCGTACTTACTTCGTCGATAAATATTTAACATTAATACTTCTGAGAAAATAAATATTTATAATAAGAAATATTTACAAGCTGGAATATCTGTTTATACTTATAAGTATATGGGGCAAATCTGCATAAAACCGCTTCAAAGCTTATCAGAGTTCAGTTGTTATGAATTCAAGCTAAGCAATTATAGAAATATATTTTGGGTTGGTGGTAAATAACTTTGCAAGTATTCACTACTTTCCATTTGCTACTTAGTACATACATATTTTTTTTAGTTATTCTTAAACAAAAGATTGCATTAAATTTTATTATATTATGTGTGCGTTTATCAAGAAATATTTCTGTTTGCAGGTCCCAAAAAATCAAAACAAAGAAACTCTTGGGATAAATTTTATCGGATTTTGTTTGTGTTCATTTTATTTTTTTGGTTAAAATGTTTTTTATTTTAAATGCAAAAAACATATTAATTTAAGATAACACACCAATGCAACTAAAAATCTACATGCTCTCCTCTCTATGTTCGCAAGACTAAATCAGCCATCAAGGGCTACATAGTGTGGGTGGCTGGTGGCTAGAGTTGACTTGGCTTGGCTTAGTACCTTCCTTTGCATCGCATCGTATGCCAGCCGTGGCATGACAAATTAAGAAAGCAACAGCAAAAACAAAAAATAAGAAACATTAAAACTTATAATTTCTTTTTCTTTTTCTATTTCCAGGTGAGTCTATGATTTGGATTAATAAATTTGTTATTATTAAAATATTAAGGTAAGATTTTGTGTTCCTACTTCATTTTTCATAAATATGAAATACCTCATTTCAATTGCAGAATTGATTGTTGTGGTCTTAAAAATAGCATTCATTGCATATCAGAAATGGAGAGGAAGTCAACATCGTATGATTATTATTTTATTAATGAAATCATTGTTGCAATATTATGCATAATTTTTCTACTAAAAGTAAATATAAACCATATTGGAAATTGAAATCAGGAAGTTTTCAAGTTATTATTAACCACTACTACTATGTAGTATAAATAAAATCAAAATTGAATGCACGTCATTACCTCGAACTCAGCAGTAGTAAATACTGATAAGGCAAATGGAAATCCCACCTACCACGCCTCTTCTACTAAAAGTGACAAAACTGCATGAATTGAATTGTAAGATTTATGATTTTTACCATACATGTGTTCGTTCCACCCTTAACTTCTCTGGAGAAAACTATTGCATTTACATTTAATTATTTTTTAAACATATCTGTGTACATCATGCTCTCTCACTCAAAAATCACGCTCTGTTTACTTTTTTTTGAAGCTAAATTGAATAGAAAATTTTGTTTGCCGCACTCACATGGTGGAGAGAAAACATGTGAGAGAGCGCTGGCTGCACGTTGTTGGCGTCTGCAAAGCGTGAATGAGCACAAGAAAAAAGAGTTCCAGCCGCACATAAAAAAGGAATGAAAAATAGTAGCAAAAAGAAAAGTAGATTTTCTTAATGTAATGTAATTTAGACTTTACATTATATACTATATATCTATGATTTTGATTTTTTTAGAATTATTTGAAAAAATAGTAATCAATCGCAAAATGTATAAAAGTTTTCAAATATCGGTAGAGCCTGGAAAAAGTCTACTTAAAGTTTTTTCAAGGTTTCAATGCCCGGCTTGATTACTTTCAGGTTGAAGTTGTAAATAGATAAATTTGGAGAAACTAAAACCCCGAATTACATTATCAACTGAGTTAAAAAGAGAAGTTCCAAATTCGTCTTCTTTTAATGGCATAACAGACCATGGAGGGCCTAGGCCGAACTTTTCCCATCCACCCATGTTGTGCGGGTTATATTTTTAAGCTTAAGCTTTTCATAGGCAATTTTTACTCTTGTAGGTTTGCCATTGCCTGCCAAGAGTTTCTACCTTTTTTTTTTATTTAGCTTGTGCCGAGATTTGAACACTGGGCATTCTGCGTAGCAGGCCAGCACACTACTAACTACACCACGGCGACTAATCGAATTTCATTTTCTACAAATTCAATTGAGTTTTTAAGATTGAAATTATTTTTTAACAAACCCTAAACTTGTATATAAAATTCAAAACAATCCTCAATTGTCTGAAAGGTCGAGGAAGTAGATAATATAAATTTCAGTACTTAATCCGCAGTTGAATTTGTCGTACCGAAAATTTGGAACCGTTACTTTAATTTCCAATAAAATTTAAAAGGAAAGTTACGTTTTTTTTTTTTTTTTTACAAAGTCATATTATAATTCAGTATTGAAACTTCCATCTTTTAAGTCTGATCTTCTTGTCGTCCATTCGCGAATGTTGAGAAAATCGAAAACATAAAAACTGACACTACGCACAAACGCTAGTTCTGAGTAATTCTGACCTATGTGCTGAGAAGTGAAAAAGAGAATAACAACAAATACAATAATATCATTCAGTGAAAATATTTGAAATTCTTGTAAGAATTACCAATTCTCGGTTACAATTTCAAATTATGATTAAGAGCTACCATTAAGATTACTGATGAGGAACCGTGGCAAGGTACCGAAATTATCCAATGTAATGAACGATAATGTTCATTAAGCCCAAGACTGTTAAAATACATTACTCTAACAATATGAACTTAGGAAATAATTTCGCAAATTAAAAAACATACATAAACAATCGAATTGAATATTAACTAAAAACTTAATTAAACCATATTTTCTCGCCGAATAGTGGTTCCTTCTTTGAAAAAGTACTGCTTACTGCTTAAAAGTATACTGCTTACCAATTTCTCTTATACATATATAGATCGTGATAGATGTGATTGGATGGGAATATCTATTATGTTAAAGTCCTTCTAGTTTGATGGCTGGAGTACATATTTGGGTTATATCCGATATTTTAATCAGTATAAGTAGTCCTGGAAACCAAAGAGTTGGAGTTGGAAACTCGAGGTGTCGGTGCTACCTAGGTTATAAATATGACTTAAATGATTATCTGTTGGCTAAACCATTATCTATTGAATTTTCGCGAAATAATATCTCAAAAGCTCAGAGCTGAAAGGTGTATATTTTCTAGTGTTAAAATAATGACCGCTTTTTGGTCTGTAAACTAGAGAAAGTTATTCAGTACTACCCCCCGTACTGACGCACGGAATATTCTCAAAGTTCTTGTATTTCCGCCTTCATCTTCTCAACAATACATGCACGAAATATTCTCACAAAAATCTGTTCTGTTCCGATCCACTCCATAAAGTGTTCAGGGGTTGTTGGTAAGTTATTGGTGCAGGCTGGCCAGACTGCATTTAAATCGTTTTGGTATCTTCCAATGATTTTTTAATTCCATTTATTGTTTTTATGTTACATACATATAAAATGTTACAGTGTCTACTACTATTTGAGTATAATGTCAACCCTGTTGCCAACAACTGAGTTTCTTTCTGTGTCTGCAAAGCCACCACCGACGAGTGTGAGTGAGCAAATGAACGATGAACGATGAACGACAACGACAACGACAGCAACTCCAACGATGAAACGACAACAAACTGAACACAAGACGGTGAAAATTCAAAATGTAAATCATTCGTTAGTGAGATGTGGTTTCGAACAGTGTGGTCGAAATTTGAACGCGGTTATTCGGTAGTCGTTTAAGAAAATTAAACAAAAATAAAAAAGAGGCAAACAATTTCTACGGTTGTTTTTGCTTTTTTTACGATCTTGAGATATTTTTAAATCTTGATTTTATTGGAGATACAAAAAATACGAGAAAACAAAAAATTATTTGCGCGTATGTTTTTCGTGTGTTGAATGTTTTTTTGTTCTACTCACTGCACTGCGTGTGTGCGTGCCGCACCATATGTGGAAAATTGAAAATTCAAAAAATAAACAGAAAATGCAATAGAAAAACGTATTTTCACACTAAATTATAAACAAAGAATTGAGAAGAAGAATCAAGTGAATGTGTGTGTCCTTTGAAGAAAACTACAAGAAAACACCAGGAAAATTTTACAATAAAAGTAAAATAAATCAGAAATAATAATAATAATAATAAGAAATTCAAACGCGAAAAAGGCAAAATACCTGCAGTGTTTGTTTTTTTTTTCTTCCAAAAATAATGCAGAAACTAATTCAAAGAAATCCACCTCAGAATTATAAAGAATTGGGAATGAGAAATCATTCATTCTTAACTTAATTTAACTTAACATCATATGCAAAATGTGCAAACGACCGATTCAAGCTTTTTAAGCAGAGCTTAACTCTAGTTAGCAGCGCACCAGCGACCGAGCGAAAAAAGAAAACCAGTCAAACAAGTTCAAGTTATAAGCGAAATATAATAATAAAAAAAAAAACCTGTACGAAAAAAATATTGCACGAATTGAGAAATAACAACAACAAAAATACGAAATCCAAAAAAAGTTGCCAACACCGAAAAATTACTGCAATTGCCGCAATTTCTTAGTTGTTTCTTCTTTTAGGAGTTGGCTGGTCGTATTTTGTGTCTTCTTGTAAGACCCACACACACACACACAGGCACAAACACATTCATACATAGCCTCCTTTTACTCGTTGCACTATTTGGGTACGTGTGTGTAATATGTTTATGCATAAAACTGGATTTAGTACCTTCTCTCTAAGCTTAAAAACTATTACTGGTACTTAACTATTTTTCTATATACCTGACTATAAAATATTTTGACGCCCACGTCAAATACATGACGGTTGGTACCTTAAAACTAAAAAAAAAATAAGTACACGTCTTGTAAGTTTTGGCTGCTGCAATTGACGGTGACGACGTGGATACCAACAAGAACCACAACAACCACAACAACCACAACGATAATAATAACAACGACGACACCAAAGTAAAGGTGGCATTTTATAGCGAAGGCGCTGAACGTCGTTGGGTTCGGCAAGCTGTCATGGGGGTACTAAGGTGGCGCGATCTGCCTGGATCGCGAGTATCTGTTGGAAATAATAGTAATAACAATAATAATAACAACAACAACAACAACAACAATAGAGAGGTAAGTTACAGTTGTTTACGTGTATGAGAGAGGTTGAAGATCAGAAGAATTTATGTAGGTGGGTAGTTGTAAAATTTATAATCATAGGGGTAACTAACTTGAATATGTTTAAGTACATACTCGTACTAGCTGGAATTTGTTATTACCAAAGCGGTGTTTGCTTTTGTCACGTTCACTTGGTATGAGTTTATTTTTGTTTTTTCTTTTTTGGAAACGGACAGACAACGGGTAAGGCTTGGAGAGTAATTTGGAATATGAGTGTGGAATCTTTAGTCGCCGTGTAGCAATTGGTAGTAAGTTGGACTGCTACGCAGAGTTCCCGATTGCAAATCTTGGCATGGGTAAGAGGCAAAAAGTAGAAAACAAAGAAACGTTCTACACTACTACTAGAGTAAAAATTGCCTAAGATAAGCATTTCACATTGCTGTTCGGATTCGGCATAAAATCTATGTCCCTTCCATTATTGTACGTACAAAAGAGCGAGAAGCTCGACGTAGGCCCTTCATGGGCTGTTCAGTCATAATATATTTCTGAGCTGAAATGGTAAACGTTTTTATCAATCTTCTATGAATCAGTAAAAGAAAGGTCAGTAGGGCCTCGTTAAGGGCTGACTTATTACTTGAATCTTTGCGAAATGTAATAATGATCATTAAAATTAATAATGCGAAAACTTATATGAAACTTTTATCATAAGTAAGTTTCGGTAATGGCTTAGTAATTAGTTGAATCTTTCGGAAAAGTTATCAAAAACTTATAATCTGAAATGAAAAAAATTTTCATGGAATTCCTATCAATTGGTAAGGGTACTAGGTGGTGGTTTAATCAATGTTTGAATATTTGACAACAATAATTGGAAACATCAAAGTAGAATTGGCGAACATTTTCTATGAGTCGATAAAGATTGTGTTATGTGTTCCGTATTAGAGAATCAGAAGCTTCTAAGCTGAAATAGTAAAAATGTCTAAGCGTTTTATATTTAATCGGTAATGAGTTCGTAAGATTTCGGTAATGGCTAAATTATTATCAATCGGTAAAGGCTTCGATATGAGCTCGTTAAGGGTTCGGTACTATGAGAAGTAAGCCCTAGTTATATCCCAGAGAGTAATAAAAAACTTTCGGCCGGTATCATTGATTGAATTCGTAGAGATAAAAACCGAACTCAGAATTCACTGATGCAGATGTGTAACTCATAAATTTGTGTAATTATCGCGGCTTAAACTCGAGTGAATTACACTCATTTGCCCAATGCCCTATGAGTATGTATCAGACCACTTTAAAAGATATGAAGAAAAATTATTTTTAAAATTTCATAGGCTTTAGAAAACATATTGAAACATTTACAATCAATATTTAATATAACTTTATTAATTACATAACTTTTTTTATAGCTATGTTTTTTCAATTCAAGAACAACATGTTTTCATTTTTTACATACATACCTACCAGAAAAAAACTAAAGTTCTTTCAGTGCAGACATATTCACTTGATGTTGTGATATGAGTTACAAAAACAAAAATTTTCTGTGGTTATTGTTGTTGCTTTCAGCATATTCAAGCTCGTACATATTAACATTTGTAAATCTCTTTTCACTTATAAACCAGAAGTTTAGTTTAAGGTTATCATTTGATGACATTTTATATTCAGCAGCCAACGAAACCGACGCACGACAACATCAAGCCACAACGGCATCACTTGTCATATGTCAAAAAAACAGAACCCTTCCTCCCATCCCCCAAAAAAAGGAGAAATATACACACCAAACATTTTTTATACTGAATTACAAAATCGAGGAAAATTAACATAAATATGTTGAGCTGAACTGAGCTGAAGCTACTTCAGCGAAACACATGTTGTTGTCTCAGAGACAGTGACTATGTTGTTATCAGCTATCAGCAGCAGCAACATTTGTTTTATTATTATTCGTAATTTTTTCCCATTTTGGGGTGACGATGTGTTGAAAAAGATGAAAAGCCAAAAAGCTCGTAAAATGTCATTAAAAAATTTACATATGTACATATCATTAGAATATACCGCATATGTATGAAATACTTATTCATAAACGTGTTTTATTTTCAATTTTTTCTTTTTTTTTTAATTTTTAATCAATGCATTAAACGTAAAGTTAATAAAGCTAAAATATTTTTTATATTCTTTTCCTTTTTTGTGGGTTGATAACTGATAACGCATATTTTGATGGCTTGACTGTTGTAAGCCGGCATTGATAACAACATAATACGATTTTACAAGGTTTTTTTTTACCAACATATGTTTGTGTGTGTGTGAGTGACAACATTACAATTAATTTATTATAATAATGTTGCCACTTTCTGTCTGCCCTATACTTAACACAATGGAGCAAGCTCTTTCTTCTCTCGCTATATTTATTTTTGAGTACATACTTACACTCGGCGGGCGGCAAATGTTACAGTAATTGATCAATGATTTTTGTTTGATGAAAAAGTATTATTAATCAAATTGATTTTTAATGTTTTAATATAATTTTTATTAATTTAACATTATTTCTTTTTACATTAACAGTATTTTTCGTCACTTTAAATAATATTCTATTTAGTAGTTTTGGAACCGACACACAAACTTTTTTTTTTACTTTTTTACTAAAAAATATTTAATATAAAATAATTAAAAAGAAATATTAAAAGTTCAATAATTTAACTAAGTTTTCTGGAGATTGTTGGCATCGATTTCGTTTAGTGTGCATTATGAAACTGTTGACTTAGTCTACAGTATTGCATTTGCCTTTTAGAACTTATGACTTTGCATCTATTACGCATCCGATGCATTTTGGAACTCAGCCTATCGTAAATTTGTATTAAAAATTCATACTTTGAATGATAATATTTAAAACATATTATTAGGGAAAAACATTCTTAAAAATTTAATAAATCGCTTTAACTAACCAATAACTTTCCTTTAAAAGTGTTTACACACTAACAAATTTCTTCATCAATGTGTTTAATATTGTTTATTAAACCTTGATTTACTGTGTGATGTACAGTTTCATCAATATTACGTACACACATTCGTTATATGCAATCATAGTATATTTATTATAACTACGAGTACATATTTACTTGTGCAGAAAACTCATGCTCCAAATGGCAAAAGTCCATCATATTAAAAAGGGCAGGCATACTAAGTCTTTCAAAAATATTATCATTCGCGCAGTTAACAATTTTTTAATAAAAATGTTCAAAGTATTTTATTGCTTTCATTAATATGTTTGGTATAATTCATTAAAATTTATACACATAATCGCTATACACTTTTACATAATTTAAGGTTTACGTTAATTAATATTACGAACATATTTACTTATAATAAGAATTCTGTTTCTATGTAGCATAGATGACAATATCTGGTAATATTAGAAAGGTCAGGTAAAAATTCTTATAGATATGTTGAAATTGTTCTAATTTTCCATTAATATGTTGAGTATCGTTTATTGTTAAGCCTTTATTTCATTACAGTACAGGTACACATCATTATTTTGATGTGTACCTTCATCAATGAATTTATCAATATGTCGTATGAATTCTTCAATATTAGTAACACATTTATCAATATGATATAACGATTCATCAATATTATAAACAATTACATCAACATTATGAACATATTCGTCAATATAATGTACACATTCATCGATTTTATTAACACATTCATCAATATTATAAACACTTCTTCTTCTTTAGGTCGAGCTTTTTGTATCCACTCATATTGTTTGTGTTATTATATTTGTACATGAATAGAACACACGGTTTAAGATTATGAAACACACTTATCAATATTAAGAAAACACTTATCAATATTATGAAGAAACTTATTATATTGATTAAAGTGTAAGGAGTGAGATCAAAAAAATCGGATAACTGTAAATTGTCCCAGCATTGAAATCCCTTATGCAAATAAAAAATGTAAACAGCTTTGAAAAGAAATTGAAATTTAATTTCTGATAAAATAATCAATAAAACTAATTTGTTTGTTGTTTTTTACAGAATTGGGATAGCTTTTCCGGTATGCCTGCCATTAGCGCGTTTACTGTCATTTCTGAGACTCTCTTGGCTTCAGCATTCCACTTATTTTTAAAATCTTCCGTGGATTTAGCTTCTTTGTTTGTTGCCTTTAATGTTCTTTTCACTAGAGTCCAATATCTCTCGATATGCCGAAGTTCTGGGCAATTTGGTGGGTTGGCGATTTTTGGTACCAATTTGATGTTTTGGTCTTCGAACCATTTAAGGGTTACTTTACTGTAGTGCTTTATGCTTTCTAATGAAAAGCAGCAATCTCTTCTGGAGGCACTCCTTCACATAAATTTCGGCGTTAACAGTGCCACTTGTTACGAAACTTTTACTCCTTAGCCCACAACTACAAATCGCTTGCCATACCACAAACTTCTTCGGGAACTTGGACTTTTGGTTTGTCCTAAATTTTTCCTCAACTCCTCCTCGTTCCTTTGCGGTGTAAAACTCTTGACCAGGCAATTGAGAAAATTTAGGCAACACGTATGTTTCATCGTCCATAACACAGCAATCGAATTTTTGGAAAAAATCTGTCTTCAACTTTTTAGCTCGGCTCTGGGCTACCAAGTTCTTAGTAGCGTTCCTGTCGGGTACTGACTGCACTTTGTGTGTTTTAAGGCCCGCATCTTTATCAATTTTACGAACTAAAAACTCACTGCAACTCGCTTTTTCTGCCAATTTTCGATTAGACAACGCTGGATTCTTCTTTAACAGAGCAACGACTTTCTTCGCCTTTTGTGGAGACACCAAACCGCATTTCCTTCCAGAACCATATTTTCTGGCAACTCTTAAGTCTGTATTAAATTTTTTAAGAATCATCGAGACAGTGTTTTGTGCAACTTTCGCCTTATTTGCAATGGTTTTCTGGCTCCACTGCGGATTTTCTCGAAATAATTCAACAACCAAATCGCGTCTTTCCACTTCCGATGCCATGACTCAACTGAAAGTTCACAAGTCAAAAAACATGTGATTGTATTTCTCCAACGCAAAGCCTACTGTTTGAATTTTTTCATTCAGATGAAGAGTTTCAAAGCCGTGGTCTTTTAAAATTAACCGATTTTTTCGATCTCACTCCCTACATGTATTTTATGGATCGTCGCTTACATTAATCAATATGGCGAACATATTCATTAGATTTATGTTCGATGCATTTATCACATCTCATGAAAAGAGGTAATGAATTTATTTTTCTATGATATCTTCAATGCAATGAAATGAAATTGCCGTTTTTTATTCAAGAATTGAGTCTAAGCACCTACTTATCTACTTCCTACTATTAAACATTTTATCTCCCAAATGTTTGAAATACCTTTTTTTTTTGTATTTTCGTATTACTTTCTATTTCCATTATTTTGCGAGATTCAATTGAGGCGCTAAATTGCGTACACTTTCTGTTTGTTGCGCTTAGTTCAAGTGAAAAACTTTCTCTCTGTTTTTAAAGTAATTTTTTATTTAGCATCTACGTAATTTCTTTAAAAAAAAACTATTAATTCTTATGGTAAATTATATTGTATGCAACAAAGAAGTAATGGAAATAAGTAGGAGAAGGAAAAAGTGTAGGTAGAAAAATTTAAATAAGCAACTGTTTTTGGTTTTGTTTTTGGTTTTGTTTTTGTTTTTGTTTTATTCTTTCTCTCGATGCTGGCTAACGCTCACACGCTCTAAATACTGAATAGACTCTAATATTAATACAATAAAACAAACAATATAAAAGATAAATTTTATAGATAAGCTTGAAAAGAAAAAATCCAAATCTTGACTACCGCAAATCTAAATACACTAGACAACCAACTACTCGTATATATGGGATTATAAGAGATTAATCGTAAAAAATCCAACACTTTTAAGTAGACTGTCTACATTTAAACTGCTCAACTGCGACATAAAGTTGCAATGATATACATACTCGTACATACTTATTTCTACATTAATCAATGATATACCCCTTTTCCTTATACATAGCTCCACTCACTTCCTCGTCTACTTCCAACTACGGCTACTTGTATGCCTTCTCCGTTGCTTGTATAGCTATCACGAGTACCTTATACATTAGCTCGCTCTTTGTCTGTCCGAATCTTATAATTAGTATCTGCTTATTTGCTATCGGCACCTTGGCATTAAATAAATATAAACAATTGATTCAATTCGATATGTGGTTTCGTCGTTACTTTACACTCCTCTCGTCGTGTGCCTAAGCAACCAATATTTTATTATAAACGCGGTTTTGGTTATGCGTTTCTTTTTACATACTTTTGATATCTTCCCCTGCCGTCAATGACGGTGGCGGCTGGCTACTGCTGCTATGGTATCTGTGAATTTATATCTTTTTGTGTGCGTTTATTTGAGCGGAACACCCCACGCACTTTTTTTTTTGGTTGATTCTTCTAACTTTACCGAGACTTGCAGCTTTTTTTCTATAGCATGGCGTCGCGCCACGCGGTCTCATCTTTGGTTTATTCCTGTTTCAGTATAAGTAAATTCCTCATTCTTAATTTCAAAAACTATTGTCGTTATTTCATACATTTTTCATGTTCTTTCATAAATTTTTATAAACTTTTTTCGTCAGATATCTTTTTGCTTTTATATTAAATCTTTAGTGTATTCTTTTTTTTACAGAAACCCTTAAATTAATTTATGGAATGCTCTCGGCATTTAGCATTTAAAGAACGCTTATTGGTTTTTATTTCTTCATTCTTTCTGGAAAAAAATTCTATCTTCACACAAAAATAAAAAAAACTTTTATTTTTGATACTTTATCAATGTTATCAATTTGCAGGCTCCTGCTCCTGCTGCTGTTAACAACACAAATAGTTATTATATACATTTTTATTTACATTGGCATACTGAGGATTACATACATAGAAACAATAATGATTACTGAAATAAGTAAGTAATCAATTGATTTGTTTCATTTTTTTAAAAGGACATATTTCTTTCAAAGCGGCTTTAGTGCGTATTTACCTTAAAGCGTGTTTAGAGAAGCTCTTTGTTTCGTTTTTGGAATAGGGTTAGAGAAACTGTCAAATTTTTCAGGGAGAATCCTTAAATATAAAAAGTTTCAAAAGATAAGGTGTAAAGTAACTATCTACGCAGAGTATAAAATTGAATTTCTGCCTCCTCCTTTTTTTTTTTGCTCATGAGATAATGTCGACTAAGTTTTTGTTTTTGGAATAGGGTTAGAGAAATTGACAACACTGTAAGGGAGAATTATTGAATATAAAAAGTTTCAAAGGTTGAGGAGTAAAGTAATGAATTTTAGCCCAATTTTTTTTTGCTCATGCCATAATGTCTTCTAAGGTGGCTTTTGTGTTAACCAAAGTGAATTTTTTCAAAAGTTTTCCAGCCCTCCTAATGTTTAACAGATAGTATTGAAAGGTATTACTTTTTCTTCTCCATAAATGTGTAATATTTTTAAATTTCCATTTTGAATATTCCTATGATGAAGTGAATGCAAGTTCAGAACTGCATTCGCTTTCGAGATGTTGCGACTTTTCAGCTTTCAGCTCAAGCAGTTGTTCACAAAGTATATATTTTTTGACTTCAGATTTGTCTAATTATTTACCATTCCTTCTACTTAATTTCATTCAGGTCAAAGTGTATTTATTAGTTGCATAAATGGTTTCAAGAACTCCTAAAGTTTTCAAGATGAATAAAGTTTTCAGCGATTGAGTCATCAATTTATTTTAGTACTGCAAATTGCATTCAGCAAAATGAATTTTTTTTTTTCTGAAATTTACCTTAAATTTTTTTTTTGGTATGTTTTTTCGACTGTAGATGTAAACAAATGTCCCCTCTTTCGAGATATAAGAATTCATTTTTTTAATGATTTCACTGCTTCCCCTAAAGTTCTCCAATAGAATAGAATATTAAATTAGCTACAATTGGTCAGTTAAGAGTTTTCAAGGATTCGTAAAGTGTAACTCTAGACCTAATTATGAGAATGTGCCTTCAAATTTCATGTGGAAAACTCAATACTCAAACCTTTTTTTAGTGTATAAAAAAAATGTTACTCATTTTTCTGAAGAAACCGTTTTAGTATGTAGAAATTTTAAATGAGGATATCTGTGCTTACCTCTGCCTCCTTGTCTTAAACGTGCTCAAGACGAAATATTATCAATAAACTGAAATTTCTGTTACGTTAGATTACAAAAATTCTTAAAGTTTTGCAGATATTCGCCGTTTTTTAGCAGATATACGACATTTCTTAACTTTCGACTTCACGGTTAGGAAAAAAAATAAATAAAAATATTTTCGCTTCACTCAATTAACTGCGATCTGTCATACTAGACTTTACAAGAACTCCTAAAGATTTGAAGATATACTCCATTTTTCATTAATCAACTCAATCAAATATTTTCTACTTCTCTGCTATCTTTGGTGCATCCACGTGAAACTGTATTTAGCTAGTTGCAATTACTCATACTTGTAGTCACTTGTAGTCATCAGAACTAAAGTTTTTGAGATATGTGACAGTTTTTCAGTGAATTTATCTCTAGTTCTCATTTTAGTTACTTTACTTTACTTTTAATGGCACAACAGCCTATGGAAGGCCTAGGCCGAGCTCTTCGCTTTTCGCATCCACTCATGTTGTGCGTGTTATATTTGTATATGAATGGAAGGAACCTACAGTTTAATTCCGGATCCGAACGGCGAAGTGAAAAGCTTTTCATAGCAATTTTTACTCTTGTAGGCTTGCCATTGCCTGCCAAGAGGTGGTGCCGTGTAGAAAAATTATTTTTTCTAATTTTTGATTTTTATTTTGCCTGTGCCGAGATTCGAATCTCGGACACTCTGCGTAGCAGTCTAACGCATTACCACTACGCCACAGCGACCACTTCTCATTTTAGTTAGTATTTTTTAATTCAAGGTGTAGAAAATTTCTTTGCTTTGAGTTCACCCAGGATAAAGTATATGATACAAAACCATGTGGTATTACAACACAATACTTAAGCTGTGTATCCTATGGACAGACACGCAACCAAACAGCCATACAGTACAAATCAATTGGCTGTAATTTGTCATTCCAGGGTTTCTAAGAGGTATTCGATATATTTTTCTCAGGCACTTAAATATTAAATCATTGATATTTCCAGCATCAGAAAAGTATATACTAGTACCTTGTTGCTTTAATTAAAAAATTTTCTTTCTTCATTCCTATATCTAAGAATTTAGAAATAAAACACAACTCGCAGATAAGCTTCTACAATTTTCTTCTACTTAATTTACGAGAATCAAGGAGAAAGGAAAAACTAGCCTGCCCTTGAAGTTAAAGTAAAGTAGTCGTAATTTTGTACGGTGAAAATTTGAAAAGAACCAGATGCTGCACTCAAATGTAAAGAAAACGTGCTGGCAATAATGACTTCATTGCATTTTGAGAAGAAATACATACATACACAATGTACATGTACTCATATGACTCAGAGATGCATTCGGTCATTCAAACAGTCAAAGAGATACATAGATAGAGACATGAGAAAGATATAAGAAAAAGATACAAATGCAAAGATATGTACATATGTCGAATGCAAGTAAGTAGAAAGAACCAAATGTAATTTCAAAATGTATACACATACTTTTTCGACGGATGTTATTCCAGTATGTTAACCAGAAGGCATTTGGGAAGCACTTAAGTACTTACAGAAAATGCATAGATTGTCTTAAAGTTCAAAAACTCAATTCAAGGACTTTTTTGTGAATGCTGCTACTTCTCCATCCAGACATTCATCCATTGATTCATGTGCAATCAACAACTACATATTTACTTGTACTTATATCGATTTTTCTTATCTACATATAAAAAAAAACAAAAAAAAAAACAAAAAAAAAACAAAAATAACTCATAAATATTATCTTTATAAAATTATCATTTAAGTTTTACCACCATATTTATTTACACACACTCAAACATGACAATCAAGTGTGTAAATCTTTATCAGGAATCACTTGAAGGAAGAAGAGCTATCCATCAACACTTTATACATACTTACTTTTACCATATGGTATAGGTACATATAGTGCATAGGTGCTCCAACCAAACCACCATCACCAATAGTTAAACTTCCTTCCTTGATGGCATTTTTGTTTTGTTTTTAGTTTTCGTATTCGTATGAAATCAAAATTATTGTCTACGAATAATGTCGTCGTCGTCGTCGTCGTCGTCGTTGACGTTGATGTCGATTTATATCTGAGTTATCTGAGGAGGAAAGTCACAGTCACAAGTTACCGACAGCAATCCACAACAGCGTGTAATGAATAATTCAACGACATTTATTTCAACGTGCAACATTTTTGCGTACATTTTTTTATTTGTTGTTTCGTCTTTTTCGTGTTTTTCGTCTTCCTCTTTTACATTTCATATGTGCAACAACAATGAAAATGTAATGAAAAAATTTTTATATAAAAAAAAAAACAGACTCCTGTTGAAAAAAAAAAGTCAACATACAACAGTATCACTTCACCAACCCACCTAAACCATTCATTGTGTTGCTGTAATACTCGTATACATATTTATATGAAAAGTTGCATATGATGAAGTTTGTCGTATCACTCGCCTACATACCCGTACAACCAGCAAAAGACTAGAGACCTTAGAGTCTGGCCAACCTCCACAGCTCCCAACCCAGTCGAGTTGAGTTTAGCAGAGCCGAATAGAGCCGCCGGATATGTGCGCACATAAAATGCAATGCAAGTTTAGGATTTTTCTTCTTTTTTTTTATTTTAAATATAAATTTATGATGATGATGACTGATGACGAACGAATGTGCACAATTATGTGCGACGACGCGTCATATGATTATAAAAAAATATATACATAAGTACATACAAAAATTGAAACAAAAATGCGACAAATATGAAGAAGAGAAATACTTACAATTACATACGTACAATTGCGGGCGTATATTTGCAAGTCTATTATTTCAAAAAAAAAAAAAAAAAAAAAGAAAAACAAAAATCATATGTGATGCTTTGAACGCCATCCCAGCAAAAAAAAGTGTGGACTCCAAAGAACAGCTACAGAAATTCAATGCATTCAAATCTCGTATCAAATTGTAATGTTTGAAATCAATTACAGTAGTTTCCGCTTAATAACGTTCTATTTAATTAATTACTTTGATAATTTGATTGGCCCGTTTAAATGATTTGTCTGCCTTATTGAGATGCATTTCTCGATTCATTACAAAACAAATTTTTATTCTGTGAAAGATTTCGCATTATTGAGCTCTCAGTGTTGATTATTGCGCCAACTGTGGTTTGCACCAAATATCTTACAGTTATTCTTCCTCTTTTCAACGCATAACTACTAAATTCAAATTACTAATTGATTTTCCCGATACTCTACCATTTCGTTTGAGAATCTTTAAAATGGAAAAGCAATTCGCATTTACCGAGTCGTGAACGATTGTTTACCATTATTGACGATATTTAGCCTTGCCGTTACGATAGTGTCGTATCGGCTGAGTGACCTGTCGTGCTGGCTAGGAGCATATTTTTTTACAGGGTTTGTCCCGTACCAATTCATTCAACCCAGTTTAATTATATTGGCGATAGAGGATCGTGAATGTGTCGGTTGTTCCATGTAATCGAGGTTAACTAAGTGTGAATCAAGGAAAAGCTTTACTTACCAATTTTTGATTGTTGTTATGTGGTTAGGGTAACACTTTCTGCTGGGTTTATTGCATTTAATAACTCTGTCAACTGCTGCTGCCACAATGAAACTTGAAGGATTTTGTGCACATTTGTTTGCCATACTTTTTGTATTTATAGTGTCATTGTTGTCATACGCAGTCAGACGCAAGCACACAGACAATATAAATATGGTTGAAAAATTTATGTTTTTTTAATGATATAAAATAATCTTGAAAGGAATATCTACAAAAACAAAAAAATAAATAAATTTGATGCAAATGCGTTTCATTTTTGAAATGAATTTTTTATTATTGTTATGATTCTTTTATTTTTTTTTAATTTCACTTTTATTTGTCATATTTTTATGGCTTCATTAAAGTCGACAAACATACATAAGAATGTATCGCGTAATTATTCCCTAATTAAGTCTTTAGTTTTTCCTTTACTTCTCTGTAAATAAACCGGCAAGTAAAAAAACTATATTCATTTATTTTTTGTGGCTACCCTAACCCAGAAAACATTAAGAAATTCCTTAACAACTGAATTTCATTGTTTGTAAAATTGAGATAAATGAAAGAGCAAATCAACAAGCAAATAAAGCTCATATGCAATACAAATTTAGTTCTTGAAGTGGATACACTCAAATAAACATTAATGTTAAAAATTTACTTAAATTTGGGTAAGAAAATTATTGAAATTTGATGGGTGAAATTACTCAAGTTTGGACCATAAATTAAGTAATTCAATGGTCAAATTTAGATATGAATATTTGTGAAAAACTCATGTGAAAAAATTTACCACTATTTTTTGGACCAATGTTAACGAGTTAAGCTGTGTTTCTAGCTCTTAAAACTGGCAAAACTCTATACAAAATTTACTAAAAAATTGCTCAAGAATCAATTTCCAGAATGAATCTGTTTCCACTTTTTTTTTATTGTGTAATATAATTTACACATTTGTTTGAAATTTTTTAGTAAAATTTACAAAAAATGTTTAGAAAAATTTAAAACAAATTTTTTTTTTGAAAAATTTAATAAAATTTTTATTAAAATTGACATATATTTGTTAGAAAAATTTAAACAAATTTAGTAGAGAAATTTACTCAAACTTATCATAAAATAAGTCAAAATATAATTTGTAGTAAAATATCAAAAAATTTGTGAAAAAAATTTAGATAAATTTTAGGTAAAAATTGACACATTTTTTAAACAAAAAATTTACATTAATTTAAAGAAAATATGCACACAAATTTTATTGTAAAAATTTTATTTATTTTATTGAAAAACATCCACTAATTTAATTTGGTAAAAATAATTATTTACAACAATTTTAATTGAAAACCACACAAATTTACTTCCTTAACTTATTTTTTTTCATAATTTTTGCAACGCATTTCTCGAAGTGTATAATAAACAATTACTACATGCTAAGTAATCTAATTGTAAGCTCTTTTGTTTGCACTTAAAATTTAAATTAGTTGTTTTACTCCACTACTAGAGACATTATGAATATTGTACGTCTGTCTGTCCACTACTAATACTGCTGCTGACTGGGTCTGGGCTGCTGGGGCTGCTGCCGTACTCATACAAAGCACACAGATAAATATGATATCTTCCCAAAAATGCAAAGAACAACCGCAGCAGCAAGAAATTCCGTGCCGCCTGATAAAGGTGATAATTTTGTTGTGTATTTTATTTTGGTTTTATTTAACATACAGACACATATTCATGCTCGTACATGCCTACAGACTTAGCATTTCTATTATTTCGAAAGAGAACTAAACTTTTTGTTGTCTTGGCAATCATTTTTTGTAAACAATTTAACACTTGAGCGATACAGATTCTGTATGCTACTTATTGCGTAGCTTCACAATCATATCTCATTGAAAGTGAGAAAGGGATAGGGAAAGGGAAAGGGAAGGAGGAATTTAAAAAATTAAGAAAAGCGAACGTAATTTGACAAATTTAAAAATGCCAAATATTTGACAGTTGCTGTCAAATGTTACAAAATAATCATATGAAATGATGGCGAAACATTTAAGTATAACAAATTTATTGAAACAGAAAAATAAAAATTAAGAAAATGTGTTTGCGGGAGCACAGGCACAGCTTTCAAATTGTGGCACAATCTTTAAATAAAATATTAGTAAATATTCTTCCATGTTTCCTTTTTTTAAACACATCAAAAGAAATTTGTTTAAAAAAAATATATATTTGTTTAATTTTAAATAATTTTAGTTTTGTAGAAATAAAAATTTGTCTAAATCACATATACAAATTTATTTTCGTTTTTTTTTACAGTCGACAAAATATATTAAAAATTATTGAAGTGAAACTAAATTATTAGAATTATTTCTTATAGAAAACAGTTTTTTTTTTACTGTAATTTTATGTACTAAACTAAAAACCAAGCAACAAACACCACAAGGTTATTATAATTGGCATTAAAATTTAATCAGTTTCTGTTTCCAATATTTATGTTTAAGTTTCGCTTTTATTTAATTTATTTTTTATTGATAAATAAACAAATAGAAATAGGATTAGAAATTAAGGCGAGCGAGCGTTTTGTTGTTATCTTTTGCATGCTAATATTTAAAGAAATCGTTATTTTAATTTTAATGCACAATTAAATTTAATTTGCGCAAAAAAAAAATAAAACAAAAAAAAGATAAAAGTAAAATGAAAGATATTTTTCAATATTGGAAATAGCGTTAAATATAAAAATTAACTACATGCATATGAAGAAGAACCATATTTAATTATTTATTGTTAAAAGGTTGCTGCACCCTTTTTAAAACTGTATACATCTTTTGTTTTTTTTGTTTTCTTTTTTTTAAATATCAAAATGTTTTGCATTTGTTTTATCTTTTCAACCTCTATTATATATGTACCTATATAACTTTTTTCTGATTTTACCTACATTAAAAAACAAAAATATCTAAACAACTTCAAAACTAAAAACCTAAATGAAAGTGAAATTCTCTCTGTTGATTACTCACAGGAAAAAATGCGTCAATATGTCTTCTTAAAAACTTTTGAAGCTGGTGTTTGTTGTGATGATGACGAAATAAAAAAATAAAAAATGACAAACAAAAAATAACGAAATCGCGTGCAATTTAAACAAAAAGAAAACACACACAATTTTAAATTGTCAATAAATGATTTCAGTAGAAATTTTCACCTCTTTACTGTTACTTGTGTATTTATTTATTGAAAATAAAAAGATTAAAAAAAAAAATGTTTTCTTGTAAAAAAGTAAAAGTTTTCATTGTTTTGTTTTGTTTTCTTTTGCTTTTATTTGTTTTGTCTTTAAATGACGAATTTAATATTAAATAATAATAATAGTATGAGTAGAAATTATTTAATAAAGAAAATATTCAAGCCTTTTGTATATGTAAAAATATACAAAAGTTTCTACATAGGTACAGTAAAAGCAAAAGTATAACGAATCAAAATATTATTTAAAATTTATTATTAATTATTTTGAACAAGAAAAAGTTAAAGAAACAGAAAAAAGAAATGAATGAATGGAATCTGATGATAAAAATTTCGCATCCAAATATTCAGATACTTCATGCATAGCAGATCTGTGATATGAGATGATCTAAAATTGTTCTACGTGATCGGTATTTTAAGTGATAATGACATTCATAATCATGATAATGGTTTTAAATATTCAGAATAAAGAAATTTGTGGTATTAATTGTAGTTATCCATTAATTTAATGTCAAAAACGATAGTGAAGGAAGATCAGTGATTCTTTGATTGATCTTTGATCAATTCCTTTTTAATAATACTTAAATGAGATCAATTAATAAATATATAATGCCAAATTATATTATTTCATATAAATGAACTAAGCCGATTACTCAGCTCTGGAAAAAAATCGCCTTCAAGTATTTCGTACTGATCCTGTGTGGTTAATTAGATACTTATTTGATCTTCAAAAGAAAAAATTCATATGGTTTAAGAAAACTTTTTTCATTCGATCGATTTTAATGATAAAAGTTCAGACTATAAATAAATATTTTATGCACATTTTTCTCCAGACAATCGACTAGGATTAGTTCCTAATAATCACAATTTGGACTAAAGACAAATTACTATTGAAATTATTACTTACAATGTAACTCTGATTTAGCAGGCATGAAGAAATCAATCAGGTTAGTGATCTCTGAAAATTTGGATGCAACATTTATTTATATTATTTGACCTTGCATAACATTGAAATCTATTATCTTTTCTTGATCATTGTATCTATTTTTTTTTTTTTACCGAAATACGACAAATGAGTGTGCTCGCTTTAAATGTTGTAATTAACTTTTTTCTCAAAATTTTCTCTAAAAAAAAATAAATTCATTGTAAAAAATTAATTTAAATTATAGTACGCGAACTTATTGATCACTTGAAGGAAAAACTTTATGTAACTTTAATCTTTTAAAGACACTGAAGTTTAACTTGGAATTAAGTTGGTTAATAAAATCTGTGGAATATCTGACTATATACGTACATAGTCCCAACTTAAAGATAAATTTTTTTTCTTTAATCTGATCATTTTTATCTGTGGAATATCTGACTATATACGTACATAGTCCCAACTTAAAGATACATTTTTTTTCTTTAATCTGATCATTTTTATCTGTGGAATATCTGACTATATACGTACAATGTCCCAACTTAAAGATACATTTTTTTTCTTTAATCTGATCTTTTTTATCTGTGGAATATCTGACTATATACGTACATAGTCCCAACTTAAAGATAATTTTTTTTTCTTTAATCTGATCATTTTTATCTGTGGAATATCTGACTATATACGTACATAGTCCCAACTTAAAGATACATTTTTTTTCTTTAATCTGATCATTTTTATCTGTGGAATATCTGACTATATACGTACATAGTCTCAACTTAAAGATACATTTTTTTTCTTCAATCTGATCATTTTTATCTGTGGAATATCTGACTATATACGTACATAGTCCCAACTTAAAGATCAAATTTTTTTTTTAATCTGATCATTTTTATTCTACTTTCTTTCTTTCTTTTAATGGCACGATAGCCCATGGAGGGCCTAGGCCGAGCTTTTCGCATCCACTCCTGTTGTGCGTATTATATATGTACATGATTGGAAGGGACCTACAATTTTATGCCGAATTCGAACGGCGACTTGAAAAGCTTTTCAAAGCAAATTTTTACTCTTATAGATTTGCCAAGAGCCTGTACTGTGTAGAAATATTGTTTTCTTTTTCAATCTTAAATTTTTGAAGTTGTATTTTTTTATTTTATTTAGATTTTTTTTATAAATATTGATGTAATTAAAAAACAAAAGTTTTAAAATGAATACGTTTCCTATCAATACTTATGAAAAATTTGAGTTTGATCTGAAAACTGAAACTGATAGATTGATCGTGGTGTTTCCGATTAAAAATTAATTCAAACAAATATTTTTTTATGAAGCAAAAAGTCAATAGAAAGATATTTGTAAGATCAGTTTCTATATTTCGTACTAACTGTTCGCATTCATTATTTTTTTAATATCATTTTGGTTGTTCACAAATATCTTTGGAGGATAAGTTTATATTTATTTATTGATTAAAATGTATACAATAATAATTGATTATACACTTGTACTTACAAATGAAATGAAACAGCACTAGCAGCATGGGTAATTTGGCCGCAGTTTACATTTTTCAAAGTGATGGTTCTAGCTTTTTGCACTGAAGTATCATATTTTTTTAAGTTTTAAGCTTTCCCTGCTTAGTTATTGTTGTGATTTTCAAGAATTTTAAAGATTATAATCTCAACGATCTGCTGTATGTAGACAATTTCATCACTGACTACGAACACTTTACACTTTCTTGGTGCTGCTCCCATTATTTATCAACCGAACATCACGTCACCCATTTGTGTTTTTGTTTTTATGTTTTATCTTTGTTGGTTTTTTTATTTTAAAGCATTTTACAACATTTTACAAAAAAAGTGTTTGAAAAATTTGTGTTTTTTTTTGTTTTTTACTTTTTCAATGAACATTATTGTTGGCAAGTATTGCCAAGTTTAATTTTAATATCATCAAATGCCATTGACCTAAATTTCAACATTGTTAGTATTGTATCTGTGGTGGAAATGAAGAAAAATACAGCAAAATAGACTTATAATAATGATAGATGAGATACGCGTATGCATATGTAAATAAATTATATTGTAAGTAATTAGCTGCAAATTTGTGTAAATATTTTTACAGTTTTATTTACCTATATTATTATTTTTTTTTTTAATAATTTTAAGACTCAAGCTTAGAAGTTTCACTGTTCTATTTCATTTTTTTCGGGTGTCTAATTTAAAATTTATTTGAATTCCAATTTTCTCTTTTTTTCTACTCATACTATGTTTGAATCACTTGTTTCAATATTTAACATTTTTAAAATATTTTTTCAGTTATTTTTCGTAAAATTTCTTCCGTTTATTTGCATTTATTAAATATCAAAAGAGTTTTTAGCGTGCATTGTTTCAAGTATCGAGTTCATTAATTAAACTTAATTAAGTTAATTGCTGAGAAAGATTAAAAACAAAAGACCAAACGAGCTTTTGCTGTTAATACAATGAATATATTCGCAAATAAGTAAATGCTGTTTGTGGTAATTATGAAGTATTTAACTATGGTTTTCTTTATGTAAAATATTATTACAAACATTTCACAATTCGTTTCCTTTTCAAAATTTACATACACGTTCATTCATATTCGTGTGTTATGTTTGCCTTACAGCTGGAAATTTGTGGGTATGCTCTTTTTTGTACATTTCATATAGTACCTACAGACAATTTGTCATTATTAACCATGCTTTTCTTTTGTTTTTTTTTTTCCTTTTCGTTTAAGCTTAAATTATGCTTAATTAACTGAAAAATTGAGTGAGCGAAACAGGAAGTTGTTCTTTACATAATTTACGCGGATGATTTATTATTGTCTTAAGTAGATAGAAAAATTAGAAATTATGTGCAATGTATTTATTTTAATTATTTGAGAAAAATTATGAAATTCCATAACTTATAAAAAGAATGCAGAGCATTTGTTTTATTTCTTTTTTTTGTTTTTTGTTTTTATATTTTACCTTTTTGTATCCCTCCATTTTGGAAAGTTAAAAATCAAAACCATCTGAAAAAGTCTTTAACACTTTGGGCAAAGTGCTGCTGCCTTTTGCTGCTTCTGCTGGCAGTACACCACCACAAACATTCTCTTCTTCTTTGTAAAGATATCAGGCATTTTAAGAAAAAAGTAGGTCAACTTATTTAAATAGTGAAAGATAGTGAGAAATCCTAAATTATATTTTATGCGTACAAACAACATGAAGACTGACAAACAAAAAATTGAAGAAAAAATTAATGGATTCAGCACCTCATTAATATTTTAGCAGCTGCTCTTTTCCTCTGTATTAATAACTACTTTGAGTGGTTTTGCTGCTGCAGTGTAAAATTATATGCAAAAACGTCAATAAAAAAAAATGATCATAAAATATGATTGAAAAAATTTAATTTTATATTTTAAAGTTTATTAAGTTAATTTTAGATGTATAGATATTTAGGTGAAGAAATTTGTATTAAGTAAAAAACTTTTGTTTCAAAAATTATCATCACATTCTACAATTTTTAATGTTTTATTGATTTTTTGTTATTTTTTTAAGAGGAAAAAAAGTTGAAATGTCTTAAGCGACTATTTTTGTTTTGATTTCTTTAATTTCCGTATAGGTTTTAAATGAAAAATAACATTAATGGTTAATTTTCATAATGGTTAATGTAAGAACTTTTTATATACCTACCGATGTGAAGTGACTGAGAATTATAAGAATGGGTTTGCCTGAGAAGTGGCAGGCAATGGCAAAACCACTCAGTGATTCCAAATTGCCACCTCAGAACCAGCTTTACACAGTAGACTATATGACTATATGTTGTGAACACCCACCGAACTAAACATCTCTTTATATAAGTATAAAATATACAGTTTTTGACTTATTATTTTTATTATTTTTGAAAAAAAAAAACAAATTAGTTTTGTTCGAATTTTTTTTTCTCATATTTCTTTAGATAAAAGTGATTAATTTGAGAAAAGTCTATAACAGAAGTGCCTCTAACTAATGAATGATAGTCAAAAATAAAGTCTGTAGTAGCATTTATCCCAAAGTATTTAAACTATCGCTGTAGCGTAGCGGTGCGTTGAACTGTTACGCAGAGTGTCAGGGGTTCGAATCTCGGCATAGGCAAAATAAAAAAAAATTAAAAAAAAAAAATGCAACAATAACAAAATTTATACATGGCAAACCTACAAGAGTAAAAATTGCCTATTTCACTTTGCCGTTCAGATTCGGTATAAAACTGTAGGTCCCATTTCCATTCATGTGCAAATATAACACGCACAACATGAGTGGATGCGAAAAGCTTGGCCTTTGGCGCAACATGCGTTCATAGTCGACACTGATAATCTGAAGTTCATTGTGGTGAAGGCATAACACTTGCCACAGTGGCTGTCTATCTCTTTATCGGTGTCCTGTGTGATTGCATTCCCTCTCTCATTATCCCTCCTTCTTCCTCTCACCTATCAATCTTCATTCAACACAATACTCTCCATTCATAGGGGTACACCCTGTGTGTTAAAAGTATCAATAAAAAAAAGAAAACAAAAAACAGTTCCTTATGTATCATAAAGTTAGTGAAAGCAAAAACCTAAGAAAATATCGATAGCTCCCCCACACATTTCAGGCAAAACATAACAGTTCCCAAAGTAGCCGTAATTTGTGAAAATAGTAACTGAAATTGGTTCTAGCTGCTCTTCGAAATTATATAGATATATAGGAATTATTTCTGAAAATACCAAATCTCATGAATGTAAAAATGAATGCCAATAAACTTACACAAAGAAAAGGCCCCTAACATGCGGTCATAGTCGACACTGATAATCTGAAGTTCATTGTTGAAAAGGTATAACACTTGCCACAATGGCTGTCTATCTCTTTATCGGTGTCCTGTGTGATTGCATTCCCTCTCTCATTCTCCATCCTTCTTCCTCTCATCTATCAATCTTCATTCAACACAATGCTCTCCATTCATAGGGGTACACCTGTGTGTTGAAAGTAGAGAACAGTTTCTAATTAATTTGAAGTTCGGCAAAAAAAATCTATAAATTTCTGACAAAAAATATAGGATCCCAAAAGTATATAGATGCAAACTTCTGGAAGTAAAAACTGAAGTCGTTTTTACCATCTCTACGAATTGGTTTGAATAGAAACAAGTTCTTTCTGAAAACACCGAAATTCGTGAAAGTAAAAACTAATGTAGATTTTACGAACTCAATTGAATATATTCAAGAAAAATTATAAAAACTTGAATATCTTAAAAAACAAAACAAAATAAATTGGAAATAAGCATTTGCTTAGCAACCCAAAGTTACTTTAGTCTGACGGAATAATATACTTATTACCTACAAAAAATAACTAAACTATATATCGGATTCAAAGAGGAACCTAGGGGTCGTAATGTAAATTTGTAGATTTTCTTCAAGCAGGCTTTCCTTAATAATTGCTATGAAAAGCTTTTCCTTCGCCGTTCGGATTCGGCTTTAAACTGTAGGTCCCTTCCATTCATGTACAAATATAACACGCACAACATGAGTGGATGCGAAAAGCTCGGCCTAGGCCCTCCATGGGCTGTTGTGCCATCAAAAGTAAAGTAAAGGCTTTCCTGGTTACCTGGTTGAGCTTGTTTTCCATTATTTCTATTGCTAAGTATTCACTTCTGCATCCATTAAAAAATACGAGTATTTCCCCTTTTCCTCTTCCCACTCAACCTACTTATGATGAAGTTTCTTTGATATGTATAAAAACCGATGATGTCACAATTGCTTTTATAAATTATCACAAAATCAATAATTTCTTTTATGTAAAACCATTGTTTGAATATTTATTTGATTTCTTTTAAAGCTTATCTGAATTTGTTTTATAAATTTTCTTATGCAAGCTATTATTTTAATCTTAAGCTAGCTGTGTGTAATAGAGCATTGAACTTTTATTTGCCAAGTTTTTTTTTGTATTATTTATTTCTCATATATATGTTTCATACATTTTCCATAATTTTTTCATACTACAAAAAAAAAAAAAAGTTTCCTAAAAAAAGTGCAGTCAGCAGAGTAGCTCAGAGCAGAAAGAGAATGAAAAAAAGTGAAAAATATAAGCATTGCTACTTTGGCGACTACGACAGCGAATACGAATAATGATAATCTGCTACTCTTTTTTATTATTATTTCTATATACTTACTCTGATTTTTATCTGCTGCTTTCCCGGTGTGTATCTGTGTATACTACTTACTACAATGTACTATACTACTCTCCATATACCAAGTAACATTTTGTAGGCATACAATTCTGTTGTGGTTGCTTGTTCTGCGGCTGCTTGCTGTTTGCATGTAGCTCGTTGTTAACCGCTGAAACATACTTTTTTGCTTAACTCCCTAAAGCAATAAGTATCTATAGAGAGGAGGCAAAATCAAAAGTAGTAGGTAGTGTAAAAGTGTATATCGCAGTAGTAGTAGTAAAAGAAGAACGTTAAAGAGTTTCTTCAATTTTTACTTGGCTTCTTTCCCCTTCTTCTTCTTTTTATGTACTACTTCACTTCTCTTCTCTTCTTAGTTGCTCTGTTTTTCTCTTGCGTTGTGTCTTTTTTTTTTATTGCTTAGCAGCACTCATGAAAGCGTTTTATGCGTCAGTGACCCAGAAAAACTTTCTTTTCCGTAATGCAACAACAATAACAACAGAAACAGTAACACTCTAGCTAACAGCAATTCATATTGCTGCTTGCATTTTTAATGCGGTTTGTTGTCAGTTTTCTTGTATGTTTGTATAAATATTTTTTTCTCACTACTGTTTATAGTACCATATAGTATGTATGCACTTACAGTGTCGTGCTGCATTACACTTTACACGTATACTTCATATGCCACTGCTACCAAGAACTAAGTAAGCAGTATTTTTTTTTTTTTTTTTTTTTTTTTTTGTAATCAGTAGTGTGACAATGAATGTTGCAGCAAATGTTGCTGACTGCCTGCTTCCCTGCCAGCTTGCTGTTTCTGTGTGCTTTTTTAATTAATAGTCACACACACACATTTTGTTAGCGTTGGCTTTATTTGATTTATGTGATATTATGTGTTAAAATTATATATGTAATTTATATGTTGCACTCATTTCGGTATGTTTAAATTGTTTGTATTCAAGAAGTTCTACAAAAAATTAGCTATACATACCAACTAACTACATATGTACATATATGGTGAATGCATTAAAGTATTTTCAAACTATCTTTGCATTGGATTATACTGAATACTTTTCCATAAAGACTTGTCTAAAATTGATTTGTATTATAAAGGGTGATTTTTATAAGAGTTTAGTTTTTGAAAATGAAAAAAAAAAACACAGAAATTTTACAAAAGTGAATGAAATTTTTATTTGGATCGATAAATCAATTCCTACCATTTACTTTTTAAAGATAATTTCAATTTAAATGTGTTGCCCGCGGCTACGCTTCAAGTGGTCCATTCTGAAGGTCCAATTTTGGCACATTTTTCACACATTTCGGCCGGAATCTCGGAATCTCACAAATGACGCGTTCAATGTTGGCTTCCAAAGTAGTAATCGTATTTAGCTGGCCCCTATAGACAAGAGACTTAACATAGCGCCACAAAAAATAGTCTAACGGGGTCAAATCACACGATCTTGGTGGCCAATTGACTGCACCAAAACGTGAGAGTAACTGCTCACCAAATTCGCCTCTCAATTGATGCATGGTTTCGCGTGCAGTTTGGCATGTGGCACCGTCCTGTTGGAACCACATGTCGGCCGAGTCCAATTCTTGCATTTAAGACAAAAAAACTTTGTTATCATCGAACGGTACCTTTCTCCATTGACCGTAACGTTGCGGTCTTCATCGTCTTTGAAGAAGTACAGCACAATGATGCCGCCTGCCCATAAACCGCACCAAAAAGTGCATCTTTCGGGATGCTTTAACCGAATTGCTGAATTGCCTCTGGCTGGTCTTCACTCCAAATACGACAATTCTGCTTATTCACGTATCCATTGAGCCAAAAATGAGCCTCGTCGCTAAATGGACGTAGCTTGCGAAACAGTTTTTTCACAGAGCATGAATTTTAATAATAAATTTCAATAATTTGCAAACGTTGTTCAGGCGTAAGTCGAATCATTATGAAATGGCAAACCAAACTGAGCATAAATCAAGTGACAGCTGCCAAAAAGACCAACTCCGAAAAAGTATTTTACTTACTTACTTTTAATGGCACAACAGCCCATGGAGGGCCTAGGCCGAGCTTTTCGCATCCACTTATGTCGTGCGTGTTAATTTGTACTTGAATGGAAGGGACCTACAATTTAATGCCGAATCCGAACGGCGAAGTGAAAAGCTTTTCATAGCAATTTTTACTCTAGTAGGTTTGCCATTACCTGCCAAGAAGTGGTGCCGTGTAGAAAAATTATTTTTTCTACTTTTTGATTTTGCCTGTGCCGAGATTCGAACCCTGGACACTCTGCGTAGCAGTCCAACGCATTACCACTACGCCACAGCGACCGAAAAAAGTATTGCCAGATTGAAAATCACACTTCTAGAAAAAACACCCTTTATATTCATTTCTTAATGAATTTTTGTATTAAGTATATGCATAGATCGTTCATGAAAGTTGAAATTCCAATCATTTCATAGCTGTAATTCAGAATATTTTCTATCCTGTATGGAAGTTAAGTTAATTTTTAGTATCCTCATTAAACTTTTCAGTTTCCATGTCTCCTGTATATTATATGTAGACTTCTATAAGGAAATCACTGAGAGTTTTTGATGTTGCTTTTAGCAGCTGTAGTTCTAAATTCATCATCAGTTCCTATATCTCATTAAAAATTCAGACCTTGAAATAATTATTTCCACAGTATAGAAAATTTTATAATAGCGTACTCTGAATTAAATTTTCGAAATCTCTTAATTTCTTGAAGAAGAAACAAGAAACATCTTTACCTAGAGGTAAAATCCTTAAAATTTCTTGTAGCGTAAACTAAAATCGTTTTAAAGCATTTCTTCTTTATAAGTATTTAAGAATTCGAAGTTCGTAAAAGCAAAAACTAAAAGCTTTTGAAACATCTCTTGAAAATGCTTCAAACGAAAAGAAACATTTCCTTAAAAACCCAAATTCATGAAAGCTTTTTCCATTTCTTCCTAGTTATTTAGATGACAACGAACAGTTAATAGAAAACTCAAAAGTTAGTGGATGTAAAAACAAAGGTAGATTATAACAAATCACATAACTAAAATAAGAAAGCAGCAAAACCTGAAGCGTCTCTCAAATAAGCTCAGGTTCGATTCCACACAAGGAAAATAGCTGTTTATTCGGGTTTGATGCATAAATGTGACGGGTTCATATTATAAACAAATTAGTTTAATAGGAGCAGTTTAAGTAGAAACAGTAGTAGAAAACAACTCACTCACTATAGGCAAAAAGGAAAAATTTCTGGTGAATCCAAATTTCGGGAAAGCAAGAACTGAAGTTAGTTTTTGAATTTCTTCTATACTACTTGTACGTAAGGAATTATTCTTAAAAACTCATCTTTCCAGAAAGTTAAAACTAATGTAAATAATAACAAATAAATAACGTACAGTTCTCAAAAAGAATTATACATAGTAAATTTTAGCTTTTCCTTAAATTCTTTAGACCAGAACGAAACATATGCTTAAAAATTTTACATTCCTGGATGAAAACACTGGAGGATAGTTTTTGTTTGCAACTATATCTAAGGAATACAAAGTTTTAACTCAATAGTTGCAATTCTTATGAACTATTTACACTAAAAGAAATTATTTCTGACAAATCCAAATTTCGTGAAATTTAAAACTAATATATATTTTACCAGATCATTAAAAGTAAATCAACGAAAAGAAGCAATTCTAGAGAAGCTTTAATTGGAAAAGTTAAACCTATAAGTGGAAGAAAGAAACAGTCTATAAAAGTAACAAATTAATTGAATTGTTTCCAATACTTGAAATTCTTGACAGTTCCAGAGTTTTCTGTTAATAAATAGCACAAAGTTTTCATATGAGTTGCAGACCAAAGTCTATAATATTTATGACAAAATATATCCTATAATTCATTAAATGTCAATCTACATGCATTCATGCAAACATATTATTTTTGAAATATTCAATTACATCTGTCCATCATACATGTTCCGAAGTTGTTTGATCAGAAGAACTTTTAATTTTAATTATTTTTGTCTTATTTGATGATACAAAAATATGTACACATACATATTACATACATTACAATATCGTAATAATTTAGCAACATTTTCACAGTACTCGTATGCATCCAGCACAGTACCATACATGCAGCATGTGTGCTTTTTTTCTTCTCTTAATAATACTATACTTCATATGTAGATATAGTATGCTCTAAAATTCATAGATACTCAACAGCAACCAAAGCACCCTTACAAACAAAAACAAAAAGGCATGTGGTTTACATTCACTTTTCCGTTTCCACGTACTTTGTGCAAACTTAGCATTAAAACAGCAGCTTTGCAAAATAAAATAAAACTGAACAAAAATTGAAATAAAACTCATATATGAACAAATAATAATAATAAAAAGAAACTTTATTATGTAATGTAAGCAAACTTGATTTTTGAGCTTCTAAAAATGAAACGAACGAGAATAAAAACTAACAACATTACAAAACTAGGTATGTACTTTTGTATGTATGTACTTGTAAGTATGTTTGTATAGTAGTTTTTGTAATAGTAGTAGAATTTTTTATAGGACAGGTTTAGCACATAATAATATAATCCACCGACAAGAAAATAATAATAATATGTAAGTAAGTAAAATAAACACACAAGGCAACAAAACTCGAATTTTGTGTGTTTTTTGTATTTGTGTTGAATCTCAAAAAAAATCCAAAAACAAAACAAAAAACGACAAGTTTACATGCATCACCAGTAACATATTGAAAAAATAAATTTTTTTTAATGTTATTTCTTAGCAGTTAGTGTGTATAGTATGTGTGTTTATATTTTTAACAATATTGGTTAGTAAAAAAAAAACATTCACAGTTACACAGTGTATTCAAATGCCTAGAGAATTTTCTGTATATGTATTTGTATATTGCATATGATACTTCAAAACTGCACTGTGTGACAGTTGCAATTTTACAGTGAATTGCAAATACTAAAAAATAAGCACAGAAACGAAATGCTTAGCTGAAACTTGTCCAAAAACAAAAAAAAAAAAACAAAAAAAAAGCAGCTAAGTAAGTAACATGCAAATTGAGTAGAGCATCGAAACGCATCCACATATCTAAGTAAGGTAACTAGCATTGCACAAGGTGGTTGTGCTTTCTCAACAGTTAGCAAACAGCAAGCACTTGTGCCTGGCTATGAAAAGATAGCAAAACTAGTATGCAGTATGTTTGACTGGCAAGTGTGTATAGAATTCAATTTAGTTATGTCAATACTAGTATATTTGTATTAAAAAAAAAATTATTTACAATTATATTTTGTAATTGAAATTGAATCTGCTGTGAACGTTCCATATACTGCATACTTAATTATAACGAAAACACAAACAGTGAATTTTCACTAAAGCATGTATGAAGCGGAAATCGAGGAAATTCTATAATGCATTCAAGAATGCATTCATTTGCTGGTCATAAAGTAATATTACTGGCAGGTATTTTCAATTTATTCAAATTGCCAATTGCCAATGAAGATTCATTAATTTACAAGTTGTTGTAATACTTTAAAATCGCTAATCAATATCAATTGTCTCAAAAGAATGCAATCTTTTGTTCTGGATATTAATTATTGATTTTTCATATTTTTCCCGTTGCAAATCCTTATGATTTTTCATATTTTATATTTAAATTTATTATAAGTTGTGTATTTTACTTAATGCTTAATTTCAACAGTCAAGCACTCATTCACTAGACCACCGCCGAGGTGAGTGCAGGACGTCGTTATGACTTAACTGAATAATTAGAAGTAACCGACTCAACCATTATGACTTGATCCAGAGTTTAAAATCTTCTGCGATGTAAACTATTTTAAATATTATTTACTTACGTTCTTCTTTCTCTCTTCTTGACTTCTTGATTTTGCTCTGAGGTTGAAATCGTTTCATTTGGTTTGATTGAAAGCTCAAAATTGGGTATGGCAATTGTATTTGCTTGAACTCCTCTCTTTTGATTTGGCTGAAAGGCATTGCATTGAAAGCTCAGAATCTTCTGTCATAAAAACAATTGGTAATAAAGAGTTAAGAATTACGAGTTAAGAGTAAGTTCCCATATAAGTAAGTGAATGGGAATATTATCTACTTCAGTTACCAATTAATTGTTCAACCGACTGACAAAAATCTTGTTCCTGTAAACGATAAGGAATGACATTTGATTCAATTCCCAATCATTGTACATAAATTTAATGAAAATGATTCCAATCATTCTCCTTTGATGTAATATGCCACTGAAATCTTTAATAAAAATTTGTAGCTTAAACAAAAAAAAAAAAAGAAGCTATTATTTTATCCAACCATTCATTCATTCATTTCCTTTTGTGAATAAATCAATTTCTTCTCAAAACATTGCAAATAAACTGTTGAAATATAAAATTGTAAAAATCTTTAGAAAGCGTAAATTGAAATGCATTTGCAAATAATTACAAAATTATTTGTATTTACATACATGCATAATTTTTTTTTCCTGAAATAATTCCATTAAAAATGATTTCCCTCCCCATTGAACTTGACACAAATTTTTCACTTTTTCTCTTCAACTTTATGGCATTTACACTTGATTTTTCAATTTCACTTGATAGTTTTTGCTTATTTTTGTATTTCAATTAAATATCAATTGTGTTCATCAATACTCAATCTTCAATATTCAATAAGTTTTGATTAACAACATCAACAGCAGCAGCAATTCCACCTCATCAACAATAGAAATTAAAATTGGAAATAAATTGCATTTCAAATCAGAAACTTGTTAAGCTCGCTCGCTGCATTATGCTAGCTAGCATAAGGTCAATTTGAACTGAATCAGTTTGATTGGCAGCTGAACTCAACTCAACTTGACTGAAATCAATTGCTGCACACAATAATTCATTGTTACCCAGTTTCTATTTATTTTTTTTTTCAAACAACTATTTCTCTCTCGCTCTTCATCTCTTTCTTAACTTGGTTTTAGTTAGTGTCGTTGTGATGCTTTCTAATTAAACTCAATACTTGAACAAAATAAAAAAAACAATCAATTGTAAATTGAAATCAAATTAAAAATTGCTCAAGTATACATATGTACAACAATAATAAATCCGCAAGTACTAATAAATAATACCTGGGGTACCTACTCGCATTTGAACTAAGGTGCGGCCGAGTCACATTGCTTACTTTTACCCACACGTTTTCTACTGTTCGGTTTGGAGGCAAAAGGAAGTGGCTGAGACGAAGATAAATTCCTAACTACATATTTTCTATTCAATTCTAACTATTCTATACAATTTTTAATAACTACCATTTACTGTTATTGTATGGAGCTTTCTTCCCACTCTTGCTTCAATTGCACAATTGATCGATTGATTGAAATGCAAATTGATTTCTCTTTATATCGCTCTTCCTCTCTAAATGAGAAGATTTCTTTTTTTTTTTAATAAAATAGCTCACAAAAATGTACATATATTATTTTCATCGTACTATTTTATATTAGTTTTTATTTGCAATGTCAAATGAAAGAGCAGCATCAGCAGCAGCAGCAGCCATCACTACTCTAAATAAAGTGTCAATAGCACTTAATTTTTCTGTGGTTGATAACTCAGAAACTCTATTAGTCATTCAGTGTTTTCTTCCTTGTTTCTTTTTTGAAATAAAAAAAACCTATTTTATTTATCTTTTAGTTATTGGTTTTTAATTTTTGTTTACATTTATTCTTTATTCATTATAAATTTAAAAAAATGTATAATTTTTCCTTTGATGTGTTGCATATGGTATCTCATAAACCACAGAGAACTTTTTTGATTATTTATTTACATAAATAAAACTCAATTTTATTTAGTTTTTATATTCATGTTTTCATTTTTGTTTGTGCTTTTATTAATTTTTTTTTATATACGAGTACTAATACATAGCTTCTTATTCTTAAATATTTTATATTTCATAAACCATTTAGGGTTTTTATTGTTTTTTCGTAAATTTCTCGTGAACAAATATCTATTTTATTTTGAATTTTTATAATCTGTGATTACACTTCTTTATTTTTAATAATGATGCCATCATTTCATTCAACTTTAAATTTTTCATCACGTATACCCAAACGATTACTCAACTTTTACATTGAACACAATTATTTAAATGATAAAATTTCCTTTTACCAGTGATTAATATTGTGGTATTCTCATGTTTAATTTTAAAATTTAGTTTGTCATTGAACTTTTGAAATAGTATGCATGCAGTTTGAGCTATAGCAAAGTGATGACAGTGGTGATGAACATATTTGATACTTGAGCCTGTTTTTTTCTTTGTGAATGAAAACCTGATGTCTCTTTCACATTTTAGGTAAAAATAGGTAATGTAATTGTATAGAATAAATTGAATTGAGAATTATAGAGTAAATTGTTGAAAACTATTCAAATTTTAAAGTTGAAACACATTTTTTCTTTGTTGTTTTTTTTAGTAAAATATTAAATAGTATGTATATTTTATAAGAATTGTTAATAGAGATAAAGTTCTATACATTTGATTTTGTGATATAAAATTCGAATATTCATCTTCGTGTCACTCGTACTGCAATGTATTTATTATATGTTTCTTTTATATTGAATTATGTAGAATGTAGGCTTAGTACGGACAAGAAATAATGGTTAACTGAACTAGTTTTTCTGTTGCCATGCTTAAGAATAAATTGAAATAACTTAAAAATCATATTAATTTCTAGTTATCCGAAAATCACTGTATTTTATTATTTTATTTGTGGTATTTAGGGTTATTAAGAAATGATAAAGATTAATGCTGAAGAAAGAATATTGAATATCGTTGGATAGTTAAAAACTCTACAATATTGCTAAAATAGTTAATGCATGTTTACACTTGTACAACCATAAAAGACCTGTGCTACAGAGACAGGTAGAAAAGTAAGGTATTAAAATATATTAAAAAAAGTTCTGCGTGTTTTTCTTACTCCCTTATTTTTCTACCTGTCTATCTAATTTTGTAATGAATACAAACAAGAAATATTGGTTAACTTAAAAATTTCTCAGCTACCAGTCTTAAGAAGAAATTGCAATGTATAGCATGAAATTCACTTCAAATTCGAGTTATCCGAACTATACTGTTTTTGGAATTTACAATTTACTAGACGTCCATAGAGAGATTAAAGCATAATGCTTTAAGATTTTGTTTTCAAAAGTTAATATTGTGTATCGCGGAATATCTTAATACAGTAAGGTACGGTTATCATGTACATGTATTAGCTTAACATGAACCCTAACTACGAACTAACTAATTACCAACAACCATTAAATTTTCAGACTCAAAATTTAATCAACAATTTGTACATACACAAATATATGTAACTACTATCCTTAAGATTAATTTCAAATAATGAAGTTTGATTTATCTGAATTTCACTGTAGAATTTTTTTTAAATATTTTATACACCCTTTATATAAATTTATTTATAAATTTGTTGCAATGTTGGAAATATGTCTTTAAAAACAAGTTATATACAGCTATTTTCGGTTAAATTACCTCCGCTTAATTGCGTAATCCGTTTAATTGCATCAATATTTTTTAATTTTTGTTCAAAATATATCAAATTTCTATGTAATTCAGAAATTCTACATTTTCATTGAAGCAATTAAGCGGAAAAAACTAGAACTTATTAGCTGTTTTTAAAATGCTAGTTCGAAAACTTCATTAAGATTTTTCCTCAATCTATTGTAAATATAAATTGAATGAAACTGCTTTTTGTTCAAATTGTAGGAATATTTAAACAAAAAAAAAAAAAAACAGAGAAATAAATTACGTATTTTTTCTTGCACTTGTCAAATTATATTGTAAACTAAGAATTCTATTTTTAAGGTCATATGTCAACAACCAATGAACAATAACCAATTTAATTTACATTCTTTTCTGCAAAAAATTGTTAAATAAAATCAAAGACAAGAAAAGAATTCCAAATCAATTCTTTAAAAATATTTTTAATTGCTTTCAATTGTGGTGTGTGTAAGTATGAAGTGTGTGAAATAGCATAGAACTTTATGGCTTTTATTTTTAGCATGATTGATTTGGACCTTCATTGAATTCTATGCCCCAAGCTAAACAGTAAACAAAGCCTCAACGAATGATAGCTGGCGGGGCCTGCCTGTCATAGCCTGAGTGGAAAAGTGAACTGCAAAAAAAAAAAGATAACTAACTACAAATTCACAGACTACATAAATATTTATGCCTATGCTCTACAATTTCTGCTGTTATGATTCATTTAATAATTAAATATTTCTTCAATCGTTCTAAATTAAGTGAATTAAATTTTGTGTAGGTTTTTCAGTTTTTCTTTAATTTTTCCACACACAACATTTGCATTAGATAATGAATTAAATATTTTTTGTATCTTGTATTAAAGCCTATATCTTGATAGAGCAGACGAAAACAAAACTAAACATATTGCTGGAATATACTACATGGTGGACCATGTAAATAAGAAACGAATAAATTCTTACACTTTTACTTTTAGTATTTCCCAACGATGTTCAAACGTATATCTATCCATTTCGTTAACCGCAACTATAAAACTAGTTTTCCGTCATAATACAAATGACATTGGAGTTACCACACTCTAAATAACCCGTAGTTCAAATTCCAATTGTTAGCTGGACCACCCTTTATATTAGAACGCCTACTTCTTTTGCTTTTGCGCCTCCAATTGTGGCGCCGCTTGCCGCCTCTATGCCTGACTGACTGGCTGCCTTTATTGTGTTTATGTATTATAGAGTGTTGTCGCAAATGCGGACATTGTAGACTTTAATCAACATAAAAAAGAAAACTTTGCTTCATTGAATTTAAACCGAAAATGTCTGCAAATATACATATGTATGTAGGTATATCTACAGAGCAGCTACAGTTCAATTGATGACTGCCACCTTGGCTACCTGTGGTGACAGCCGGCGCTTCTTTTCGCTTCTTGTGGTCAACCGACCGAACAAAACTATAACTAACTGATGGCTTCCTTTAAGGTGATGTCACGTGACATGCCGCATTTGTGCTGAGCGTCTCTGGTATTTCTTTTGTTTTTCATTTTTTTTTTTGTGGGGGCGAAACTTTATGTTTGTGTCAAAAATGTGTAGTTTCCGCTCTTTTGTTTATGGGTATTTTTTTCTTATATATTTTGAATTTTTTACGCGTTGCTTCTCCTGAACATTTGGCCATTTTTGGTTATTATTACTATACGTTTATATTTACTTTTAAATCTATTTTTAAATGCTCACATTTTACGTTGAACTCTTCGCTTAAGAGAAGAAATGTCAAATTGATATGCATCAAATTTATTGCATGAAGATACTCTTTTTTACCATTGGATAATTGCTTATGCAGAACAAAGTCACGTCTTTGACGCATCAATTTTTCAAGCGGTACAGACGTGTGACATACACAGACTCACGCATATTCTCAGTCATTTACTCACTCTCATTCACACACACAAAAAACTCAATACCCTGTAGGGAAACCAACTGATTTAATGTTTGTCGATAAACCGGTTTAGTGAACACAACAACACGTTCCACATTTGGTGTCTTTAATCATCGCGAACTGAGTTCTTTAACATTGCGTTGTGCTAGGCACAAGTCTGTTGTTTAGGCTTGCAGATCTTCTCAACTAGTTGGTTGATAGATGTTTTCGAATTAATTGGTAAACCAATCAAACTTCAACTAGTTGAAATACCTATACATGTTTTCGGAATAGGTTGTAGACCAATCGAATTGTTTCAGTTTTCCAAACTGTTGTCTATGGTAAAATTAAATGCATTTTTCCGTTAGTGACTAGTTCCTACTATGATTTAAAAAATGATTTGTTATTGTATGGTACTAGGATAAATTAAATAAATTTATCATTTATTTATATTAAAAAAATAATAAATAAATTTCATTGTAAAAAAGTTGAAAATTCAAAAAAAGAAATAATATTTTTAATTTGTAGAAAATTTAAATTTTTTTTTATTTCTTCATGAGTGATCTTTGTAAAATATCAAAATCCATATAACTGAAAAATATAGTATTGTAAAATAGGTGAGAATAAAGAGACAATATTTTCACTATATCGTATTATTCAAGTGCATTTGTTTTCAACCACTTTAAAATCTACATGCTGCATAACTATTTGAAAAACTAGTAAATTTAATGGACTAGATTGGTTTGGTCCTACAGAATACCTACAGTGCACGCACTGTCACTAATTCCGGCAAAAGTAAATTTTTGACAGTACACCCCAATAAATTGGTACTCTTAATTACCAAACAAAACATAAATTATTGTTTTCTTTTCTTTTATTGTTGTTTTTGTTTACATATGTCCATATATACTCGTATGTAGATATGTATTTCAATGCACTTATTGTTTAGATTATATATTTATTTATTAGAAACATACGATTTTGTATTTTATGGCGCATGGAAAGGTTTCACTTCTTTGCACACGCTTTCGTGTTTTGCTTCAGCTCGATCTGGGCATTGAAATTCTTACGAATCTTTAGTTAGATTTTTAACAAATAGGGTCTCCATATATTGATTTGTAAATATTTGCATATATGTATGTGTGTACTAACTATACATATATTATTATTGATTTTCTCACACATTATTACGAAAGGTTTTATGTTGTATTCTTTTTCTTTGTTGCTGATAACCGCAGAAAAATTGTCAACAATAGGTATTACTGCTGCTGCTAATACTGCACTTATATACATACAATGTATCTATGTTTATTGTGTTTTACTTTTTAAGGTTAAACACACACACACATATTTGACATTTACATAAAATTGCGTCAGAAACGTTTAGGAGAAGAGATCATACCCACAAGTGAAGAAATTTAATCGTTATAAAATTTTAATAGAATTCAATATCAATTATCTTGGACAATTCAAAAGATGCACTGAGAAAAATAATTGTGCGTGACAAATAATAATTTGACATACGGGATAATTCAGTTTTGAATTCCTTTTTGTTAGCTGAAATTCAATTCATTCGATTGGCGAAACCACAACTTCCATTCGATATTCTGAAAATATTATAATGCAGTCGCATATTCTAGTCATATTCGATTGAGACGGTCTCGACTCTCCTTCCCTTTTCTGAAATTTGGTTAATGCAGTCGATTGCTGAAAATTTAGTTCATATTCGATGGACCAACAAATCTGTTCATCTTCCATTAAAAATGTATACCTTTTTGGAAATTCTAGTCATATTCGATTGACGCAATTTCAAGTTCCTGAATATTCTTTCCTTATTCCAGTCTTAATTTTCGGAAATTCTATTCATATTCGATTGTTGCAATTTTGAATTCCGAAAATTGTTTTTATATTTGATTGAAGTTTGGCATTTGATTGAAATAACTCGGATTCCAAAAATTCTGTTCATATTTGACTAACATGTTAGTCTTAATTTCCAAAAATTCTTCCATGTTCAGTCCGATTTCGGAAAAATCTTTTCATTCTCGATTAACACAATGCCTTGAATTCCAAAACATAGGTGCCATATTTAATTGAAACAGTTCCGATTTGCGAAAATTCTTCTCATATTAGGTTGACACTGTCGATTTTCATTTCCATTTTCTTTTTCGAAACTTGGTTGGTAGAATTAGCGGAAAAATTTTACATATACTCGATATATATTGTATAGAATTCTTTTTTTTTCGAGATTAGGTTAAAGCACGTGAAAACTTGGTTTATTTTCAGTTAATGACCTCGGTGGTCTAATGAATGAGTGCCAGGGTGGAGTTTCAGAAGCTTCAGGATCTATTCTCAAACACTGATTCCAATCTCTGATCATTTTGCTGCAGCGCCATTATTGCATGAATGATTGAAAATTACTTCAGAGTCATCAAATTTGTGGAACATTGACGTTTTGTGGTGGAAATTTATTAAATTCTGTTACTCTGTTACTCTTCAAAAGAAAAAGTAGCTTTAGAGGGCGCTTCGAGTTCTTAAACAATTCCCTTCATAGCATCCTAAAAGTATGCACACTGCTATTTTTATACATTACAAAAACAAATAAAGTTTATCAGTTGTTCATATTGGCCGTCAGAAGTTACACTTCACCCGCAAGTTCTTAAACTCGTTCTAGTTGTTAACCCAGCCGAGGGTTTCGGGTTTAATTTGTGATAAGGCAGAGGTTTCTTACCACACTTCCTTTCTCCTAGTCTACAATATGCTTCGCATTTACAGAACTATCCACTACGTGTTCTATATTAAAAAAGATAATATTATGTAAATTAAATAGGACTTGAACACACTATGCTTGTATGTATGTAGTTGACTGCTTCGATTGTCATTCTTCTTTCTTTAAAACAATATTCTTTGGAATAGTAGCAATGCTTGGTTTCTTTTTAATTTGTGTCCTGACCTGGTTGAGGTTTTTCAGATTTTAATAATAAATATTGATGTCAAAGCTGTGCGGTTTTAAAAAGTCACACATAGACGTTGTGTGTTGGGTTTTCATGAAATGACAGAACTGGCGCAATTCAGTAATTCTCCCAAAAAGAATTTAAATATAATGGAGCAATAAATAAATTGCTACCTTTTTTCCTTCATTGTTCTCATTGCATGCATAAATAAAAATTAACTAATCTTACTAACCAGGGAGTAATAATAATTTTCATTGCATATGCATACATACATACACATAACCTAACCTCATTACTGTGTTGTCATTCTAAAAAACAAAAACAAAAAATTTTATTTATAAATAGGTACCTACAAACATAAAGTTGCACCAACATTTTTTCACATACAACAGAAACAGCAGCAAGCAGCCAGTCAGCAACTTACAAATATGGGCATTTGCTACTTTTTTGTTTGTTACATAGACCACTTGCAACTGCAACAACAATAACAGCAGCAATAAATAGCAACAAATAGGAAAGAGATACAACAGCAACAATGTCACCGCAGCAACAGCAACTGATTTAAGTGCAAATGCCCTCTGCTTACGATGAACTATGTAATACTAGAGTTTAACCACAGTTTAACTATGATTAAAGTCTTAAAAATTGCATTACCTACTTGCTTGAGCTGCTGGCAATCTGATTAGGCAAGCTGCTGCTGGTCTGGCTGACAGTTTATCTGCCCAACTGAATAACTACTTGTCTGTCTATCAGCAGGTGAAAGCTGTTTATCGGCATTTTTGTACTATTTACTACTCTTTTGTTTTGTTTTTGTTTTTTGTTTGTTTTGTATATTGTTGACATTTGTTATTGTTTTTACTTCAGCCTGCCTGCCTGCCTGCCTACCTGCCTTATTCTCTTGCTCTTCATATTCCTTTTTTATTTAGTTAGCAAATTGTAAAATTTTTAAATTTTTCGTTTTTCAATGAACAATTTTCTGCCAATTGTCAATTGTTCTTGCTGTTGTGTATTTGTTCAGCATTAATGACATTTATAATGACAGTTAAATGTCAATTGTGTTTCTTTTTTGCAATGGGGCGTAATATGTGATTATATATTGGATTGATAAAAAATTACATATTTAAAAGAAAATCTACCGACAATTCAGTGACCGTTGCGTTTTGCGTCAAATGTCAAAATATTGTATAGACCATGGTCTAAAATGTCACTCAGTGAGACTAACTGACAGCCATACTGAGTTTCAATCTTTCGCATATCATTCCTGCTTTCAGTTCTCTTTGTTCACTTTTTGTTGTTTTTAGTTATAGATCATGATGATGTCATGTTTTTTTTCTTCATAGTTACTGATTCCTGTTTCATGTATTATTGTTTGTGGTCAAAGAAAAAAGGAGCACAAGAACAAAAGAAACGTTAATGGTTAAGTTATGAATTGCGCATAAACAAAGAACTTACAAAATAAATATTATAAAGAATATTGTGTAGAAGAATCGACTAGCGTTTAATATGGTTTCTTTAGTCTTTTGTTTATACGAAAGATTGATTTTATTTTTATTTTGTTTAAAGTTCGCTATAATTGTGGATTGTTTCTGTTTGATTCAAATTTGAACTTCAAAATTGACTAATATGTACCATACTGTACATAATCTTTTGCAAGCAAATTTCAATAAAATCGTTTTATGGCAACATGAATGGGCGACCTTCTACAATATTTCTTTTAACGAACTACAAAGTGGAAATGTGTTTTGCTTCGGGTATTGAAACAATTTAAAATTACTACTAATTTAAGCAAATATTTGCGCATACATACTAGTTTCAATCTATTTTAATGTGCTGCCATAGGCGTTACCAATTCTTGAGGTAAAACACCTTCATGTTTTAAAAAAGTTGACATGCTTTCTACAAAGTAAAGAATAATTTTGTTTTGCCTGAGTTAGTGAAACGTAGTAATTTGATTTTTTACGAAAATCACTTTCTATTTTAAGTCATGCCTTTTAAACATTTTGCGATTTTTCCTCCCGATACTTAATTCTAGAGAAAGTTGGCTTAATTAAAATATCTTGGGCATGACTGTGTAAACATAGTTAAATACAGCGTGATTATGAATATCAGTGGTTCGCCAATGAAATTGTTAAATAAATATGTACCTACAAGGTTTTTCTATTGTAAATTTTTACTACATCAAATTTTTACTATAGTGAATTTTTATTACAAGTTATTTTTTTTTTGATTGTTAAGCCTTTGCTATAGAAAATATTTTGTGTAGTAAATTTTTAAATTTTTAGTTTTAGTAAGATTTACTGCAATAAATAATTTCCATAGTTAACTTCTCTTGTAATAAGCTTTTTCTATAGTAATCTTTCCCTCTATTTAAGTTCTCCTATAGTACATTTCTCCTACAGTAAACTGCCTCTATAGTATATATCTCCTATAGTGAATTTTTTAAATTTAAGTTTTAATATGTTTTTCTGTAATAGTAAATGTTTTTAGTAGTAAAGTTTTTCATGAATAATATTTTTACCTAAAGGTAAAGAAAGTTGATTCATAGTTAACTTTTCCTATAGCAAACTTTTGTTATATGTACATAGAACATTTTTCATATAGTTAATTTTCCCTGTAGTATAAGTACTTTTCATATAGTAAATTTTTAGTGTAATCAATTTTGCTCATAGAAATCTTATCCTATAGTAAATTTTTCCTAAAGAAAGTTGTTCATAACAAATTTTTTCTATTGCAAAGTTATGCTATATGTGCATTTAAAGTTTTCCTATAGTAAATAAATTCATTAAGGAGTATATACTCGTATTTCGAAATCAAAATAAATTTTACCTAGCAGGCTTTTCCTATAGTAGCATACTTTTCCTATAGTAAATTCTTATTGTAGTAAATTTTTTCTTCTCATACAGTAAATTTCTAATCTAGTAAACTTTTGCTATAGTAGATTTTTTCTGTAGTACACTTTTTCTATAATATACTTCTAGTAAAAATTTTCTATAGAAAACTTCTTCTACAGTAAAATTCTCCTATAGTAAACTTTTCCTATATCATCATTTCCTATAGTAAAATTTTCTTTAGCAAATTTGTCCTATAGTAAACTTTGCTCTAGTAAATTTATAGACTCTTCCTACTTATAGGAGACTTTTCCTAAAGGTCAATTTTTGTATCGTAAACTTTTCCTGTATTCAAATGTTCATATAGTTACTTAATAAAATTTTCCTATATAAAATTATAGTTTTATTTTATTATTTATATGAAGTGACTTTTCCTAATGGTAATTTCACTTAAAGAAAATCTTACTGTACTAAATTTTTTCCATAGCAAATATATTAATTAAAATATTGCTATAGTAATTGTGAATTTTCTCCTACAGCAGTAAATTTTCTTCTATAGTAAATGCAATTGAACTATTCATAATTTGTTTTGAAGGAAAATTACAATTTAAATTTTACCCCAATGTTGTAGCTATTGAAAAAGTTGGCATCGCCTGGTTCTAAGTACTATTTTTATTTGTCTCTATTCCAAGTTGTTAAGTACGATATAAAGAAGATAACAAGTTTAATTTTAACTTCACATTTAAAGAATTGTGAAACATGGAAGTAATAAACGAGGAGGTGTTTGGGAACTGGGAGAAGGGAGCAAAGAGAAATAAAAGTTTTGCAAAGAAAAAGTTGGCAAACAAATCCAACTAAATAATAGACTCATTAAAACAGGAATTCCGGGAAGCGGAAGTTAAACTAGAAGAACGAACGAGCGAGCGAATGTAAAGAAATAAATTGCAATTGAAAAATAGTTGAATTGGAAAAAGGTACCACTACATAACTACTTATGTGGTGGTAGTGGAAGTAGTAATAAAAAGAAAGGGAAAGAGAAGCAAGTAGCAAATAATTTGCTATACGCTAGTACGCTTCATTAGTAACGACTACAGCGACGAGGAAGCACAGCTAAAGTTAGCAAGTAGCATGTGGTTTTCGGGTAAATAAAAGTAGTAAAAAGAAGCAGATAAGTAGTTGCAATGAAGAAAGGACATAAAGGAAGAACACTAACAATAATTGCATATGGCACAGCTGTACGAGTATGAATAACTAGCAAGCATAAAAAGGAAGTAGAAATATATGCATTCGTTTGAGAAAAGTAGCAGAAAAATTTAGGAGCGACACAACAGCAAATAAAGGAGGTAACTAACAAATACTGCTATAATATGTTTGACAGAGTTAGTTTCAAATGGAAATGAAAAGAGTTGAAAAAAAAAATAATATATGTATGGATAGTGTTAATGCATACACAACACATTGACTGAATCCACTGTGGGCACATACTCGCGTTTGTCGTATGCAAGAAAACTTCCAGAAATTGACGACGTGTCACTTTTCCTTTTTGTCTTTTGTGAGAACGAACGTGCTTGAGCACACATTTCTAGATGAAATAGAATGGAAAGATGTTGATTAAAAATATAGGTAATTTATAAAACGAAACAAAAATGGAAAAAAACATCAACCTGAACTTTTTTAGTTTCTAATATTTGTAAGTGCTTTAAAGATGTTTTTATTTTTGTTGCATTTTTACGACAAGTAAATATTTTTTTTTTAAATTCTTTCATCCATTTACATATTTACATATACATATATGTATGAATGTGAGTATATAATTGGGTTTACATTTCATACACTGTAATTTCTGCTTCAATGAATTTTCTACGTGACTGAAATGAGTCACACACAACTAGCGACTATGGATATGAGTAGTAGTGTGCGCTTTATAGTTTGAATTCTTGCAACATTTTAGAGCGCCATTGTTTGTTGGTATATAACTATTTGTTGTATTTGTGGCACACCTTTTCAAACTAATAGCAAAAAAACACGTAAAAAAATGTGGAAAAAAATGTGGAAAAAAACTTTTAAATGAAAATTGCCTGACGTTATTCCATTACGTTTACGTTTACTTTGCGACGGTGACGTTATTTTATTTTTTGTTTTTACTAATATTACTATTTTTTTTCTCTATTCACATAATGTCATGTCATAATGCAGATACATATTAAATCATAGTCAAACACGTCGATGTTGTCGTTGTTTGTCGACAATAACTGGCGTCAATATAGTTAAGTGTATTCTAATCGAAAATGATTGTGGGTTTTGAGTTGACGATGAAAGGAAAAGGGTGGCAACAATGACGTTTAACTTTCAAGATGTGATTATCATAGGGAATTACAGGTGCTCGGAGGAAACTTTATTAGCGCTGATGAAGATAAGTTCAATGTTGAGGCGTTTCAGGTATCAGAAATGTGTGTTTCCTGCCTTTGTAAGAAAGTGCATCATTTGTAAGTTATTGGCGAGAGATCTGAGAGAAATATCCTAGTATTCTACATAGGGCTGACAAGCGACTGTTTAGTATGAAAACTTCAGCAGAGGTAAACGGACTTGATTTTGCATCTGTTTGTGTGAAAAACTTCAGCTGTGCTTGATGTTTGCTCAAGATTCCATGGACTTTGTTTGTAGAGCATTTTTCCCCTTACACACACATTCATTCAGAATATTATGAGTCATTTAAAATCTTTGAATATTGGGTCATATAAAAATAATCCAAAATATTTTATGTCGATCAGTTTTACATTATCCATGTAGGAAATTTTATCCAGATCAGTTTCTTGCATTATCCATGTACTTAAAATTCATTCAAAGCTTCGAAATATTTTATCCCAAGAATGGTTTACATTATCTACCTATATTAATTGGAAATCTTAAAATATTTTGTCCAAATATCTTTTTCAATATTAATTATTCTAATAGTTTTTTTTTGAATTCATTTAAAATATTAAATATTTTTGAAGAATTTTCTTTATTGGTTAAAAATTTTGCGATATTTTATCCAAACCATTTTTGTTCTGCTTTATGAAAATTTGTTTAGTTATCGATTCATTTAAAATTGAAGAAAAATAATGAAAAATTTTTGCGATTTACGGTGAGGATGCTTTGAGCGAGCGCCGGACCCAGGAGTGGTTTGCTCGAATCCATTCGATATCAAACTGAAAGATGTATTGATGAAAGTTACTGAAAAACAAGATGAAATTTTTCAACTGGTGGAGCCAGATCGATATGCAAGTTGTCAGGAGATAGCGGATAAACATCAACCACATGACAGATTTGTGGGTACCAACCGCGGATACATTTTGTATGACCCAATATTTAAAATCTTGGAAAATTTATCCGAAAAATTGATCACGTATCCATTCGCTTCAAATTTTAGAATATGGTTTCCGAAAATTTGTTCAATTTATCCATGTATATTACATCTTGGAAAATTTTACCCAAGAGTTCGTTAAATTTACCTACGATATGTTTCAAAATCTCTCACATACTTTATCCGCAAAATTTTGTTAAATTTATTTCTTGCTTTAAAATTTGGCATATATTTAAATTTTATTACTATTTAATAGTTATGCACTTTTTATATTGCAAATAAAAACATTAAAACGTTGTACTTTGATTTTTTTTCTTCCACTTTCTAACCACTTTCTTTTAACTGCTGCTCCGCCATTTAAATAATAATAAAAGTAGCAAATCTTGGCTATTATTCTCAGCACTTGACTGCGCACCTTCTTCTGCTTCTACACAGCACATTTCCATTGATATTATTTTTTATTTTGCCTTTTTTTTACTTTTCTCAAGTCTCTTATTTAATTTTTCATTTCGTATTCATATTCAGAGATTCCCTTATTTTTCACTTTGTAGTCATCGTCGTTGTGTGTCGTCTCCTTTAGCTGCTGTTGTTGCTTGTCCACCTGCCACTTGAAAATTCTCATCAAATCTACCCCAAAGATGTTTTTATATTTTCTGTTTTTTGATTGTATGTTTTTTGTGCGTCTTCTTTTTGTATTCATTCTCAATATAAAATGCAATTGTTTATGCTCGCTCTTTTTTCTTCTTTTTTCACTCATTTACTTTTCTTTTTTTAATCGTATGCAGTGTTCTACTTTTGAACACCACTGTATTTTACGTTCGCCCAGCTGTCTATTTTTTCCTCTGTTTGTCTGCAACTGTCGTTTGTAGCAATCATGTGTCATATTTCCTGTTGTTGCTATTCACACTGATGCTGCTGCTACTGATTCGCGTCTATTGACAGTTGGCTGTGGTTTTTGCAGCATTATGATAAAGTCCTTTTTAAACTTGTAGTTCTCCATATGCTCTCTCTCCCTCTTTAAGCAGAGCTGTGTTCTTATTTTTTTTATTATTTGTTTTACTACTTAATTTTGTTCCGCACATTTTTTATTTTCATGTAATGAGCCGAATTCACTCGCATGCTCTTCAATTTTCCAAGTTATTTGCACATTTGAGTAAACATTTTGTTTTAAAAATCTATATTTTTTCTCTTCTGTTAGTCTTCAAAAGAAAAAAGAAAAAAAACATCAAATCTCACATGAACGACCTACTTTTTCCACAAAATCGCACAAAACTTTTGCACTTCAGCTTCATGCTTCCGCTTACTTGCGCTCTTCATATCCTGCACGGTTTGCTTGGCAGCCGCACTGATTCACTGATACGAGAATGTATGAATGTCTAAAAAAACCCTATTGTTGCTTCTGCCCTCTAACTACTCTGCTTTCATCTTGCAAAAAGCGTATGCAAATATTGCGAAATTACCCTTTTGTTTATTTATTAGATTTTTTCGCTAGCATTTCTCTTTTGATTTTTTTTTGGCAGTGAATAGAATTCAATTTCCTTGCGGATAAATTTTATAATACGAAAAAAAATGTGTTTTTGCGGACATATTAACACGTGACCGTGTGATTCAGGTGAAAATTTGCATCTTCTTGTTGCCCTCTAGCAGACATATTGCTCTCTTTCACTATTTTTTCTATTTCTCTCTCGTTTTACATCACATTCTCTCGAAAAAAAATGCATCAAAAGTATGTACAGAGTACGTACTTATTTACTTGGTCTAAACCTCAGAGTTATTTCGAAGCTGTGAGGGATTGAGGAAGATATTCACGTGAGTGGAATGTTTTTGGTAAATACTAAATCCATCCACTAGCGGAAATAGCAGAAAAGATGAAAAATACTTTTTTTTAACATACCGCGTGACTGATATTTGTTTAGAATTTTAATGAAGTAAATGTTTTAAATATGTGGACGCTGTTGGTTCAGTTTTCTGTGTCCTATTCCAAGGGTACCTATTCCTGAAAACTGGTAGGTAGTCATTACCTTACCGGACTACAAAAATATGGAAAATACAAACTTCGACTTTATAGTAGGTTTCTGCAGCTAAGTTTTAGGCCTTTTCATGGATAATTGACAGCCATTACCGATGTCCAAAAGTTTAGAAAAAAATTTTAGTTTTTATTTATGGAAACATAGACAAAATATTTATCCATTTGATTTGTTCAAACTTGTATTTTAAATTTGGTTTCTCGGCTTTACCTTTTCATAAAATCTGGTAACAATCACCTTGATTAAAATTTGACAGTATACCTTACTGAGCTTTAAATATTTAGGAAAAATGGAAACAAATTTCGTCCTAGGCCTTCCATGGGCTGTAGTGCTATTAAAAGACGAATAAGTTCCTAGGAACATTCTTTAAAACTGGTAGCCATTGCCTAGACGTTTCCCACCTATAAGAATATTGAAAGGGTTCATATTACTTATTTCTGAAAACGTGGAGAAATTATTTTTAAATTTCTCCTTTTCTGGCATGACGTTTCATTCAGATTCCCCATATCCATTGAAAACCGACAGCCATTACCTAGCTCTTACCCAACTTATGGGCAAAATATTCGCAGGACTTTTCTTCCAAGCTTGCAAATTTTCAGATCTTAGCCACTTCTGACAGTATAGGAAAAAAAGTTTAAATCACCTTCTGGTTTAAAGTAACTACATATATTTGTATCTACACATTACTTTACATTTCTACCTAAATGAATATGAAAAATTACTTCAATTATAAATGAGTACCTATTATTTTTCTGAAATTTTTAATGTTATTTTAATTTGATAGCGCAGTGCAATATTAAATATTTAATTTAATTTCTTCTTATTTTCATTTGCAGGTATGTATTTGCAGTAATGTATTCCTCTTACTACTTTGTCAAAAGTGACTCTCTTCGCGCATACAAATGTGAATAGCATTTGGTAATAAAAAACAACCTTCATACTTTCTGGCACACCATAAAGCTCTGCTATACCTGGCTGGCATAAGTTCATTGCAATAGCAAGCAAAAAATTTAAGGTATTTATATATTGAATTATGAATGAAAGCGGATTAGTTGAGTTGAGGTCTCCGCGCTCCGCAGCAGTAATAAGACAAATGCATGTAGAAATGTAAGCATTCCACATAATATAGGGGAGAAGAGTTATGAACCCGTAATAAAAATAAAATAAAAAGTATACGAAAACAGAAATATTCTGCTGCTATATAAATAAATCGCAATAATTGTAGAATGTTAAATATGTGCAGAGGAAAATGGCTACAACAAGAAAAGAATAAATGGAAGAGAAAGACAAAATATATACATATACATACGAGTAATACCCTCCAACCAAAACAAATAACCATATAAATAATCCACTTAAGTTGACTGTCGACTATTTTAAGTGCTTTGAACTCTAACTATGTAGTTATTAGAAAAATTAGCTTAAGTGGACAGCAAATATTATCATCATCATCGTTGACTCATTAGCCTATCATATTTTGCTACATACCATACATAAATACATACTACATACATAATATGCACATACACTTTCACTGTGTAAGTATGTAGAAGAAATTGCTAGAGATTTTCCTTAATCTATTTTATGTTAAATGGTTTGCAAAATAGTAAATAATTACAAGAGATTAAATAAAATTGGTAAAATACTTTAATTTGCTTAAGTATGTAGATATTTAAAAAGAGAAATTAATTTATTTTAAAATGAGTTACTTACTTACTTTTAATGGCACAACAACCCATGGAGGGCCTAGGCCGAGCTTTTCGAATCCACTCATGTTGTGCGTGTTATATTTGTGCATGAATGGAAGGGACCTACAGTTTAATGCCGAATCCGAACGGAGTGAACGAAGTGAAAAGCTTTTCATAGGCAATTTTTACTCTTGTAGGTTTGCCATTGCCTGCCAAGAGGTGGTGCCGTGTAGAAAAACTTTTTTCTACTTTTTTTTGATTTTTGATTTTGCCTGTGCCGATATTTGAACCCCGGACACTCTGCGTAGCAGTCCAACGCATTACCACTACGCCACAGCGACCACTTTAAAATGAGTTAGGTTAGTTAAAATTTTGAATGGAATTTTCATATTTTTTAAGGTTGTATTTGACAAATGAAATTTTTAGTAGTTTTGGGCTCAACTCAAAAGTTTCTCACATTGATGTTTATTTTTTTAAATTTATTGATGTAAACTCCTCCTGGTAATGCAAAGGTAATAGCTGTGAAGAAAATTTAATAAAGTTTTTCAATTCTGTTTTAGTATAATGTTGATATTCATGCATGGTTTATGTTAACTTGAATTTAAGTTAAAATTTAGTATTTGTCCAAGATTTTAGGATAACGATTATCTCATTGTTTAAATCGACTCAAAATATTGTGAAATGAATGTTCATTTTTCTAAATTCTGGGTTGGTTATTGCTGGTAATGCAGTGGTTATGGCTTTTGCAAAAATATGTCAAATTTTATGAAGACGTTTTTAACATAAAATACAATTCATATTCATGCATGATTTTGAGTTAGACATTGTTTTACATTGTTTTTCTGAGGCGTGATTTAATGACTAACAAATCGATATTTGCATTGAGGTATACTATACTTTCGGTTTAGAGGCTAGTTCAAAGTGTTGCTAAATTAATAATAAAGTTTTTAATTATTCCGCTTTAAGTTGGTGGTAATGAAAAGGTAATCGCTTTATGAATTTGAAACATATTTTATATAATTTTTATGAGTATATTAATTAACTCCATGCATGATATTATACTAGGAATTTATAGATTAAAAGAATACATGACCTTTTTCTTTTAACTTTTGTGTTCATGAATTCCATTTCCCATGAAATTTTGTATATTTTTGTTTCTGTTTAAAATTCACTCCCATACATTGAGTAAATTTTTTTTCCCATAACGTTGATTTTGTTGTTTTTTCTTTTGATTGACATTGTAGCATGCGTAGATATTTGCGTAACATCGCAACAGACAGAAAGAACTGAACAAAGTTGCTGCTAATGTGGCATGTGAATTGCAGAAACAAAATACTCAAGGAAAAACTACAATAAAATTGGAAAAAAATTGCAGGAAATCTGATACCATTTCCTGACAAAACAGTAGCACATAAGTAATGTAATGTAAACAAAGGGGAGGAGTAGTACGAAAAGAAGCAACCTTCTAAGGAGCATGTGTACCTCGTATGTAGCTAGATACATGAGAACACCAGATGTAAAATGCAAAGGAAGCATATCAAGTGGTAGTGGTTGGTAGCGGTTCGTGGGTAATCAATAAAGCAGGTCTTCGGTATGTGGTGAGAAAATTCGAATGATACGAAATGAAAAGCGGAAATAAATGAAAGGAAGCAAGAAGTTTTAGTGTAATTTTCTTTTTCTATTCTAATGAAATATGTAAGTTATAGGAGTAATAGGGGTTATAGGGGGTTAGGAAGAGAGCATTATAAAAGTTGACAGTTTACTGTAATATGAAACGTTTAATTATCCGTTTGGTCATATTCAATGACATCATCACCATCATCATCGTCTGTAGCCAGCCAGTTTAGCCTGTAATAGCAACTGTAGTAGCTCCGGTATGAGCAAAACGCTCACTCACTCGCTCATTGCTGTTCAGTGCAATTAAACATACGAAAACAAGTAAGAAAAATATAAGAAATACATTTTCTACTTGGAAACAACTTTTTGTTTAATGAAAATGGAAATGATTTTTTTTTGTTTTCTTCATTCGATATTGTTTTTGGTTGCATAGCTTCTACTTAGCTCAATGTAAAAGCGTTTTTGTTTGTGTCGCCAATCTTTACGTTGACTGGTGGCAGGAATTTTTATTCATCCTACTTTCTTAAATTGAGTTATAATTTATAATTTGTTTCGAATTGTTTTGGTAAGTAATAAATACTTTTATTAAGGAAAAGGAAACTTTTGTTTTCTATTTTCCAGTATCCAGAATATTTCTCAAAAAGATGATACATATAGATACTTTTATTGTTTTGTTGGTTATTTGATGGATTATTATGTGTTTAGTGGCTGAAAGACTTAGCTTTCGTAAGTGAAAAAGAAGAAATGTAAAAAGAAAATACAGAAAATTTAGGGGAGAATTAATTCAAAAACTACAAGGGAATTCAGTTGAGTGCAAAAACCCGAATTTTACTGTCAAAGTAGCAGTTAAATAGAACATACTCGTAAATATGTGGTAGAGGGTGTCGTAGTAATAATAACCAAAATATAATAAAAATGATTAATGTCTTTACAAACAATTTAATTTTCTTGCGTTTAAATGCCATAAATATTAACATTTTTATTTATGGATAATCCACAAAAGACTTAATGCTTAATTTTTTCATTGAGCTATCTATGGCTAACGCCTAAAAACAATCTACATTTTTCTCATAAATCATACAATTAATAAAATAAGCTTAGCTAATAATTACAAGGCCGTTTTTGTTGCTGTTGTTGCTTGCTTGCATATGAAATTACCACATTTGTGGGTGTTGTGTTGTGCGCATTCCTTTATTCCACCCGTACACAGTGTGATTTTCATTGCTATCTAATGCTCTAGTATTCGGATTTATTTATAATTATGAAGCAGTTATAAAGTAATTAATTATTCAAACTATAGGCAATAATAATTATTACATAGTTTGAGTTTAGTGCAACGTTTGCGAATATGGAACAGCGAAGATGGCTATTTTAACTGCTAGCCTATGCTTCGTATAGAAGATTGACAATTTTCCATTATCAGTTTAATTTCAGTTTAGTTTCTTCAATAAATAAAGAGCAGTTCCTCACTAAAGCTGACCTGAATAAAGAATTTTATTTAAAACACAAATTTAAATTCAATTTCATGAAAGTGTCGCAAGAAAGGTTTGTGCTAAAAAAAGTATAATTTATGTGTTATAATTTACTAATCTTTTGAGAGGTTTGTACAGTATCAGTAATGGGTCTGTAATGTCTCTGTACTGGCTTTTTGATTTGTTTGAAATATATTCAAAATTTCAAAGTAACTGAAATTATGATTCTGAGAAAGGTAAGGTGTTTGTAATTGGTCGGCGGCAATGGATTGGTAATAGCTTTTAGAACAGAACTATTAAAAATTTATTTAAATCTCTAAAAAAAGAACAACGATTTTATCAGGACGGTAAGGTATCAGTAATGGGTAGGTAACGGCTTTAAGATGTATTGTATTAAGAATGGCTTTTTGCTCTTTTGAGTATAGAAAACAGCCGGTAATTGATTTTTGATGTATAAAAATAGTATTTTTAAACCTAAAGTAGCAGAAATATATGTTTCTGAAGACCATAAACTGTCAATAATCGACTGGTAATGGTTAATTATTTTTTGTTGGAGCTTTATTTAACATTACAAACTACTAGAAATAAAGTTTCAGAGGTAATAGCACTTTGTCATATTAAAATTTTGTTTTAAATTCATAAATAAACAACTTATATATTCTGGAGATTGAAAGCAGCAGGTAATCGAACAAGTTTAAATTAGCCAAATATAGTTTAAAACCTGAAAGTAATAGAAATTATATGTTCTACAATGTGGTAAGCTGCCGGTAATGGTTTGTTGTTTTATTGGAAAAATATATTAAACGGTCAGCGGTCGGTACCCAATCGGTTATAGCTTTTTGATTGAGTAAAATTGTATTTAAAACCCGAAAGTAATTGAAATATTATATTCTAGGGACGGTAAGCTGCCGGTAATTGGTCGGTAATGGTTTGTTGTTTTATTGGAAAACTATTTTAAACTAAAAAGTAAAAGAAATTAAGTTGTAAGAGAGCGGGAAGAATTGTAATTATATTATGGGAAATTTATTTGAAATCTTAAAGGTTATCTCAGAAACTTTATTTTTTGTTTGATTCCAAAATTACTGTTTTTCAAGTAATCTATAATGGCGGTAATGGCTTTTGAGTCGATTACAAATTTACTTTAAGTTATAAGGTAGTGAAAAAAATGTTTTCTTTGTACGACAAGATGGCGGTAATCGGTGGGTGGGTAATGGCTTTCGGATTTATTAAATGCAAATTTTAACTTTTAAATTATCAATTCTGGAATATAGTATACTTTAGATTGAATAAGCTGTCGGAGATGTCTTGTTGTTACCATATAGGTATTTTAACAATATTAGAAAACATAAAGTGGAAGAACAATTATGTTCTGTAGACCACAATCTGTCACTAATCGTTTTTTTTTTACATTAGATTTTTAACAAGTAAACGTGTAAGAATTTGTGTACAAAAATAATACTTTCTGGATACGGTAATGTGATCTCGTAATCGGTTGGCAATGGTTCTATGATTTTTCAGAAACTTTTTCTTTCTCACAAAAATGTCTCCAGAACTTTTATTTAAGGCTATATTCGAAGCACATACGCTGCTACCGAATGATTGTATGCAAATCTGAGCGAGCGAATGAAAGGCGCCGCTTTTAATGTAATTGGTAATGGGAACCAAACAGCAACAAAAACAGCACAAAAATACAAAATAAGAACCGCTTATCAGCTTTACCGTTTTTGGGGTTACAACAAAAATGAAAGTATTAGGAAGATAATAACTAATGTCTAGGTATAAACATTTTTGACTATTGACACTGTTTTTGTTGCTAGTTTTTCCCCCCTGTATCTTCATTGATTTCGACTACGTACATACATCGGAGGTGGGCCCAACTCCCAAGCCAATCGCAATTAAAATCATACTAAGTACATAAATAAGTACTTGAGTGAGTGTGGCAAACTCATTTAGTTTAATGAACTCTTTTTGGTTTGGCTTTTTTCGTTATTTTTCCTTCTCTTTTTTCTTTTATTTATTTTTTTTGTTGAAATTTTCTTTAAAATTTTTTGTTTTCATTATTAATTTAAGAGTTTTCTGCGCAATTGCACAATAATCACTCGTTTGCTTGTTTTTGTTTTTACCACCAGCCAAACTTAATTACCATGCAACTTTATGGTGCACAACAATATTCCCATATATAACATTTTCTCTTTTTTTTTTTTTTTTTTTGTTTGGTTGAAAATGCATATATTTTTGTTTTTCTACTGTTGTTGTATGTACTAAGTTAATTAGTTACAACAAAGTATAAAATGTAGAGAAATAAAAAATACAAAGGAATAAAACTTCCCAACTTCAATTTGAATTAAAATGGAAGTTTTCTTACGCCACTCCACTACCACGAGTGTTGGTGCTTTTGCTTAATTGCTTGCTGTTGTTGTTGTTGTTGTTGCCTTCTAACTGCTGCAACTTGTACTAATGTGTGCAACATTGCCACCCATTCGTTTGTTCGTTCGAATGGCGGCGGCCATGGGAAAATAAGCAAGTAATTTTTTCTTCTCTTCTTTTTGTTGGCGTGGCGTAAAACATATGTTTGTCCGTTTGTATATCGTCATCATATAATCATGGACATCATTATTGCTGCTGATCATTATAATGTAATAATAACGGTTTTACTATATACATAACTTCACACCAGCCAACATTGCCACATTGCAAATAATTTTCACAGCACACAGAAGCAATAACAGCTTAAGCACCTAAAAAAAAAAAGAAGAATAAATACTTACTTTGCAGTTAGTTTCACAGTTTACTGCCAGAGTATTTATCAAGTGTAGCTTGCTGCCGAGCCATCTACCTACCCAACTACTGTCCCTCCTTTCGGTTTGCTATTTTTGCATATGAGCTTTGCAAGAATTATGCTACAATTATGCAAGATTTCTCTGTGTATGTAAAAGGTGGAGGAGAAAAAAAATGTGCAGCATCATGACATCTTCGCTTGCAACATCCAGCCACCATCAACTTGTATCTAATGGCAGGAAGAAAGGTGAAGTGCTTAGTTGGAGAACTGCTTGCTGTAGATGTACATAGAAGAAGCTATCTTCATATTATTCTTTGACGTTTTTTCATGTTACCGCATTCTCCGAAACCGGGCGCAGACGCATGGTCTGCCGTTGCTATTGCGGTTGCTATTACAGTGAGTGTCATTAATAAAATGCGTTGTAATTTATTGCATACGCTTAGACATTGCTGTGCTGTTTTTGTAATTTTTATTTTCCTGAGCAACGCATCTTCACATACCATCCAGAATACCTCGGCAGCTTAAGATTTGCACAAAAACATTTTCTTTTTTCTATGCAAATTTTCTTGTTCCACGCACGCACACACACACACACACACACACGGACACACATATATGACATACGCACCTCACTCACACACATCAATAAAGATGAGGAAACAGTTTTGTAGTTGTTTTGCTTTTATAGCTTTTTTGTTGTTGTTGTTTTTTGCGTTCCAAAAACCTCTGGCAACACCGAGTAGTTATGTATATGCATTATAAGAATTATAGCTTAACTACTGTTACCGGTTTACATCGAACAAAAAAATTAAAAAACAAATTAAGTTTTCCATTTATTTATTTATTTGATTTTTAATCTGTAATTATGAAATATGCTAACAACATATTTCGCATTTTATTGATTCATTATTTGCCAATTAATTGAGGAATATATTTACACATAAATTACATACCATAAAATATAGTATAAATGTGACCTAGTATCTATGTCAATCACTTGTATGAAACACTAACTTCATATTAAAAAATTGATATGGAATAAATAAATTGTACTTAAAGCGTAAATCTTGTATAAAATTCTCTAAAACAAAAATAATAAAATTACGACCAAATTTTGTTTACGTCTCTGAAGTTATGAAAATCGGAAGCTCGACTCTCTATGTCGGTACTATATCTCGATTTTGAAGGAATTGTCAAATGCATCAAGAAAAACAATCATTGGCTTTATTCTTAATGAATTAAATTTTAAATAAATTTGTTTAAGCCATTATTTAATCTGAAAAATAGGAACTTTTACCGTCTTGTGGTAGACTTCTTCATACGATTTAAAATTTTATTTTTAAAAGCTTTTTGTACAATTTTGTAATTTGTAAAGAAATTTATAGTACATATATCTAGGAGAACAATTATAACAGTTCAACTTTATAAAATAGAATTTTTTAAAAGTAAATAGAAATCTCTTAAACTATGTAAAGTATAAGCTCAGTATCTTTTTCATGCCATCTGTCGGTAGACTTTCGAAGTTTTCTATACAATTTTACGATTTTTAATAATTTTTTTTTTTCAATTCTATTCTATTGATGTATTTTGAAAAGGGAGGTATTTGGAAATTGAAAAAGAGAAAGTTCTATAAAAATGGAAGAGTAGAGATGTTTGATACAAACGTCTAATACTTACTTACTTACTTCTAATGGCACAACAGCCCATGGAGGGCCTAGGACGAGCTTTTCGCATCCACTTATATTGTGCGTGTTATATTTGTGCATGAATGGAAGGGACCTACAGTTTAATGCCGAATTCGAACGGCGAAGTGAACAACTTTTCATAGGTAATTTTGACTCTTGTAGGTTTGCCATTGCCTGCCAAGAGGTATCGTGTAGAAAATTTTTTCTACTTTTTGATTTTGCCTGTGCCGAGATTCAAACCCCGGGAACTCTGCGTAGCAGTCCAACACACTACCACTACGCCACAGCGACCACAAACGTCTAATATCTCAGTTATTTCCTTTTAATAAAATATATCAATTACAGTGGAGTAGAAGCTTTTAAGGTGGTGCCCGGGGTTTGAATCTCGATACAAGCAAAATCAAAAAAAAATTTAGAAAAAAAATTTTTCTACACGGCACCACCTCTTGGCAGGCAATGGCAAACCTACAAAAGTAAAAATTGGCTATGAAAAGCTTTTCACTTCGCCGTTCGGATTCGGCATTAAACTGTAGGTCCCTTCCATTCATGTACAAATATAACACACACAACATGAGAGGAAGCGAAAAGCTCGGCCTAGGCCCTCCATGGGCTGTTGTGCCATTAAAAGTAAAGTAAAGTAAAGTAAGAAGCTTTTAAGGGGTTTCAACTCGAGAAACACTTTTGTGTATCCTCCATTGCCTTCTACCAAACATTGAAGCTAATTCATTAAATTCAGTTAATTGTCTACGTAAACGTCTAATCAGTTTTGAAATTCCTACTAGTTTTTCAGTAATATTGATTTTTTCAAATAATATTATCTTTTTAAACACATCTACAATATATTTACGAGTATATTTCCACAGCTGTGAATACACATTAACCTCATTAAAAGCCAAAAAAAAAACTCTTCGTATTACAAATTTATCCTTGTACTCAATAATTCCTTAAAAAATTCCTAGTTTATATGGATATTGAAACAAATGTCGATTCAACCAAATTGTGCCCCCCCATTTACTAAATTAAATATTATATCAATATTTCACTTATCATTTTGAGGGTAATCATCAACAAATGAAACGAACGATATGAATAGTGAGTTGTCTTTATTTTGTATTTACATTTGACTTATGTCAATAATATAATAAAACTGATATTAATAATAAAAAAAAAGGTGTAGGTAATTTCTGCTATACTTTTCATATCTACTTTAGTTCTACTCCCTTCTTTTATTTGCACTTCACTGGGCAAACGCAATGAATAACGTAAACATAAACATTTGATAAAATTTATTTATTGTTTTTCTTCTATCCTGTGTGTGTGTGCCTTGCGGCTGGATAAAATATAAAACCCTCTTTTTTTGTGATGGTTTACTTCCTTTAAAATTTATCTACACTAACTCTTCTTCCTTGGCTTTGGTGGTGAAAAAAAAAATTTATGTCAGGTGTTTATTGTATCCCCTCCCTTATTTTGTTTTATTGATCACGTTTTTTAAAGTTATTTTTACGTCTGACTTGTTGACCAGCTGCTAAATATTTGTATTATGAAATTTATTATTTTTTGGTCTGCACTCGATTTCAAGTAGTGGAGATCGATTTCAAGTTTTAATAATTTGTTTTTCCAAATTTGTTTAATATGGTTAACGGCTCAAATGCAGCTGTTTGTTCGTCTTTGGATTAGCACATGCTACAGATATTTTTGATTTTAATTTATTTTCATAATTTTTTGGTGTTCTCTACTCGCTATTTTGCATCCCAAAAACAGGTGATTATGGTTTTTTTTTTTTTTGTTTTAGTTTTTGTAGCCTGCTTCTTATTTGATTCCGCAACCTTCGTGCTTAATTATACATACTTTTGTTGCTAATATTTTGCTTTATTGTTTTTGTGTAAGCTTATATTTTATACTTGTATTAAAATTTTAGCAGATGATTCTCGTTTATGCAGGTGAAATCATCATCATCATCATTTTTGTAAATTGTATTTTAAACTTTTTTATTGTTGTATATACATATGTATGTGCTGTAACTAAATACATTTAAAATTATAGTTCCAGTCTTAGGTACAAGTTTTTTTCTTCTAAATATTAATTAACTATTTTTTTTGTAGTTAAATTTACTACGTATTAGGATTTTTTACGAACAAAGCTGGGTGTGTTCAACTTGTGCTTCCCTACCTCCTTACCGCCATTATTTGCATTCATATTGCGGTCTGGCTAATATGTTTCTATAAATTATTATGACCTAATCTAATAAGTTTTTCTTTTGGCCATAACATGACATATTTTTTTGCCAGAATTTTTCTCTAATTTACTAAAATGTATTTGAGTATATGGGAAATTGCTCCCTATTATTTCCATAACTGCTGACAGTGTGTTCGGAAACGTGATTTTTTTCTGTGTGTGCTAAATTATGTAAAATTATAATTAACTTTTATAAAAGCTAGTCAGTTATTTGAGGCGAAATTAATGATAAAAGATTGATAATTAGCAATAGAATTCATGAGAAAGAATAATTTTTTGATAGTAAAACTCACAAACCGGTCGTCGTGGAAATCACGTTTCCGAACACATTGTGAGCAGTTATGGAAATAATAGGGAGCAATTTCCCATATACGCAAATACATTTTTGTAAATTAGAGAAAAATTCTGGCTTGTGCTTGTGGACCTGCCATGCAGAGGTTCAAATTCGGCACAGGCAAAATCAAGAAGTAGAAAACACTATTTTTCTACACGGCATAACCTCTTAACAGGCAATGGCAAACCAACAAGAGTAAAATAAGCCTAAGGAAAGTTTTTAAGTTCGGCATAAAAATGTTGGTTCCGTCTATCCATGTACAAATACGTATAACACGCACAAAATGAGTGGATGCGAGAAGTTCGCCCTCCTAGGCCCTCCAAGGGCTGTTGCGCTATTAAAGAAGAAGAAGAAGAACTCTATCCGAGAGTTGAATTTTAAATTATTATTTATTATTAGGAAATCACTCCTTGTAAGGTACTCAACCGGCCAGTTCAATTATTTAAAAATTGTCCAAATTTTGTCTTCATATGTAAATATGTTCTCCTTATATTTCTATATCTCATCAGTGTTTTTTTTTCACACATTGTCTTCGTCTAACTTACATTTCTCAACATCTCGTCGGTATCTTTTCTATATTTCTTCAACGTATTTTCTACATCTTTCTCCATTTTATTTAAATCTCGTATTAATTTTGTATACATCTTGGATTTATATTTTTTACATCTCGTCAGCATCTCTTCCACATATTTTCTGTATATTGTAAACGTATTTTTTACGAATTTTATCTACATCTTGTGAGCGTCTGTTTTACATCTTCTCTACATTTAATCTACATCTTGCATATTTACTACATCTCATCAGCGTCTTTTCTACATTTTGTCTTTTTATACAGAATTTTGTTAGCTCTTGGGAAGATCTAACGAAATTCCATATTGTCCATCTCTTGTGCATAGCTCTTCTACAGTTGTGTCAGTGTCTTTCGGCATCTTATCTACATTTCTGTACAACTCGTCTGTATCTTTTCTACATCTTACACGTGTTTTTCGAAGATCTTTTCTCTATCATCATTAATTGATTTTGCCTATATCTCAAAGAATATTGAACTATAAAATTTTAAATAGAAAACTCCGCTTCTATTTCCACAGTGGCAATTGTATCACATTCGATATATTTTCTTTACTTTATTGCCTTAATAACCCAACAAACGTAAAATGTTTGTCTGCATAAATTGAACTCAATTAAATTTAAGTAGATGCGTGTGAGCTCATTAACATGTTCACCCACTTTAGTACACCACTGTGTGATATATTTTTAAGCTATTGAGTTAGGGCAGCACCAGCACCAGCAAACGCCGCCACAACTAGAACCAGGCCAGCACAGGCTACACGTGTCCTTTATTTGAATTGTTTGTGCTTGTTGTTCTGTTCTGTTGTTCTATTCGTGGCAAATGGTAACCACCAACAAAAAGGCGGCAGTCACAGTCAGAGTTGAAATGCCAAAGAGAAAAGCGGTGAAGAAGAGTTAATTGCAAAGTAAATAAGTATTTAACTTTTCATTAAGCTAATACCAAAAGTATGTAAAACCGCAAAGCTTCTTTTATTTACTGCTTTATAGTTTTTAGAATTTTTTCTCAAAAAAAAAATCAAAATTTAAGCATTTATTATAATTTTCAACTGCTTTATTTCATGTAGAGATTTTTGATTAGTAGACATTCTAGTTTCTTTAGCTGTTTTTGTTTAAGTTTTCCATTGTTATTTCATTTATAACTGTCAAAAATAAACAAGCCAACATTGAAGGTTAAAAAGTTCAATGGCTTTTTTTTGTACCTTCTCCTATTTCTTAATTATTATATAGTCGTCATAGTCGACACTTTTTATGGCAACAGTTAACACTTTTTCTCGGGAGGGGAGCTTACCCAAGAATCACGAGCCCATGTTTAGGTTCGCGTGACCTTATAACATTTTTTGTGCACATGTACCGTTAAGTGTGGCCATTATACCACACGAACGACGATTGTAAAGAGGGCGCGCGTTAATGTTATTGTCTTGCAGGCGCCGTCATTAATGTAATTAAAGACTCAGATATTAAATAAATAAAAAAAAAATAGTAACTGCAAATATTTGCACCTTCTTATTTCTGTGATGACACTTGAGTTGATTAGTTGCGAAAGGCATAAATTTGGCAGCTGTCAGAAAGCTTCTTGTCATACATACTAACCTCAATCTGTATGGCAGCTTCACTTGCTGTGACTTCTTTGGTTTGTTTCTTGGTTACGCTTTGAACAATTTGTTTTTTAATTTTAAGCTTCAAGGTTCAAATTACAGAGTTATTTTTAATATGTGCGAAAAAATCATGTTTTATAAAATTGTAAAGAAAAAGTAAAAATAATTAAATTAAAGCGCGTGTCTGTCAAATGCTAAGATTGACATGTGCACTTGCCTCCGTCTCTCTTTCCCCGTCTCTCCAATGCTCTACTACTTAATTGTGTCAGTCAGTGATGCGTGCAAGCGAGAAGACGAAATGAAGCAGAATGAACAAAGCCTTCATTTTTATATTATCTACATGTAATTGAAGTGTAATGGAGGTTAAATTTGTGTTGTATTCTATTAGCTAGAAACTCTACAAGTACACAAAATTTTGTGAAATAAAGTTAAAAAACAAAATTTCTTAACATTCATGCTTTAGCTGAAAGAGGCGCCTTGAAGGCTTAAGCAGCCCTTAACTGCCTTCTTATTTTATTTTGGGAAAACCCAAGAACCGCTACGTTACAACCGAAACAGCACAATCGAAACAGCACAACCTTAAATTATACAGCACTAACCGGAACTCCCTTTAATTGCGCCAGAAATATTACGTTTTCAGTTCAAAATGTACTCAAATCAACTGACAACTGAGTAGTTAAGCTCTGGCTGTTTTCCCTGGAGTTTGAATGAATTGTATTCATTTCTTTCTTTCTTTCGTTCCGTGTTGAACCGGTGCATTCAGGTTAATTCACTCTAGCCGTCATGAGGCGATACAATCGGAACTTCAATCTGGTATGGAAGTGTCTATGAGACTTGGCTTTAAATTTTCATTGCCAATTCGTTCATGTCGTGTCGCATCGTTTAAAAGTAAATCAAACTCAAGTTAAAGTCTAGTCTTAGAGAGCAAGCTCTTACCTTACCCCTTTCTGCCACTGAAATTTTGTTTGTTGTTCTTTTTCTTCTAACGATGGCATGTGCCACTCTACTCAATACACTGCTCTTGTTTCATTAGCGTATCGTGTGTGTTCAGTGTTAAGTGCGCTTAATACAATTTTTTTTTAAGCTAGCAATTTTTTGAAGGCGTTTTTATTATTGTATTTGCTTTAAAGATCTTGTTACATTTCAAGGTTGCAGCTGTTGTAGTTGAAAAACAGGCAACAAAAAAAAGAAAAAAAAAGAAATAAATATGCAATAAATTGCATACAATTTCCAGCACAATTTGATACTTTTGTTGGCTCACTTTTTGTTTTAAATTTTCTATAATAAGTATACTACTGTGGGCAAAAAGTAGTAAGACTTTGTTCATAATTTCAAATTGTTTTATTCATTCTTCCAAATCTATTTCGCCCCCTTCAAAGTAATCCCCCCCGGCCCCAATACACTTGCGCCAACGTTTTTTCCAATTCTCGAAACAGTTGTTAAAGTCAATTTCCGGAATAGCCTTCAATGCGCTTAGCGATTCATGTTTAATGTCTTCAATTGACTCAAAACGGTGTCCACGAAGCGGTTTTTTGAGTTTAGAAAATAGCCAAAAGTCACACGGTGCTAAGTCAGGCGAATAGGGTGGTAGGGTGGTTGCGGAACGATATCAGTCGCATTTTTGGCAAAATGGTCTCGTAAAACCAATGCAGTGATTTTGGAACCAATCGTTCATTCACTCTTCTTAGGCCCAAATGATGTTTTAAAATGGTTTTCAGTGATCCTTCCGATATTCCAACGATGCCAGTAAGGTCTCTGACTGTTAATCGTCGATTCTCGAGCACCAATTCCTTGATTTTATTGACGTGTTGATCATCAGTTGATGTTGATGGCCGTCCTGGATGTGGTTCGTCGTCAACGCGTTCTTGATCATCTTTGAACAATTTGTACCAATCAAAAACACTTGCTCGCGACATACAATTATCACCGAAGGCCTTTTGCAACATTCTGAACGTTTCGGCACCAGAAATTTGATTCCGCACACAAAATTTAATGGAACTTCTTTGTTGAATAATTTCACTCATTATGAAAATCGCCGAATGCACTTTTTGTACTTCAGTATACTAAACACTAATGATTATTTTGATGTGACATTTGGCACAGATGTCACCGACAGTCATACCAACCTTAAAAAAATAATATTTTGATGAATGGGTTTCCGCGCGAAATTTAAATTAAAAAGTCTTACTAACTTTTGCCCACAGTAGTAGGTAGTAAGTGAATGAATAAGTTTCTCCCAATTGTAGCAATCATGTTTTCAAGTGTTTCTGAGGCAGTCAGACTAAGTCAATCAGTCAGCCAGTTACAAGCTGGTAAGAAGTAGTAGCATAAAGTGAGCATCTCATCATTTTCATTTCCATTTGAATTGTTGTTCTCACATTCAATTCAATTTCAAATGTCAGTTGGCAACTTGAGTGTTTGTTGCTTTGTTTTTTAATTTTATTTTAAAATTTTTGTTTCTTTGAGTGAATGAATTGAATGATGTGGTGTTTGCTTTCTTCTCAATGTAATTTGGTATAATTGTATTATTTATTTTTGCAACATTTTCGCAAATTGTAATTTGCATTGTGTGTAACTCTCAACATACACATATATTGTATATTGTTTACTAGGTTAAGTCTATGGCTCTGGCTCAACTCCTCGTTGTTGGTGTTTAGTTGCAAATAATAATTATCCGTTTCTATAACACGACCACATTGTGTATTGGGTTTGCTGCTGTTGGCTATTATTTGTTTATTTAGTTAGTTATTTGTGACGTTGTGTCGCTGAGGCTGTGAATGACTCTTGTAATTCAATTCCAGTTGTTGATGCTGTTGTAACTACATAAATGCAATTATTAAACTTAAAACAAATACATTTTACGTATATCACACCACTCTTACATACATACCATATGTACATAAGTATATCGAAAACACAATAATGATGATGACTTTAGAAATTCACATATAGTTTCATATGTTGTTTTTGAATGAAATGTTAAATGTGAATGTGTGTGCATTAACCAGAAATTGCTGTCGCTCTACATGGTTGCCGAGTGTTACGTGCTGTTGCTTACTTTCAATTTTGTACGGAAAAATTGCTGCAGTGGAAGAAGCAGCGTGAAAATTATATTTGAATAATTTATGTTTTCACATTTTTTTTCTCTCTCCTTTTATTTATTTTAATTATATAATTATAGTGCAATATTTTTTTTTTTTCTTCTTTTTTAATTGGTTTTTTTTTAATGGTATATTTTGTAGTTCTGTATTTGTGTGTGTGAAGATTTACCTAATTTGCTAATAATTGGTTTATTATTTATTTAATTTATGTTTTATTAAATAATTAAAATAAAATAGATAAATTAAAATGTTAGTTAGTAGTAAATCAGAAAGAGAAAATGTATCGTTCCAAAAATTGTTCCCTCTTCAATTGAGACTACAGACTGGATGTGGAGGAAGCAGAAAGAGAATTGCCAATCGTATTGGTACAGAAAAACTATTTTTACATTTTGTTGTTATTGGGTCACATAAAAAATATTGGCGGTTTTTCGATACATTTTTTAACACAAAATGTCTTCATTGAAAATCGATTTTATTCAAGTATATATTGGCTATTATTACTATCGGAAGTGGAAAGACGCGATTTAGTTGTTGAATTATTTCGAGAAAATCCGCAGTGGAGCCAGAAAACCATTGCAAAAAAGGCGAAAGTTGTACAAAACACTGTGTCAATGATTCTTAAAATATTTAATACACACTCAACAGTGGCTAGAAAATATGGTTCTGGAAGGAAATGCGGTTTTGTGTCTCCACAAAAGGCGAAGAAAGTCGTTGCTCTCTTAGAGAAGAATCCGGGCTATACGGTGGATGCATTAAAACTTCCCAACCAAGTTCCGTCAATTTATTCTGAATCATTAAAGAAGTGTATGGCCTGCCATTGATGGGACACAACTCCTTTCCTGTTGGCCAATTCTGGTAGCTTTTCCTTGATTCCTTCGAGAGTAGTAGACAATCGAATTATTATCCGTTGTACCCGGCTGAAGCAGCTCGTAATAGGTAATTCTCTTCCAATCCCACCAAACATTCAACATAACCTTGTTTGCCCTCAATCCTGGCTTTGAAGTCGTTTGTGAAGGCTTACTGCGCTTTGACCATGATTACTTTCGTTCAATATTCTCGTATCGAATCCACTTTACATCGCCCTTAATGATTCGTTTCAAAAGTGGTTCGATTTCTTTGCGTTTCAGCAGCGTTACACTGATGGTAATTCGATCAATTAAATTTCTTTCCGTTAATTCATGTGGTACCCAAACATCGAGCGTGTTTGCGTAGTCTGTGCTCTTTACATGATTCCAAACTGTAATGCAGTTGATGTTTAGTGCCTCTGCTATCTGCTGACAGCTTGCGTGTCGATGATTTGTTTGAAATAAAAAATTATGGCTCCATTCCGAATGAGAACTTATTGTTAAAATCGAATTCATAACTTTTTGTGCCTAAAAGATAATAAGTTTTTCTTTCGATATCATTCCAGGAATCTTAATGTTCCATCAGAAATGAAATGGTTCGATTGCAGTGCAAACTTTTTGTTCCATTCGAAATGAAACTTGTTGCGCTTTGATATAAAAATCGTTTTGCCCAATTCGGAAAGAAAACTGTTTGTATCGATCAGAATGATGTTTTTATTCTGAAGGAACTAGAAATTACATGTTCAATATGGTATGAAAACTTATAGTTTCATTATGGTTTGGACGAAATGGAACATTTCAAATTTCTAATCACAAACAAATTATTTTTCTTCGATTGGAATGAAATCTTTTGTTTTGATCGAAAACGAAATGGAAATTTTTTGATTCGATCGAAATAAATTAGATTTCTTTCCGAGAAATTGAAAATTGTTTGTTACATTCAGTATTGGAAACTTCTAGTTCCATTCGAAATCAAATTGTTTTTCGGTTTTGAAAAACTTTCTGTTCCGGTCGAAATAAAGTTCATTTGTTTCGATTGAAATGAAAATGTTTCATTCCGATTGGAAAGAAAATAAATTTTGTTCATCAGAAAGAAATTCTTTTTACTCTGGTCAGATTGTCGCTGTTTCGACTCTGTGCTTTTTTATAGTGAACAAAATTTCCAAATACATAAAATATTACGATTCCCAACTGGTTTTTTTTTTTATTTTTGACAAAAATTCAATTATGAAAATACATATTTTTCTTTCAATAATTCGCTTTTCTCTGCGGAATGACAAAAGTTGCTTTGGGGAACTTGCGAAACAGTTAAAAATTTCAGGAACTTTTATTTTGAACGGATGTTATTTTTAATTACCAAATGATAGAGCGTTTCCGTCTTTTGGGTCCAACTGGAATATTACTTGTGGAACTTATGGGGTTTTCTTCCATTTTGCTCCGCATTTCTGGGTTTTACCATCGAATCTATAGTATTTCAATTCTTTTATTTTTCTAAAGTTTTTCTTTTCTATTAATTTTTATTTTCATGCTCTTTTGACGCAGTTGCGCCATAGATAGTTGTAGATATTAATAGTTATTTATTTTAAAAATTTTAGAGCTTAAATAATTTTATTTTTTATTATTTTTAATACACCTACTTGTCTACACTGCACTTACAATCTACAAGCTATAGGAATTTTATGTTATGTTTATTAATTTTGCAATAATCAAAAAATAAAATTCAGTAAAAATAACTAAAGGCTTTTATTTTTAAACGCTTACTCATTCAATAAGTCAAGTCTCAAGTCCAGTCAAGCTAAATTCAGCCAAGTTTAGTGTCACGCCTCTTGTTTAATGGCTAAGCACAGAGTCGTGATTAACGTATGATACTTTAACTTGTTTTAATTTAATTAATTTAAACTAACTAATAATTAATACATGAATTGAGGTAACGGATGAGGGGTGAGTGCACTTAGAGTTTTATAACGATTACGAATTGATTTCGGGCCTTGTTTCCGCTGTCCGCTTTTTTGTAATAAAACTAAGTAAGTTGCCTATGTTATTATATAAGTTTCGCAATAAAATTAATGCACAATGCCGAAAAAAAGAAGAAGACATCGAAAAAATAAAGAAGAAAAATTTATTTCTTTACCTTTTTTTACATATGTACAAATATAAACGAGTACTAAGTAAGTAGCAACTGTTGCTAAGACATAAAATAAACAATTAACTGTCAAGTTTTCTAACTCAACTTCTTTGCCAGCTGCTACTTCTGCCGTTTCTTATGCTGTTGATTTCATTCATTCTCAAAACTCGACAGTGTCAAGACTCAAGCTTTAGCAGCTTGCCAAAAATCATGACAAAAAAATATTGTGTTTTTAATTTACCTTAAGAAGCTATGGAAGCTTGAAAAAGGGAACCCAAGAAGAAGTAGCTTTTTTTGTTTCATCAAATTTTGCTTGGTACCATAGCTGCTTCAAATTTTCTGTTGATGAAAAAACGTGATTTGTAAATTATGATGATGATGTTGCTGCTTTAACTGCTTACTTACCTACAGTTTAATTGTTTTAAAGTAACCTTTTGTTTTTTCTCGCTTTTCAATCTTGTCTTGTTTAAATTTTGCGTTTTTTTCACATTATTCTAGCTAGTTTCTATTTTTGGGACTCGGCTCTGTAGATTTTTGTTTTTCTGTTTTAGTAAATAATTAAGCTAACCGCGTATTTTATACGATTTTTTTTCTTTTATATTCGATGTAACGTTAAAGTTTTTCCTACTCTCTTCCCCTTCGAATTAATTTTTATGTTTTTGCTCCTTTTTACAAAATTATTTTTTCTTGCTTTTTTACCTGCAACTTTTTGTTGTTACTTTTTGACCCTCAACTACAATTTATTACTTATTTTTGTTTTTATTTTATTGCTGATGGAAGATTTGTTGTGCCTTCATCTCTTCGGCTTTAAAATTTAATTTCTCAAATAAAACTAAGGATATTTTTTGTTTTTTTTGTTTTTTATAATCATCATAATAAAGTTTTAAATTCTAATAATTACCTTGTACTATTTTGCAAACATTAAATGATTTTTGTTTGTTTAGTAGACAATAAATAACTATTTTACATTTACGGGCAAGTTCACACCTTTTAATTTATTTGATATTTCTAGTCAATTTATAAAATACCATATTATGTAAAAATATGTTTTTCTACTATTCACTTCACTTCACATTTGTATTTGTTTTGTTTGTGATTGGTAATTAAAATATTAATAATTCAAAATAAACTTTCGCTCAATTTGTGTATACCTTACGGTTAGCATCATCAGCAGCAGTTCACAGCAATAACATTCGTAAAAGTTGCAGTTGTTAAAGTGTATAATTTGTCGCAAGTTTCGTCTTTGAAGTATTTAGGTAAACAGTTACGTTGAAATTATTTTAATTTTTTTTTCTATTTACAATATTGCACTTGAATGTTACTTGTTTTTAATTTGTAAGGCTTAAGAAATTTATGTTTTGTGTTTTCTGTAAACGAGTGAAATTATTAATTATGTTAACTTTAAAAGTTGATTGTCGGTGAGACCGTTAATTATGTTCAATGAGCCAATTTGTGTGTATTGGTTATTAGAAACTGAGAGTAATTAACTTCAGATGTAGAAATGCAAATACAAATTATTCGGCGCTAAACTTTCAATTGGCCAATCACACTCGTAGTTTGTATAGTGAGAGTAAAATTCTCTCATCTGCGGAATAAAAATATTCCACGCTAAACTTTCAATTGACCAATCACAGTTGGAATTGATTTAGTGAGAGTGAAATTCTCTCCTGTCCAGAATGAAAATATTACATGATAAACTACAGATATAGTTTATTAAGAGAGAGTGAAATTCCGTCATTTGCAATTCTCTCATCTGCGGAATAAAAATATTCCACGCTAAACTTTCAATTGACCAATCACAATTGATTTAGTGAGAGTGAAATTCTCTCCTGTCCAGAATGAAAATATTACATGATAAACTACAGATATAGTTTATTCAGAGAGAGTGAAATTCCGTCATTTGCAGAACAAAAATATTTATGCTAAACATTCGATTGACTAATCACAGTTGCAGTTTTTGTAGCACGTATTTTAAATTATCTCATCTACAAAATAAAATATTCCACGCTAAACTTTTATTTGACCAATCAAAGTCGTAGCTTATTTAGTAAGCCCAAAATTCTCTCACTTGAAAACAAAAAATATTCTATGTTAAAGTTGGCCGATCACTGTTTACACTGTACATACAGTTACTAGTGCTCTAGAAACTTTTGCGTTGAGATGAGTGGTTCCACTATTCTCATTTTATGAATTTTTCTCCCACTCACTGAAATGCAGTTTCTAATTGGTCAATTGAAAGCTTAGTGACAGTTACTCTCTTTCTGTACATTACAGTTGTACGAGTAAATATTAATGTTTTGAAGTAAATCTAATACTGAGTCTCTAATAATTTTCTCTGAGTTTTTGGTTCGAATAAACATATCTGAAAAATACATAGAAACAATTAAATTACTTCTTCCGTGGATTTCACTATCCTACTTGAAACCAAGTAGAGATATTGATTAATGATAACCATACATTTTAAACATTATATATTATAAATCTTTTATATAATTTTGCTTTTACGTCTTAAATTCATTCAACTGAAATTACTTTTAAACTAAAAATGTCTGTTGAAGTTAAGTTTAAAGCAAGCATATTATTTAGTGTTACCACTGGCTGAAGTTCATATTTCTTTATGCTATTGCAAAATTTTGTTCTTCAACATATGTTTCTCTCTTTTAACCCAAAAAACAAATATATTATATATAAGTATACAACAACGACGACAACAGCAGTGGTGTGTTAAAAATATTTGTCACTAATTAAGAATTCAATCAATATTTTTGGTTTTCAATTTTTATTTTGTGAAATTATTTCTTAAACTTGAACAACGAACAAAAGTTGCTTTAAATTTTTTTTTTTTGTGGCATCTTTTTTTCCATTTATCTTTTTTAAAGCTTATATTTTGTTATACATACATAAAATTATGTATTTTTAAAACGGATTTATTTTTATAGTTTTTAACCTTGACTTGTCGTGAAGTCTCATTTATGTCTTGAACAAAAAGTCGTATCGATTTTAAATTTAACTGTCAAGGTTATTTACTTATCTGATACTTACAAAATCAATAATACATAATTAAATATCAACAAAGATTTTGTGTGATTAAGTGCAGTCAAAAGTGTAAAAAATATTAATAACAAAAAATATATTGAAGTGCATGAACTGCATTGAGATAAAGAGATTGACACCTATCTAAAAATTGTATGTATGTAGTTAGCTATTGAGTTGAAATTTATTTTTTATTATTATGGTTTTTTATAGATACTATCTTTCGGGCTGGGGTTTTTTTTTGGTTTCGCTACTATCCATATAAGTTTATTGTTTAATATTTTTATTACAATCTTAAATATGGTTTCCTAATAAATAGTTGCTACTACTACTTTGACTAATATCGAGGAATGATTTTATGCATAAGCTGTTAATCTTAAATATTTATGTAAAGTAATTTCCGCAAAAAAAGAAAAAGAAAAATCAAAAAGTAGAAAGTAAATCTTTAAAATCTTTTATGAAATCGCAGTGAAGAAAAAAATTAATATCTCATATAATTTAGATATCAGTTTTCGACCAATGATGAGTTTTTGTTGTTTTTGTTTTTTGTTCGGAATTTTATTTCTTATATTGAAAAAGAAAGTTTTTTCACATTTTTATTATTATTTTGTTGATTACTGTTGCTGCTCATTTTCTGCGTTTTGTTGCTGACTCTTGTTTGTGTGTGTGTGTGTGTGTAGGTGCTACTTCTACTTTGTAAATCATCCAATAAAACACATTCAACAATTTTCATTTTTAAGGTGCGTTCACACTAAATCTTTTTTATTTGTTTTTGTTGCTTGAGCTACGTGTGACTCATTATGGCTGACTACCTTTTTGCATTGAAACATGGCTAAAAAAAATGAAAGATGAGAAATGGAACCAAAAATAAAAATTGTTTTAAACTTCATGACTTCATAGCTAAACATATTACCAAAAATAAAGCGAACTACAAAGAAAAAAAAAAATTACTAGAAATTACTCAAACATGAAAACAACATTTCTCTTGCTGCTAGCTCATTTTACTTGGATTACTTTTCAAAATGAAAAAAGTGTCTTAAACTTTTAGAGTTGCCTATAAATGTCTAGGCATTTACTTTTAATTTATAGCTTCAACACTTAGCGCAATTTTACGTATTCAAAGCGTTTGCATTAAATTAAATTTTTGTAGGTAGAAACACTAGATTTAGCTTTATTTTTTATTGGGTGAATGTTTTCGATTTGTTGGTAGGTAATATACTTACTAGTATATAAATTCCGTTTGAAAAGTGAATTCTCAATAAAATTAAAGAAAAAAGAAATGGTGAAAATAAGTGTTTATAGGTTAACTGTGATTTAGACGCACGCCTTTACTGCATTACCTAGAAATTAAATGTATGAGCGCTAAACTGAAGCTCACTACTTTTATACATACAAATGCTTTGAGTTTTCTCTACATTTTTACATTGAAGTTAAACATAGAAAAAAATAAAAAATAAAAATAAATTACTGGCATAGAAAAAGACTGAATTGTTAAATAGTTGGCGTGCAATCGTATTGTATATGTTTCATAAAAGAAATATTGATTTTCATGGTTAAAATATAATTTATTATGGCTCAATAAAACAACATTAAATATTTCAAATAAAAAAATAACAAAAAAAAAAAGTTTAATAAATTACATTGAACTCCTCACTTAAACGCTCCTTTTGGAGTAGCTTACCATAACAATTTTGCTTGCACATAATTTAAACTTAATAAATAAATACAAAAACAAAATATTTCATTATATTCTACGCCCGCCGTGTGATGTAACCGCAAACTTACTTTTGCCAAAAGAATGAAACAAGAGAATGTAAAGATACTACTGTGGGCAAAAGTTAGTAAGACTTTTTAATTTAAATTTCGCGCGGAAACCCATTCATCAAAATATTATTTTTTTAAGGTTGTCATACATCTGTCGGTGACATCTGTGCCAAATGTCACATCAAAATAATCATTAGTGTTTAGTATACGCTTGTCTTTCTGAAGTACAAAAAGTGCATTCGGCGATTTTCACAATGAGTGAAATTATTCAACAAAGAAGTTCCATTAAATTTTGTGTGCGGAATCAAATTTCTGGTGCCGAAACGTTCAGAATGTTGCAAAAGGCCTTCGGTGATAATTGTATGTCGCGAGCAAGTGTTTTTGATTGGTACAAATTGTTCAAAGATGGTCAAGAACGCGTTGACGACGAACCACATCCAGGACGGCCATCAACATCAACTGATGATCAACACGTCAATAAAATCAAGGAATTGGTGCTCGAGAATCGACGATTAACAGTCAGAGACCTTACTGGCATCGTTGGAATATCGGAAGGATCAGTGAAAACCATTTTAAAAAATCATTTGGGCTTAAGAAGAGTGAATGCACGATTGGTTCCAAAATCACTGCATTGGTTTTACGAGAACATTTTGCCAAAAATCCGACTGATATCGTTCCGCAACCACCCTATTCGCCTGACTTAGCACCGTGTGACTTTTGGCTATTTTCTAAACCAAAAAAACCGCTTCGTGGAAGACATTAAACATGAATCGCTAAGCGCATGGAAGGCTATTCCGGAAATTGACTTTAACAACTGTTTCGAGAATTGGAAAATTTGAAGGGGACGAAATAAATTTGGAAGAATGAATAAAAAATTTTGAAATTATGAACAAAGTCTTACTAACTTTTGCCCACAGTAGTACTAAGCTAAATTGATGTTTATGCATTATAGAGCAGCAACAATAACAACAACAACAAGAAACAAAGACGACATGTTAAATGTTGCATATTGTTCGAAAAACGCTCCAAAGCAAGCAAGAGCAACTACATTTGTGTTATTCCATGTTTTGTGTTTTTTCCTTTTTTTTGTAAACTATTTTCTTTTTAACTGTTTTTATGCGCACCCACTGTGGAATGCAATTCATTTAAATTTCAAAACAACCTTCCTTGTTTATTCCGCTGTGCTTCTGCTATGTTCCTTTTTACAAAGCCTTGACATTTTTCCCTTGATAAAATGATAAACATCATCATGGCTGAATGCCTAAATGTATGCAGCGCTATGTGTTATAGTTTCGCTTTTCCGTATTTCACTTTGTGTTTTTTTTTTAAATTTTTTGTTGTTTCAATGTTGTTGTTTACAGTTTTTTGTGTGTACATATGTATTCATTGGAACTGATATGTAAATAAACATGTAAAAACATTGCACAGTTATTGTTGTTGGTTTTTCTTCTTCTGGGTTAGTAAAAATAACAAATTATAATTGGAATTAATTAACTCGTCGTATTAATTTACATATTAAAACGAAATAATAGATTTTTCTGGGACATCTAAAAATATGCTATGTAATTTTTATATATTTTTTTTTGGCCATCTAAAATATGCAATGAATTTTAAACACTTGTTTTTTATTTATTTATACACATAAGTATATTAAGTAGAAAATATGTTAAAAGTTATTTTCAACTAACATTTTTTCAAAATCAGCTTTTTCCAAATTCTAATGGACCGAACTGAACTCATTTGCATCAAAATAAACCAAAAACACAATTTAAAAACATTTTTGTTAGAGCCTTTCTACATTAAGTTATCGGCTTGGTGTTTATTGTTATAAATAATATATAGAAAATACTTCTTTAAAAATTAGAGAATTAAATAATAGAAAACTATAAATGCATAAAATTTGTAAATAAATCTTTTGATAAGAAAATAAAGAAAAATTATGTTTCAAAAGCGATTTTACAACAATTCATCTCAGGGTGTGGAGGGAAGAAGGCATAAGTGTGTTGAAACTAATCGCTTCAGAAGGCTGCGAGGAATATCTATCCAGGAGAATAACCAGAGAAGAACAGAGTTGACTAACTCAAGGAGAAACTTTATTTAAACAACAGGGTGTGATTGAATAAAAACATCATTAGATTTTATGCTAAATCATGAATAAGGTCGATCAGACAAGCGAGTTGAGAGTAACATTCCCAGATGAAGTAATAGCTAACCCTAGGGACCCAAGAGATTAACACGTATCGGAAGGGGGAATAGAATATAAAATAAAGTAATAGAAAACTATAGCATACTTATAGGTGTTTTTTTTCAATTTCTTCAGCTACTTTTATATTTTGATAAGAAAATAATGAAAAATTATAAAATAACCGGTAGAATTTAATTTATCTATTGTACAATATAATAATATCAATTGGATTGTTGGAGTAATTCACACCAGGAGATAAGTGGAAAAGGAGGCCCAGAAGTTTTGAGCCATGAGAGATAATAGTTGACAGAGGAGAGTTTATGAACTTAAGACGGGCGAAGTCTAATAGCGAAGTCGAATGGACACATTACACTTAAAATATAGATGATTGCCATGTTTATGGTAGTCTCAGTGATTTGCATTCCAACCCATGATAAAATGCTTAATTTATGGTTATGAAAAACACGTTTTCATGGCTACCCATAAAACTTCTTTAAAAAACTCTGAAAAGGGAATTTTTTAATCTAAGATTTGAGAGCAACGCTTACTGATAACCCCAAAAGAGAGACTAACTAAGGCTAGAGACTCAAAAGGGTCTAAAACTAATCAATAGCGAGTTCCCTAATACCAAAACAAGTAAAGCAGACTAACCCACAGAGAAGTAGGATCAATGATCGGGTGAGGCATGTATAAAAGTGAACAATTCAAGAACAAATTTTAATATGAAAAACAAAATTCTCCTTCATAAATTGCAATTGTGAATAATTTTCTTTAAATTCGTCAAGTCACAAGATTTTGCCAACCAATTAGTTGCAATGCCAACAAGCATTGATATTGCTTTCCAAAATGAATGAAATTCAATTTATAGCAACCCATTTACTAAATGAAATATTTAAATAAATATTCATTTAAATTTTTTCTCACCTAAAAGTATGCTGTTAAATCTTTTAAAATATAAATACATACGTATCTGAAACCAATTTTAAATATAAAAATTTTTTTGTAACACAAAATTTATTATTTATTACCTAGTATTTAAATTGAAATTGGAGCGTTGAAACACGAAAGCGCAGCGGCAGTGCTTATGTTTATATATTGGGATTTCAGTGTTTGTATGCGAGTGTGGCCACAATTCAAACAAAACTTCACCAACAACAGCAGCTGTTTTATCGATAAACGTTTACGAGTATTAAGCGCGTATGCGTTGACAGATAACATTCGAGTGCCAGTAAAATACTCAGGCAATCGTACCAGTGCCCGCCAGTCAGTCTGCCTGCCTGATTGCCTGCTTGCCTTATTGGGGGGCATTATTTATTGTGAGTGGCAAAGCAAGGCACAAGAAAAAATTTAACAAAAATAAAAAATAAATCAGAAAACTTTATGTTAGACTAGCAAGCGATAGCAGAAAAATAGAAACAAATTCGAAAGTATAAATAAACACAAAGTGCGAAAACGTTCAGCGTTCAAAGTGTGTGGCGCTCATTCCTTCGTTGCTTGCTTTTTCCTTTTCTCCGCTAACCAATAAATGAAATGAAATAAAAAACCAATTGATCTGATAGCATTAATAAATTGTTTGATGATTAATAATAAAAGAAAGAAACAAAATAAACAAAAAAACACAGCGGAACAAATTTATGATTGCCCCGCTTTTGCTCGTTTGCAAATAAATTTGGCTTATGAATAAATTATGTGCATACGAGTATTTGAGAAAGGCAAATGGCAGTTTTTGAAACGAGAGATTTATTGTTTGCTCAATACAAATCAATTCTTGTGGTTTTTTAAGATTTCTAATTTTTGTTTTTTTATCGTGCGAGAGTCTTAAATTTTTTCTAACAACATCTTTCGGTTAAAATCAATTTTAGTTCGCATCGTCTTGAGTACTGATACTCCTTCCTTGTTTTTCTTTTGTATTTTTTACACGCCTCCTTTATGTATTTCTCCCAGTCATACACGTAATTTTATTATTTTTCTTTTACTTAAGAATTTAATACCTACATACTTTCTTAAAAAAATTAATAATTTTGCACATAAATTATTGGAAATCATTGTTTTTGGATTCGATTAAAGTGCTACATGCCATTAACAACAATTGCTGCAAAAGAAAGAGGTTATATATACCTAGTCCTGCCATAAGTTCTGTTACAATTTGAATATAGTGTAAAGATTAAAGAAACGAGTTTTTTTTAATGTGCTGTAATTTTTATTTTGTTATTAAATTATAGTGTTTCTGAAAATCAACATCTTATTCAAAATGATCGCTTCTCGCTTTAATGCACGCCTTTAGACGATCAGGCCATTGGGGGGTTATAGCGGCACGTATGGTTTCGATGGGTATTGATGACGCTGCTGAAATAAAAGCTTTCTTCAGACTCTCCAAATTTCGGTGGCGAACTTTGCAGGCCACACCCTCTAGCTCTGACCACAATTTGTAACCAAGGGGATTCAAATCTGGGCTTCCCGAGGGCCAATCTTCAGCACTAATAAAGGCTGGAATATTCTGACGTAGCCACTCTTGAATTGTTTTGACTTTGTATGCCGGTGCAGAGTCTTGTCAAGTCTTTCACCACGTCTTCCAAGACATCTTGTTGGTACACTTTTGCTCCATATTTAACGCGCTTTTCGCAAAAATGCAAGGAACTGACGCCTTTATAGGATACTCCCCACCATACCATAACGGATGTTGGATGATGACCTCTCTGAACTCTTGGCACAATAAATTTAGCTTCTTCAGATGTTCTCGCATAGATTTTGTCGTTTTGCTTATTAAAAACTTCCTCCACCGTAAACATTTTTTCATCCGTAAAAATTATATTTTCATGACCGTTTCTTGCGTGCCACTGCAAAAGCTTCTTACTTCTTTCCAATCGTATTTGTTTTAGCCGTGGAGTTAAAAGATGGCCTGTGCACCTGCGAAAGGCCTTCATGTGGAGGTCATCACGGATTAGTCGTGACATGGATCTGGAAGACATATCCATTTCTCTAGCCATAATCTTTTGCTCTCTTAAGGGATTTCGGCAAATCCGCTCCCGCACTGCTTTTATGGCTCCACTCGTACGAACAACCGCGAGGTCGACCACTTCTCAGCCCGTCTTCCACTTGAGACGATTCCAAGAAACGATCGATGGTACGATAAACAAACATTTTCGATATTTCGAGTTTTTTTTTAGCAACGTGAATATTTTTTGACTTGCGCTATTTCCGCATTTGTGCAATGCAATCACCGCGATGCGATTTTCGTTATTGCCCCACTCCATATTAATTACGCAAAATTGAAAACTAAACTGATTTGAATTTGTTTTGCAATAGAACATTGTACCAAAAAATGCGAATAACGGGATAATACAATTTAAAATTTCAAAGCCTACTACTTTGAAAAGCTTGTAACAGAACTTATGGCTAGACTAGGTACTAGGTATGATTGAAATTTTTAAGGGTATATTCGCATTTTATTGTGTATGCTTACATAGAAAAGTGAGGGTACTAAATATCAGAGTTATGGATTGGTTAAATATAAATATTTTAAGTGAAAATTGCGCGACACTTGCTAGCCAATCAACCTAAAATAGTTCAAGAAAGTGATTTCATTTGAATTAAGCATTTGATATTGTTTTAAAGTAACTACATACTTACTTTTTACTTTTAATGGCACAACAGCCCATGGAGGGCCTAGGCCGAGTTTTTCGCATCTACTCATGTTGTGCGTGTTATATTTGTACATGAATGGAAGGGACCTACAGTTTTTTTTTTGCCGAATCCGAACGGCGAAGTGAAAAGTTTTTCATAGCAATTTTTACTCTTGTAGGTTTGCCATTGCCTGCCAAGAGGTGGTGCCGTGTAGAAAAATTATTTTTTCTACTTTTTTTTTTGATTTTGTCTGTGCCGAGATTCGAACCCCGGACACTCTGCGCAGCAGTCCAACGCACTACCACTACGCCACAGCGCCCACCAGTAACTACATAAGTACTTGATAAAAAGTGAAAGAAATTTGTCTTCAAAGTCATTTATTTTTATTTCGCTTATTTAAAGTGGCGTACGTAAAATTTAGAAATTTTTTGGAAAATTTAGTTATTTTTTTTTAAATTTTTTTCTTTTAGAAAGTGTGGTTCTTATAAAAAAAAATTACCAAAAATACATAAAAATGCATCGTAGTTTACAATTTTAACTCCCAAAATAAGTTTCTGTTAATAATAATAATCTTAAAAACAGTAAATTCATAATTTGAATATCGCTGCTTTAATTTGCAACAAGCCTAAAACACATTTTTAAAGTGTTTAAGGAGAAGCAAAATCCTTTTGAAAATTTAATATTTCAATTATTGTTTTGAAAATATTGTACCTATAATTTGAAAATTAAAGAAAAAAGACATAAAGACATATTTTAGGTGGAGATGCAAATGGATATACCCTTAATCATAATCCATCTATAATTCTATTTTGAATAATTTGGTGTTAGAACTTTTGCAAATTAAGGCAGCGATATATATCGATTTCAGAGGCAAACAAAAAGAATAACCATAAAACAACTAAATACACAAGAAGTAATATAAGAATAGGAAGCAAGTATGAGCTGAAGTAATGCATGCACCACGTAGAGAACAAAGAAGAGTAGTGGGCGTGCCTGCAATAAGTAAGCACCAGACAGCGGCGTACAATGACCCAAATCTTCAAGTTACACCAAAACGTCAACAACGACGACGCTATTGAGAAACAAGTATATGAAAAGGGCATGCAAATAGATGGGGCTGTTTCTGTATAGTTACTGCCTGCTTGCTAATGATGCTACATGGTGTTTTCATTTCAGTTTTTCATTTACATTTCAACACATAATTTTTTGCAGTTGTGCTATTATATTCTTTTTTCCTACTTTACTTTACTATATTTATATTAGCAACAAATGTCAAAAAATTAAAAAAAAAAGAAGAGAATTCATACATTTGCAAATATTATTTATTATTTTTAACCGGCTATACAGCGAGTGCTAGACATTTGTTTTTCCAATCTTATGAAAAGAAAGAAACAAGTTTCCATTTTAATAAAAATATGAAAATAAATATGTTTTGCAATATAGTACATGTGTAGCAACTGCAACCGCTTCTGCTGCTACTGCACATTCTTTTATAAATGAATGTCTCCTCGGTATTAATCAAAATAATAGTATAAGCTAAATAAATAAAATTAAATACTCGTGAATTTTTATTGAACCCGTGTTATTGTCATACCATATTGCACATATTTTTACGAGTATTTGTTTCTGTGTGTTCATGCAAATGTGTTGCATTTGTGCATACGAGTATTGACGTCACTCAAATATTGCATTGGCAGCAGGAGTTGCTCTTGCTACATATTGTATATATTGCTGTAGCCCTCGCAACTGACCTCGTTTAAAGTTTTCTTATTAAACATTTGTTCGTTCATTTGGTTTTTGGTGTTGTTTGATTGAAAATTTCTGAATGCAGTGTATGTAATAAGTATTTTATTTTCTTTAGCTTTTTTGTTTTGCTGGGGCTTGGGCGCTGACTGAGTCATAAAGAGAGCATTAATTTTTAGTTGAAATGCATATTTGTTTTGTTTAGTTTTGTGAACATATGCAATAAAAAATTTTATTCGTGAAATGTGTTAATTTGTTGAAGCAATAGAAATTACTTGTGATTTATGCGTGCATATTGCAACAATATTTATTTATATTTTTTGGGTTAATTAGATAACAATTTTGTATTTAATATAATATTTATGTTAGATAATTATTTTTATTTGTGCATTGCACTATACCATAATTATTTGGTTTATGGGATAATATCGGTTTAAGTAGTTGTTGGATTCCGAATTAATGTAAGCCAGACTCATTGTTGGATTGTGTACAATATTTGTTGATGTTGCTTGTAACTTGAATATTGAAAAATTAGTAAACCTATTTATTCAAAAGATATCAGACGTGCAGAAGGAACAGAAAGTGAGGCAGATGTAGGGTCAGCAGAAGGGAAAGAAGAAGAGGCAGAAACGAAAACAAGAAGGCAGACAAACGGAAATACGGAGGAAGAGTTATATGATTAGATAAATGGACGGAAGGAAGAACAGAAGGAGAGATAGAAAGATGAATGGACGGAATGACAGCAGTAGGGACCAAAAGAAGGAATGAAAGGAGGAACAGAAGCATGAACGGAAGAAGGGACGGCAATATAGTTTGAAGAAAAGTTAGAAGAAGGAATTGAAGGGGAGAGGACTGGAAAGCCCTTCTTCCCTAGTACTCACTGAGCATACAAGTATATAATTTTTTCATCTATTTTTTTTAAGTTTGAAGAAAAGTTAGAAGAAGGAATGGAAGGGGAAAGGGTCATAAGGGGAGAGGACTGGAAAGCCCTTCTTCCCTAGTACTCACTGAGCATTCAAGTATATATTTTTTTCATCTATTTTTTTTTAAGTTTGAAGAAAAGTTAGAAGAAGGAATGGAACAGGAAAGGGCCGTAAGGGGAGAGGACTGGAAAGTCCTTCTTCCCTAGTACTCACTGAGCATACAAGTATATATTTTTTTATTTCATTTTTTTTTTAAATATTAATGATTTGCCCTGGTTCTCTATAATGTCATTACCTTAGTATTCCTATAAATTAAATCTGTTGGAAGGTCCATTTAATATTAACATCATTTGGTTTCGTAGATAATTTCTTTCTATTGGAACTTTAAGTTAGGTTTTTTCTTTAATATCAATTTGAAGATAATAATAACAAAAGTTTGAAATTAAATGTTAGGTTGTGAATGGAGAATTTTGTTTGGCATATCATTCAAAAGAAAAAGTTATAAATTTGAAATATTTATTGTTTTGTTTATTGAATTGTATTTTTTAGATAAATCCAGCAAGTAGAAGATTCAAATATTTGGGATGCTTAGTTATTTTTGTTCGGTTTTTTTGTTTTTTAATAATACTCAATCAATATTTTTTGTTAATTTTTGGGAAAATTATTAGCTAGGTCTATGCAAAGATAAGTGGTAGTTTCAGCCTAGGTCCTCCATCGGTTGTTGTGCCAATAAAAGAAGAAAGAAGTACACATGTGCATAACATTTAAGTATGGAATTCGATCTCGCTCATTCGACCACCGCAAGCAAGTTTCGATTCTTTGGTGCCAATTTTCCATCAATCTTCCACACATATTGGCCGGAACGTTGGCAATTTCGCGTTCAATATTGTCCTTACAACGACTTAAACCATCCAAGATGATTTTTCAATGAAATGCATGATTATCTTCAAACTTTTGCAGAGCCCTTTTTATTTATAGCATTTTTGGAAAAATTATTCAAATTTCTTTGAAGCTATTTTTTGTTTTGTATTTTTTTTAGTCAATTAGTGTTTAAAATATTTATTTGAAATAGAAATACCAATCTAAATGGTCATATTTGTTAAACTTAGTTAAAACCCATATTTCAGATATCTTAAAATAGGAATTTTTTTTATTTTTTTTATTTTTTACGTGACATTTAAAAAAAAAATACAAATCTGAGTAGAAAGTTATAGTTCTTGTAGTTCTGTTCAAATATTTTAGAAAACTACTTTTATGTTGAATTAAAGGCGGTTCCAAACTTTTCTATTTGTTTTAAAGTAAAAAAAAATGTGCATTGCTCAAAAAAAAAAATGGGTAAATTAAATTGTGCTGAAATGTTTATTAGCAACAATAAATACCTCAACGGTATTTTTGAGTTTATCGCTAAAATAGGCGTTGAAATTTAACCATCACGCCTTCTTTTCAGCATTATGATTGATGGCTTCAACAGAGTAATTCAATGTGTAGATACCGCCATGTAATTTCTATATTTTTTTTTACTAACTCATAAAGAACTTTTTATGTATGTTTGTAATATAGATGGGACATGATGGGGCAGGGTAAATGTTATAAGAATAATAATAATAGCCAACAGGAACAATTGAAATGAAAGTTTCATACAAAATCACTTTACTCAAACTAGGGTACATAGCACCCTAGTTTGAAATATAGAAATGCATATATTTTACTCGTATCATAAATGGATTATTTTATTTAAGTACTTGCATTTCATTGATATGCTGTCAAAGGATAGACAAAAGTTATTAGTTTCAATAGATATCTTATATATGTCAACAAACAAAGAGTCACGGCGTCTTGGACAAAATGTCACTGTAGACAACTACACTTTTGAAGTCGTCAAGGATTTCGTATATCTAGAATCCAGCATAAACACCAACAATAATGTCAGCCTTGAGATGAAGCGGAGACTAACTCTTGCCAACAGGTGTTACTACGGGCTCAGTATGCAATTGAGAAGTAGAGTCCTCTCTCGACCGACGAAAATAACGCTCTATAAGTCCCTCATCCTTCCCGTCCTAATGTATGGCGCAGAGACGTGGACATTGACCATCAATGATGAGAGGCTGTTAGGAGCGTTCGAGAGGAAGATACTCCGTAAGATCTACGGTCCAGTATGCGTGGACGACGTGTATCGAATAATATGGAACGATGAGCTGTATGAGCTGTACGCCGACACTGACATAGTCAAGCGTATAAAAAACCAGCGGCTTCGCTGGCTGGGTCATGTTGAGCGAATGGAAGAAAGCGCTCCGCTCCGGCTAGAAGGGTGTTTTATTCGAACCACGGTGGAGGAACACGCAGAAGGGGACATCCTAATCTCCGTTGGAAAGACCAGGTGCAGGGCAACCTAAGTGCAGTAGCCTTATCAACTGGCGCCAGTGCGCGCATAGCAGAAGTGACTGGCGAAGCTTTGTGGAGGCGGCCAAGACCGATCATCGGTTGTAGTGCCAGCTAAGTAAGTAAGTAAGATATCATATACATATTTGTAAAATGGCGAATACATATTTACATATACTTGCATTTGTCAGATTATCTTTGTGTGGACAAACAACGATGTCATTGCTTTGTTTTTATTATTACCTAATTTAATAAACAAACAATACTCGTAATAATTATAATTATATGAAGAAAGTATTGATAAAAAAGGAAACATTTTTTGCAGAACAAAATATTAGATATGTATTTATTATGGAATAATTTTTTGGTTTCATTGAACTCGTTTCACTAATGCACATTGTATTTAGGTGTTTTTACTGTGAAATTTCTTTAAGGTTTTTTTTTTTTTTTTGTTAAAGGTGCGTTGTGTATTCTCAAATTAAACACTTTTTCCTTTTAATTTAATATTTTTTTTTTTATAATAAAGCCTTTTTTAGATCTATTTTCTGTGGCTATTCGTTATGAAAGTCAACGTTTTCTAAATGATGCTATACAAAGTCCATACCAAATAAAACTAGAAAAAGAATAAAAACTTTATAAGTAACTGTCACATCGTTTGCTTACACTCAATTTTTGGCTATTTGTCTTGCCAGATTCATCTCTCATTTACACAGTTTTCGTTTGCGTATGTGTTTCTTTCTGTCACTTTTGACTTAACGTTTAAATGCTTGCTTAATTTAACTGTAGCGTCGAGAAACGTATAAAAAAACAAATTCTTGAGTTCGTATGATTAATTACTTAATTTATACTCGTATTTAAATATTATGTCTATTTGTTTTGTTTTTAGTTTGCCAAGAAAAAACAAATAACATTTCAGCAATAAAAAATCAGCAACAATGAACAAAGGCAACACATGTGGAGGATATAAGAAAATAGCAACAACAAAAATTTAGAAAAAAAAAAAAAAAAACTGGCAACAATTTAGAAACAAACGAAAATCTGAACTTAATGACTTCTTCTTCTTCTTTTTGTGCGATTTTAGTTTCAGGCTTTTACACAAATGCCAAACAGTGGGAAACAAAAACCTAAGATCAATTTCATGATTCTTAACTCCTTACTTGTGAATTTGAATGTAGTTATACTATAGTAAGCTAGGTACTCCGTACATGTAACACAATTGAGTTGTTTTTTATTTCCGGGGACAATCAATGCACAGTAGTTTCCGCTTAATTACTTCCCACTTTATTGTTATAAAAATGTTTGTACTATGAAAAATATACAGTTTTTTTCTCTGTATCCAGTGAGTTCCACCTAATTGCATTCCTCGTTTATTTGTTAGTTTTATTCTATTAAAGATATAGCTTTATTAACCTGCCAGCGCATTTAAGCGTTTTAGTGTTTAATTATGTCGGTTATACAACTAAAATCAATTAATTATTTCTCTGGTCGAAGCACGAATGGATCGGATAATGGATTTATTTGGTCAATTGCACCAGGCGACAGAATGAATCGGGTAAAAAATTTCTGTTGTTAATTATTCCAAAAGAAGGAAAAAAAGTTATCTGGTAAATGACACCAAAACAGGGAATGAATCGGAAAAATGATTTTTCTGGTCAATTGGGCAAAAAAAAAAAAAGTTTAATTATTGACTGATTGATGATTTCACCAAAGATGGAATGAATCGAAAAAATGATTTCTCTGGTCAATTTCGCCAAACAACCGATTGATTCGGATAAATGATTTCTCTGGTCAATTGCCCCAAAAGACCGAATGAATCGGATAATTGATTTCTCTGGTTAATTTCCAAAAGATCGAATGAATCGGCCAAATGATTTCTCAGGTTAATCGCTTCAAAAGAAAAAATGAGTCGAAAATATAATTTCTCCGGTTAATGACACCAAAAGAGGGAATGAATTGGACAAATGATATCTCTGGTCAATTGCACCAAAAGACCGAATGATTCGGATAAATGATATCTCTGTTCAATTGCCCCAAAAGAACGAATGAATCGGATAAATGTTTTCTTTGGGTAATTTTGCTCTAGAAAACGGAATGAACCGGAAAAATAATTTCTCTAGCCAGTTGCAATAAAATAACTAATGAATGGGATAAATGTTTTTTCGTATCGAAATAATCTATAATAATATCGAAATAATTCTATATTCAATTGCTCCAAAAAGACGGTATAAATCGGAAAAATAATTTCTTTGTTCAATTTCACCATATGACCGAATGAGTCGGATAAATGATTTCTCGTTGTTAATTCCACCCAAAACTGCGCATTTTAGCATCATGCTCAATTAAGCGTTAACTACTGTATTTAATTTATAACATTTGATAAATTTTCAAGATTATAATAATTTAAGTACTTAGAGTAAAGCATTTGTTTTTTTTTTGTTTTCCTTTTCTTGGAATTTTTTATGGGAAACCAAAAAAAGAAAGAAAAAAACAAAAAGAATTATACAATGTCTTAAATTGTTTTACCTTTTTTTTTCGTATTTGTTACGCTTGGTTGCCAAATTCTCACAGAACCTTTTTCTCACTCCAATTGTAATGACCTATGATAGCAAAAAAGTTTTAGCTGAACTCAAACTGAACAAAATTCAAAGGGGCTACTCTTTCTGTCAGTTGGTAAAGTAATTCATGTTGAAATAATTTAAAATAATTTTTATTTTATAACAAGATACAAAGTTTTAATTGGAACTGACATTTTCTTTCTTTGTTTTTCGTTGAAATTATTTCTCAAAGTTTAGCATTTGCGCATGCGCCTGCAGGTCTCACGTATGTAGCGAGGTTCTCTTTACCAGCTGCCTCCCTACCTGACTTGCCTGCCTGATCGCTTAACATGAGCTTTTCATAAATGGCGCTGGTTTAGGTTCACCTTTTCATAAATATACATATACGAGCATGTACATAGGTAGAGGTAATAATATTATGAAATTATGCGTGCAAGTCTTAAGCATACAAACACTATTTAATTTCAAGCTCTATAGTCATGTACTATGTAATAGGTACGAGTAGATATCAACTTAAACTTCAACTTTATTCCTACACTTACTTCCATCACCGTGGCATTGGCACCTTTTTTTTATGTGATTATGGTGTGTTCCCGGTGTTGGTTCGCTTGCTCGATGACTCTGACTTTGGCTGTGGATGGCTTGCTCGCTAGCTAGCTGACTGACTATGCCTGCTAAGCCATGCAGAAATTTTGAACGCACGCAACAAGTCTCAGGCTGAAGTAACTTTAAGGCTTACGAGTAGACAAAAAATATCAACAATATCACGTAACCAAAATGAAAACAATGCAAGCAATAATTTCTTTAGTGTTTCTTTTTTCTTTTTTCTTTTTTTTCTTTTTCTACATCCATTTCATTCCACATTTACTTATGCCATTATTGTAAATTATTATTAAAAAGGGGCATGTTATGGTTTTTTAAAGGGGTAGGGTCGTCTTTGACTTTGGCTATATAAACAAGAGACCAACATTCAAATAAAGCAAGCCAGCAAGCAAGCAATAAATACTTAAACAAATATGCGTGTGCAATAAAAATGATGTTAACCTTAAGTAATAAAGCAACAACAAAGAGAACAACAATCTCATAAATGCAATCGAAGCATGCAACTAGCAGCTACAGCAAGCAGCGCCAGCAAAGCATTATATTCATTTTTAATCATTGTTGTCATCATCATCAAAAAATCAGCAACAATTGCTTTGCTTTTTGTTGTTTTGTTGATGGGGAAACAACAATTTTATTCATTTTTTTTTTGATTTCTTCAAATTTAACTTAAGGGAAATGTTTTTAAAGTACCTGTACCTACTTACATAAAATAAAAATAAAAAATAAAAAAAATTTAGGAAAAATGTTATTAAAATAAAATTAACTAGCAGCAGGTTTGAGCTCTTGGCATTGTTATTTTTGTTGTTAGTTTTTTTTTGTCTCTTTTGGAGGAGTTCATCTTCAGTTTGGGAAGTCTTAACATTTATGAATCTATCTGTGATTTTAGAGTCGTCAACTCATTCACTCACTTGTGGCATATATTACAATGATGCACGATATGTCTGCTGTGCTACACTAAAATTAGTAATGTGTGACATATTATGAGAACATTTCCCATGCAATATTTCCTCCTCAAGCATTCACGCAGTTGTAGAAGGGCATGTTGTTTTGTTTTTTTAAGATAATTGCGAATAGTCACAGTTGAAATACTTTAGGGAAAAGATATAGTTCCAGGTGGAATCATTAGATACAAAACTATTTGAACTATTTGAATAACTACTAGTTAGTTATATGTATCAAAGTGCTTATGAAGTTAAATAAAATAAAATAAAAGGCCATACTTCATAAGAATTACTTTCAACAGTTAGAACTTTTAAACGAACTACCATTCCTTATTAAAATTATGGTTGATGCATTTTAAATTAAAGTCGAAATTTGAAAATTGTCATTCATAGTTAAGTTAGCTAAGATCAAATGAAAAGAGTATTTGAATTTATGATGTAACCAAATTAAATCATGGTTAATGTACATACTTCAAATCAAAACTTAAAATCGTCAAGTCAAAGTTGAATCGTAGTGCAATCAATTACATAATATGGACTAACATGAGTACATTGTATATAAGTTACGAAAAGCTTTTGAATTGGTGATGTACGAGTACCCTATTTAACCTTAGGTTTTCTTACAGAAGCGATAATGGCTAAGTTATGTCTGTATCGGCAAGGGGAAAGAATGAACTTCTCCTTGTTTACATTAGTGGTGTTTTAAAGCGATCTTAAACAAAATGTATGTATTTCCAGAAAGTTGACGTCATAGAAAAAATTGTGAGAATAAATTTTGAGGTGGTAAAAATTATGATTTTTGGATGCAATTAACTGAGAGCTGAGATCAGATTAGTTGAGAAATCTTTCGCAAAGTAAAATGAATAATCAATTACAAGTGTAAATATATTTTAAATATGTAGCAAATATTTCAAGAACGAAGATTGAAGTTAAGTGAAAGCTACTGTATTTTGAAAAATAATCAATAACAATATCATTTATACTTTAAAGACTTAGGAAATCATTAAAGAGGGACGCAATTAACCGAAAACTACTGTATTTTGAGACAAACAATTAGATTTTTCCCTTAAATTAATGCAGATATACTTTACACACTTTGTAAGTCATTCAAAATAATCATTTAAGTGGGACGCATTTGGTCGCTGTGGCGTAGTGGTAATGCGTTGGACTGCTACGCAGAGTATCCGGGGTTCGAATCTCGGCACAGGCATAATTTTTCTACACGGCACCACCTCTTGGCAGGCAATGGCAAAATCTATAAGTGTAAAAATTGCTATGAAAAGCTTATCACTTCACCGTTCGGATTCGGGATAAAACTGTAGGTCCCTTCCATTCATGTACAAATTAACACGCACAACATGAGTGGATGCGAAAAGCTCAGCCTAGGCCCTCCATGGGCTGTTGTGCCATTAAACGTAAAAGTAAAGGGACGCATTTAGCGGCAACTACAGACAAACTATCATGTTTTTTCTTCAAATCAAGAACAATTGCAGATGTATGTATTAAATATGTAGCAAACCATTGCAGAGAATCATTTAAGGCGGTACGCAGTTAAGTGGAAACCACTGTATTTTGAGACAGTTTATTTAAATCATTAACAAGTGCAGATATACATACTATACTCTAAATATGTAGCAATCGTTTAAGGGGGCGCAATTAAGCGGAAAATACTGTATTTCGATTCAAAAAATAAGGTTTACTTTTAAATCATATTTAAAGTACAGCTTCAAAATAAGCTTGGATGATGAAAGTTTTCTATTTTCTCGATAGTTATTTGTACTTAAATTGTTTCGTAACCATTTCTCGTATTCACTTTTCGTGTTTGCATGCACTTATCTTGAGTGCCAAAGGTAACCCCATTTATTATTCTTATGCTTATGTTTTACCATATACCTAATAGCAAGAAAACTTAAACTTTACTCTAGAAAAATACAAAAAAGTTTGTGTTTTTTTAGCATCTAAACTGCTTCCAAAGGTTCATTGCACACAAATTGTGTCATACTTGTACCAGCTACTAGAAACTGTTCTATGCCATATTTAACAGGCAGGCAGGCAGGCAGGCAGGCAGGCATAAGGTAAACTGTAACAATTGAGTCCACATACTTGTACAAATATCGCCACATTATAAAAAATAAACAAATAAAACTAATATTTAGCCAATTAGTTAATTATAAAATGAATGTGAATATCTGATATTTTTATATGATAGAATGTAATAGAAGAACTTCGATATCGAACAAAAGTAACTAGAAAATGTTCATCAATAACTAAATAACTGCTCGTCATTCTTTCAAGACATATGCACAAGTACATATGTACATATATAGTCGTATGTATGTACATAACTAACCTTCAAGTTACATAAAGTAGTTTTTTATGTTTTTGCTTTTGATTTATCATTACCATCATATCGATGATGAATTACAATATTGAAACTAAAATACAGAATATGTTTATTTCTGTGTTGTTCTTTTAATGCTTTGCTTAAATTATCCTAAATATTTCGAATGAGTAATAATCCTCTTAATAACAATCACCTAAATGCATAAATGCCTTTAATTATATTTAATGCGGGCAATATACTTATACTTACAATAGGAAAAATGTGACTTGAGTTGAAAAATAAACTTAAATATTTGATATTTTTTCATATAACTGCCTACAGTCGGTAGTCTGGAGACCGAGTGGTAGACTGGAGTGCCAGTAGCCCCAGGATCGATTCCCATACATAGTAGTACATAATTAAAATTCCTTCCATCCTTCCGTCCTTCACGCTCACTCTTTAACTGCCCACGTCTCTGTTGTTGCTGCTAAACGACATGACCACAACAGTTGCCAACTTTTTTGCCGTCGCAGTCGTTGTCGCTTAAAATGACAAATTCTGCTAATAATAATATTTATTATTATTTTTGTATCGTTTTTCTTTCACTTTGTATGCATGTTTGTTTGCTTATTTAGTTGCAATTATCAGCAACAGCTACCGAACAACAACACGACACAAAACAAGTTTACAATTTTGGTAATTGTTGGCGTTGTTGTTTAACATTTTGTCACACAGGCGGCTTATATTTACTTACATATATGTGTATTATATATTGAATTATTTCTGTATGACTAAATTAGACTGTCATTAGCAAAGTATGGAAATTAAACACCTTCTCAATTCAATTTAAAAAAAGAAAATGGTTAAACAATAAATTAAATTGTTGTTCTAACCATTTTTGCATTGTGTGTATACATGCACCCGCTGAAAAGTCGAAAAGTCGAGTTTGCGTCACACAAAAGTAAATGGACTGAAAGAAAAATTAATAAGAACGAATTTTAAGCCATTGAAATTCATGTTTCATTGAATTGACGTATACGTTCATTAATAGGATGGAAGAATTCATAAAAATTATATTAATTTGTTAATCAATTCTATTAACTTGTTGATAAGTATAATAAATTTATTAATACATTCAAAAAAGTACCGGCAATTGGTCAATAAAACACAAAATATTTATTATTCATTAAAATTTATTTTATCGCTTTCAAAGTAGGCCATTTCCCAAATAGCTCACTTATGCCAACGAATAATTTAATCATCAAAACATTTTTCAAACGCTTTTTCACGCTTTCGACTTCAATCGACTCTTTTATGTCTTCTAACGACTGAAAACGGGTGCCTCGAACTATAAATTCGAGTTTTGGAAAGAGAGAAAAGTCAGCCGATGGTATTTGTTCAGTTTTTGGTCATGAATTCGTTCATAATGATAGTCTTGTGAGATGGTGCGTTGTTGTGGTGCAAAAACTATGAGTTTTCTTTCCACAAACTTGGCCATTTTCGACGAACTTTACTTACTTTTAATGGCACAACAGCCCATGGAGGACCTAGGAGGAGCTTTTCGCATCCACTCATGTTGTGCGTGTTATATTTGTACATGAATGGAAGGGACCTACAGTTTAATGCCGAATCCGAACGGCGAAGTGAAAAGCTTTTCATGGCAATTTTTTTTACTCTTGTAGGTTTGCCATTGCGCCTACCAAGAGGTGGTGCCGTGTAGAAAAATAATTTTTTCTACTTTTTGATTTTGCCTGTACCGAGACTCGAACCTCGGCCATTCTGCGTAGCAGCCCAACGAACTACCACTACGCCACAGCGACCACAATAACGAACACAATTCGACGAACGCCCAGATAAAATTTTTTATTTACCGTCTGATCGTCTGGCAAGAATTCCTAGTGCACAACATCGCAATAATCAAAGATATTAGTCAATATTAGCGATCAAAGCGAGAAAAATTTTCCACCACATCTCGACCGCTTTTGAATGCACTGTACCACTCATATACACGTGTTTTCGATAAAGTCGATAAAGTCATTATTGATTGTAAAAATCGCATAACATTCTTGAGGTGATCTGACTTTCAAAGTAGGCCCTAAATGACAGATCGCGCTCAACAGTGGTGCCAACTTAGCGACAAAAATAATTTTTACCATCCCCTTAAAGCGGACTCCTTATGTAAATGATAATTTCCCGGATTTTTTAACATAATTTAAATACAATAAATCTCTTAAAATAAATACAATGTAAGTAATTGCAATATTAATTATTATTTCAATCATATTGTTAAAAGCGTACATTAATCCAATAAATCGATTACTTATGCTTCTAGTTTCCATGGCAATTTGTCTCTAAATTAATTTTCGTATCTTTGATTTCCTAACCAACCAGTCAACATTTGCTCGTAAAACATCAAAGTTTTAATCTCAACGACTAAAAAGTTTTCAAAAATTCTTCTTCTGTAATACGTACTATTCTAAATAAAATAAAATACTTACCTACAGAAAGATTTTGCCGATAAATCCTCGTGGTGAAAGGAAAACAAGCAAGCATAAACTTTTGGCTACCAACTTCCCTTGCACCTCTTGCTATTTGTTTGTAACGCTGGCTGGCGTCAATGACATTTGTGAATATTGTAAGCAATGGAAAAAATCACTAATCACACACATACACAAACACACACACATACACACACACACATACACACCTAAAAAAAAGAAAAAACTAACATCAACAATAACAAAAATAAAATATCCAAACCAAACAGAAAAACTGAAAAATTGTAATGGCCAATATAAGATAGACAATCCACTTCATCTCAATCCAAAAAACGCCAAACCAAAAAAACCGAAGAAAAATTAAGCGGAGAGCGAGAAAAAAGATTCAGCCAGCAAAAAATAAAAAAAGCTAAAACTTCATGATACAAAAAAAGCTGATGTGTATTTTTGTTGATGTTGTTGTTGTGCTGTGTGTTTAAAATTAGCCACATTTACCACACGCACATGCACGCCAAAAACACTAACACACACACGCTGACAGTCAGCCAGCCAGCCAATGCATGTGCATAAAAATATTACACTCAAATAAAATACGGTATCATTCAAAAGAAAAAAAATGATTTTATGGCAGTGTTCTGATAAATATATCTTTTTTTAATATTACAGTGTGATTTTGAGTAGTGATGGTCACTGGTAGTGGTGCAACAAGGATTTGCTACTCATTCTAATTTTGCTTAATAAATTTGACAAAATAAAAACAATACTCATTTCGAATATTTACTTACTTACTTACTTTTATTGGCACAACAGCCCATGGAGGGCCTAGGCCGAGCTTTTCGCATCCACTCATGTTGTGCGTGTTATATTTGTACATGAAGGGAAGGGACCTACAGTTTAATGCCGAATCCGAACGGCGAAGTGAAAAGCTTTTCATAGCAATTTTTACTCTTGTAGGTTTGCCATTGCCTGCCAAGAGGTGGTGCCGGGTGCCGTGTAGAAAAATTATTTTTTCTACTTTTTGATTTTGCCTGTGCCGAGATTCGAACCGCGGACACTCTGCACAGCAGTCAAACGCACTACCACTACGCCACAGCGACCACTATCGACATCGAATATATATTGTAATTTAAAAATTATTGTATTTTAAATAAATATCAGTGTGATTTTGTACAGTAATTTTCCAGTAATTTAAAATTATTATTAACTAGAGATCACTGTGATTTCAGTTAAAGTGATTTTTATTTACTGTGATTTCCAGCATTTTTTATTTTAGAAGACATTACTATGATTTTGAGCACTAGTATTTGAAATTTAAAACTACCTATAGAATCATTGTGATTTAAATAAACTGATTTAGTTTTGAATTAATCGACTTTAATTTTTAAAATATCACAAAAATTTTGTGCAGTACTTTTTCGAAAATTTAATATTTTAAACAATTACTATTGAAATCACTATCATTTCAGTACATTAATATTTTTAAATATCTTAGCATGACTATGTTTTTGAGTGGAAGTGATTGTTAGTAGAGTAGAAATTGTATTCCAATAATTTTACAATTAAAAGAAACTACTATCACTATTATTTTAATAGTTATTTCAACCTGATTTGATAGTAGCAGTGATTTGTGGGGTCGCTGTGGCAGTGTTCAAATCTCGGAACAGGCAAAATCAGAAAGTTATAAAAACAATTTTTGTACACTGCACCACTTCTGGCAGGCAATGGCAAGCAACCTACAAGAGTAAAAATTGCCTAAGAAAATCTCTTCACTTCGCTGTTCAAATTCGGCATAAAACTGTAAGCCCCTTCCATTAATTTGCAAATATAAGACGTACAATATGAGTGGATGCGAAAAGCTTGGCCTAGGGCCTCCGTGAGCTGTTGTGCCACTAAAAAAAAGGAGAAAGAAAAGTGATTGGGAATAGGAAGCAATAGTGATTTTAATTCAATGGTAGGAGTCAAAACCGAGATTGGAAAATAAAAGTGATTGAATAATATCAGTGATTAGAAAATAGAAGTTATTGAAAAATGACCGTGATTAGAAAATAGCAGTGATTGTAAAATAACAATGATTGAAAATTGGCAGTGATTGCATAATAAAAAAAGTCTATTTGTGATTGAAAACAACTGTGAATGAAAAATTACAGTGAGTGATAAATAGCAATGATTCAAAATACCAGTGAATTAAACAAAAAGTTTTGGAAGAAAATAACAATAATAAAAAAAGAAGCTGTATTTTAAAATAACAGAAAAATAATAACAGTGACTGAAAATAGCAGTAATTTCAGTCACAGCTGTGGCTAAAAAATAACAGTGACTGAAAAGTAACAATGACCGACTGAAGGAAGCAGTGCTTGCAAAATAATAGTGATTGAAAAATAATAGTTGATTGTGACATTGCAAAAAAATTTGTGTTATATCCTCTTCTCATTGTTTTTTTTTACTGTAATATCAAAAAAAGCAGCAGCACAGCAAAAGCACAGCGTGAATATATTCGCTGCGGTTATTTTGAGCGATTTTTGAAATGTGTGTGTACAGGCAGCAGTGATGCCAAATGCAGATAATAATACTTACAAAAAATAAATGCACGCAAATAAGCGCAATTCTGATACACACACACACACTCAAACACAGCTGGAGTGAGTTATTTTTACTACTTACATTTGTACGAGTACCGATTGTATTTCGAAAGTACATATTTCAACAAAAAATAAAATATTATAAACACATATACATATACACATCCGAGAATCTGTAGAATTTTATTCTATCTATAGACAAATAATAAACACATTTCTCATGCAATTGTCATACGAAACACAAAAAATAGTTACGCAAAACTTCTGGAAAAATGTATATATTTTTATATAGCATTTTTCAGCAGGAGAAGTTTTATTTGAATGTATAAAAATAAAATGCATATAAATCATTTTCCAATAGAGCACAGACGAGCGAGTGACACGACAGACATGCTTCATACAATGTGCTCGCGCATACATATGTGATTTATAAAGGTTCCTATGCACATATACTTTACGTACATATATTTATGTATTTTATACAAGCAAGCCAAAATCTGTACGCAGGGCGGAATCACAACCCTCCCTCTCCGCCACTCGAAACAAACCAAAATCGACAATAGCTTGAAACAAGCAAGCACACACCGAATTATTGCACGTGAGCGTGAGCTTTCTTAGAAAATAGGATTTACTATTATTATGTATGCTATTTTTATGTGCTATTTTTGGGTAATATTTTAACGCCTGTGATATATCACAATCTAGCAAGAGTACAATTTGTTATCTCATACTTAAAAAAAAGAAAAGAATTTATATAAATCATTGGTCTTGTTGTACGAACTTAGTGTTGATGGCAGTGCGCTTTAGCATTTAAATATACTTAATAAAATCAAATTGTAGCAGCAACGGAAAAAAGTCAATGAACATAATTTTTTCTGAAGCTTATAGCGTGCAGGTTTTCTTCCGCTCTACCTATTTTGAACCAAAAACTCATATATCTGTGTTTGCATATGTCTGAGTGGCACAAATGTCGAATGTGGTTGAGTGCGCTCATTTGTCTGGTTACGTGAATTACATTTACATTTGAATATGAATTGTATATCTTTCTTTTTGTTTTGGGTTTGTTTTTTCCCCCGATTTTGCTCCAGTATCTACTACAGATCTTGAACTGAAAAACAACCCTTCTTTTAAAATATAAATTTCATTAAATATTTATCAACTTTAAAGCGCAAAATTTCAATAGTGCTCCAGCTACTGTTGCTGCTCCCCCTTTGCACGAATTTGCAATGCACAATGTCATATGAACTACACTCATGTTTGACACTCAAAGTGCAAAGGATTAATGAGCAGCTCCTTTTTTTGTATTTTTATTTACATATGGTACATACTATATATACCGACTTGTATGAATACTCCCCCTTCATTTTGGTTTTGTATTACTCTCGTATGTAAATTGAAATATTTTATTTCTTTTCTTTGAATTTTTTGCAACTTGAAAATGTTTTTGTTTTGACACACAAACACAAATAAACATTCAGTGATAAATGATGTAATTTTTGTTGTTTCCTTTTTATGAACAATTTTTCATACTCGTATATGTATGTATCATCTGTGTAAATATAAAAACTGTGGGGTCTGGAATATGGTAATATTTAATTTTTTTAAGCTCTGAACTACTTATAAAGTATTTCATATGTATTTAGCTTTAATTAATGCCCCTATGATGGTTGACAACTTTACTCGCAGTTTGGTTGCCATCGGGAAATTCGTATTATCGATGCAGTGTTTACATTGAAAATTGTGCTCAGCGACAAACCATCAAATTGTTGTTTCACCGAACACGAGAAGCTGGGAGGGCAAAGTGTTCGCTGAGCTAAATTTACAATATTACAGTTGGCAACTCTAGTGTCAAAAACGGGCAACTGCTTTTTAGCATTTAACATGGTAGTTGCCCATAAATAGCTTGCGGCAAAATATAAGCGAAATATCGTAAATACGTGACGTAATACAACAAATATTATTGAATATAATATTTTTTAATGTTTAAATAATTTTTAGGAACATGTAACAATTATAAATAAGCGATCATTTTAGTGGCTTGTCGAGCTTGAGGCTTTTTTTTCTATTCGTAAATCGATCAGTGTATTAATTTACGTCAAATATTGAATAGAACGCAGCTAATGTCCACTTTTCTTTACAAAAACTTATTTTTTTCACTTTAATGCAGAAAAATTTGCATATTTTCTTCACAGCGGCTGTTTTTTTCTGTAAGATTGTCAATAGTTTAACATTGCAACACCATAGAAATGACAATTAAAATTTCTGTTGTTCTGTAATACCAAAGAGTAGTTTGGTTGTTCGCCTAAGTTGAAGAAAAAAGAATATAATATTTATAATATGATATATTATGTATATATACATATTCGGGACTCCGCCCCGAAAAAATCGGTAATCTTAGAACCCTTTCCCAAAATATGATTGCATACTAAATTCGTAATCACACTAGGTGGCGCTTCTTCTTCTCTTCTTCTTCTCCCTTCCCTTTTAATTAAAGTTTTTTTTTCTGTTACTGAATTCTGCTTGTATTCTGGAGCCTTAATGACGAGGAGCCGCTCTATCTCTTCCCCTTCCTCCTTTCTTTTACAACTTTTGCCTAGGAAGTAAAAAGCATGAACAAACTAAATAATATCAAGAACACTCCACCTTTCCACACTATTAGGTCCGTTCATCTCCGTTTCTGATAGAAATTTTGCTCGTGAAGTAACAAAGCAATTACATAAAATAAATTTTTTCCTTAAACAATTTTCCTTAAACGCTGGATTCGTATAAACTCGAGTCTTTATCACTAGATGGCACAGTATGTATGTGGTATTTTGTTAATGAAAGCACAATAAAAATATAAAAACACAAGCACACCACTCTCTCCTTATCGCTGAATTCTGTCTTCCATTCAGAAGTCTAAAGCCTATATTTTCCCTCTCTCTCTCTCTCTTTCTCGCCATATTCCCTTTCCTTTTACAAGTTCTAACTAAAACAAGAATAAAACAATCTTAACAACAGCTGAAAATACTCTACCTTTCCCCAAAAGATGGAAGCTGCTAGTGTTCGGGAGAATTGTTAGCTAGTTGGAGCTCTTATTTTCTTTGCAATTCCTTGTTCCTGATGGAATTTCTGTTAGTAAATTAGGTTAAAAACAACTCTCATAATTGCTGGGTTTGTATTATATAAACTAGGTGACACTGCATATTCCTTTCGCACTCCCCTTTTTACTCAACCCTTTTAAAAGGTTTTAGTGGAAAAATACCCAAAATTTAAAACACTCCCTGCTCGTCGCTTTTAGAGGAATTTATCACTAGGTGGCGTCCTAAATTAGACTTGTCGATATCAACATTTTAAATTTTAAATCCTTCAGGGTAACCTCCACGACTTATTACCTTCTTCTTCTTTAATGACTCAACAGCCAATGGAATGCCTCTTACATCCATTTATGTTGTGCGATTTATATTTATATTTGTATTTTTGTACACGTAGGGAAGAGATCGAAGGAACCTACAGTCTTATGGAAAGATTGAAGGCAATTTTCATATCGCGTTGCTGTGGTTCCGTTTAGAAAATTTGAATGATTTCTATTTTTGATTTTTTACTATGCTGAGATTCTACCCGGATATCCTTCATAACAGGATTTCATTCGGCGAACTACTACTACGTCTCGGGGTCCACCTTTTAATTATCCTTTACTTCTCGAATTTCATACCCCATAAATATTTTTGATTCATGTAGTCCTCGCTTATTGTATTAATAGATAGTGGTATGATTTTCTAGCTTATGTATTTTACATCCAGATGGCATTATTTATTTTCGTTTCTGTGCTCACTAGATGGAAGCATACCTATATTTTCAGCATACCTATATTTAATGACTAGATCCAGTTATGTATTTTTAGATTATCCATCATTAGATGGAGTCATCTATTTCGGATAAATTTTATCACTAGATGGCATCATTATTGTGTTTTATACAAAAAGTTCGTTATTATTAATAGTAGGGGCGTAGATAGGGAGGGATTAAAGGGGATATATCCATCGCTTAGGAAAACATTTTCATTGTGATCGAAGTCGAAGAGGCTAGTTGACATTTTCTAGGCATTGCACTATGTCAAAAATCACAAAAAAACAAAACAAAAAAAATGCCTGCCCATTCCGAAAAGCTATCTACGCCACTGACAACTTAGATATTAAAAAACTACAAGTGTTCTTTAAATTATGTTATTATCTGTTGTACCAAACAACAAATTAAACTTAAACTAGTTCTTTTTCTCGTTTTACTTCGTCATGGACCACTTTCCAAATAATGACATTTACTTGCTATTGTAGCGTATAAAAAAAAACTTAAGCGGCTTAAATATTAAATTGGCACATGTCAAAAACAAAAAAAAAAAATCCAAGCTTGTATAAGACGAAAACTATCAACAAATATGTTATAAAAACCATAATAATGACTTCAAATGCTTACGATGTCGTGGAAGGAACGAAAAAAGGTCGGTCGGTCACAGTTTTCTAGAGCATTACATTTTCCGGTTTTTCGTTGTACCGCAAAAATTGAGCTTGAAATCTTCTGTTGATTCTTTTAGTTCAACACGCATTAGTGTAAATACCGAAAAAAGAAATGCTAAAAGCAAAAAATTAAAAATTTAATGTTCTTTTAAAACGCTTAATTTATAAATTGCTGCCGCCACAACTCTTCTAATGCATGGCTTGAGGAGATACCTCCATATTTCTCTGTATATAGTATCTTGGCTGGGGAAAAATTATCTATGTGCATACCTATTTCTTTTAGTTTCTGTGGTGAATGCTGCTGCTGCTGCTGCTGCTGCTTCAGCGGATGTAAATTTAGCTAAATTATACCTAAAAAAAATAAAAGCATCTTTTTTTTCTCAGTTTTTGTAAAGCACCTCAATTACTGCCGCTGTCACTGTTACTCTAACTAATGATATTTTAAATTGTAGTTGGAGAAATGTTGTGTGTGGGGTATAGAAAAGGTAATAGAGTAGTGAGTAATAGTCAATTGCTGCTAGAAACCTAAGACTTTCTCTCTAACTCATTGTTTTGTTTCCAAATAAATTCATATAATTTTGTACAATTTTTTTTACTTTTTCACTTACTACTTGCAATTTCAGATAAAAATGTTCTATTAATTTCATTTTATTTTGGCATGTATTGTTTTACTTGGTATTGGTATGATTATATTTAGATTGCTTTGGAGCGCGTGCAAACACCCAAAAAAAAAAACAATAATAAAAAGAAATTAAATTGGATTTTATTTCGAGGGGTTTCCCTTGTTATTTATGTATATGCTATTGCTGCTGTTGCTTTTCCAGGAGTCATGATGATGACTCATTCATTCAGTGTTTGGTGCTTTTATTTTCAAAATTAGTATCAAAAACACTCTGCCTCTGCCTCCGCCTCCGCCTCCTCATCATTTCATTTCTTCATCCCTGTAGATAGCATTGAAGAAGAATCAAATTTATTTGCTTGGCTTCTTTTCTGTTCGCGGCTTGGTGACTGACTGATGATGTTAGAGGAGGGCGATAAATGTAAATAAAGTCGTGCCATTTTACTTTATGATTGTCTTTTTATTTTCTTATTGTTTCTTGGAAAAATTATATAAAGTACATAAATGTATAGCTCAGCTCTCTGTTTTTATTTTTCGTTTCATTTTTTTTTGATAACTTTCATCCCACAAATTGATGTATAAAAAAAAAAAAAAGTTTTAAAACTCAACAATAATTTGGCTAAAAGTACAACCTGCAAACACTTTTGATAATGTGTTTTCACACTTGAAACACGTGCTGAAGTGGGCAATCAGTATTTTTGAGCGAAAGTGTTTTTTTTTTTTGTTTTTTTTGTTTCTTGCAATTCAAAAGCAGAAGAGTTTAGATGGTTATAAAGTGAAAATCATTGCTTTGTGATTATGAAAAGTGTAAGTTTGAATGGGAAGACATTATAATTTTATGAGTAGAAAATAATTACTTTGTTCTCTAAGGTTTTTTAACTGGCGGTAGTATTGAAAAAATCTAAAAATCCATGGTTGTCAACTAGTGATAAAACAAAATGCATGATTCTATCTAGCAATCAAATAATCTCTTCAATTATGAAATATGCGATTCTCTAAGTTGCGGAAAATAGGAAATCATCTCTGTATTTTTTTTTAGAATTTAATTGAAAAGTCGATTTTAGCCGAACTTTATATAAAGCTGCCATCTATCGTTATCTAGATTAACTAAAGCCTAAACAAGTGAGTGCCATTTACTGCGGCCTCTCTTTTGAAGTCTCCTTCACAGCTTTTTTCTCCAACCACAGATACACTGCGTCATGATCACAAACTGGAACTTTACGGTAGCTGTTTAAATCTTACTAGAATTTTTCACATATCTCGCTTAGAAAAGAAATCTGTATGTGCAGTAAGATTTTAAAATAAAAACAGAGGAAAGTAAAATTTCGCAAATTATCCTACCGCCATCTAGTGTTAATTATTAATTAAAGCTTATTTGTAGCATGTAGTATGGAAATCTGCTTAAATATCTCCTCAAATATTTTTCACATTACTCTGGATTTGAGCTGAGCTTATATCATCTGAAACGAGATAGGCATCTACATAATGGGATTTTTCGAAATGCCACAATTTCTACAGATTTGCGCTTTCTTATAGATTTATCTGGAATCAGAAGCTGAATCTTTTGATATTTTGTTTCATACTAGTTTTATATAAGAAGACAATTGTTGATGCAGTAAACCATCTACATGCAGTTTGTGTCTCTCCAAGTTCACATTAGTTTCCTGTAGAATTTAGTTTTCGGTAGAAATTACAGCTTCCATCTGTGGCTAGATGGAAGCTGTGCCTAGATGGAAGCTGTGGCTAGATACAAGCTGTACATTTTTTAATATATAAATGCATAATACTATAAGACTCAAGGATTTCATATCGTCGAATCCGAACGGCCCCATCTTGGACTAGAAGTATTGCTCCCCATTTTCAAGTTTTCTTTGCTTTGAATTCCGCTGAAATTGTGCTTAAGAACATTTATTACTGCAACATTATAATTAGCCAAGTCTCAAACCATATTTGTAGCTTTTTGTTACTAGGTGGCGCCTCTAAATGTTGTTTTATTGTCATAAATGATCTATATCTCAAACTAGATTTGAACAATTTTTCTATTAGGTAATGCTTCTCCACTGCTCAGTGTTGTAATCGTTTAGTGTTGTTAACATTTTCATAAAATTATTGACTGGTGGAACGCTCATAAATCACACAATCAGGTGCTAAATATAAAGGATTTTCATCACACTTCCATTTATTGCATTTTATTTTCATTTCGACAACAAGCTCTCAATAAATGTTAACAAATGCGATTATTTATCATTAACAAATAAGGTTAATTAATTTCCAAAACACACACAAACAAATATTTACATTTGTAAAAATAAAATATACCTAACAAAATCATTTTTGATTTTATTGTAAATTTATGCGAAAAATATTCACACGCTTGTCTGCCTGCTCGAATTGGCTTTGCGGGCTGGTTTGTAGGTAGATCGTAAGCGTGTGGCTTAAACTTTATGGTTGGTTTTAAGAGTTTAACAAATTATTATGCAGCAGTAGTAGCAGCAGCAAACACAAAAAACCAATAAAGTAATAATTTTATGTTTTATTTCTTTTTGACATGCAGATTTATATTATAATTTAAAGGCTTAGTTAGGTATTAAAAATTAAAATCTAATGAACGAAATGAAGCAGAGATTGACATAGATTTAAAGCAGTTTTTACTTGTTTTTTTTCTGTTAAAATTCAATTTTTTACTCTTCTCTCTAACACTTTGAAGAGTTAAGTTTTTGACACTTTGAAAGTTGACTGTGAATCCTTTCATTCAAACAATTTACTTCTATTTTTCTGTATTTATTTTTACTAATAAAGCTCACATATTCAGCACAGAGCATTCTTTTATAGTATTTCCTTTAACTTAACTTTTTAAATTGGTTATAATATATATTTTTTTTTGTTGTAGACATTTGAACACAGAAAATGGCGCCAAATTCTTCTCAATGCGACACACGCTTTTTGCATATAAATTAATAAATAAAAGGGTTAGATAGAGAAATAAGAGTAGAAAATAAAAGCAATTAAATGATTTGAAAGTTGTGGCGGCAATGTTGACAATGAATTAAGCCTTTGAGCGATAAAAAACACATTTTATTTATTTTATTTTGATTGTGATATTTGCTGTGCGGATGATATCAACTTTTCCAAGAAAATCACAGTGCGATATACACGTTCCGGGAATTCTCTTCTCCATTTATTTTTCGTATGGTACAAAATTATAGCATTTTCTAAATCTTCCTTTTTTATTGTTATTTGTAAATTTGGTTCCTGGCGTAATGCCAAATTGTTTGCCATTATTTCTACATTTCTTCTTTTAACAAATGAAGTTTGCGTTTTCTTTTTGTTATATTTTGTTATTTTGTTGAGCCATAAACTTCAACTCATCTCAACTATTCTGAAATTCTGAAAGCTCAAGTTTATAAAATTTCATTGTTTCTTCAATTGTGTGGAGTAACTACAATGAAATATATTTGTTTTATTTGTCTACCAGAAATGTTTTCCTTGTATTATCAATAATACTATAGAAGCTTTTTGGTATATGATGCTAGATATTTGTTCCAATAATTTCTATGATGCTTTTTAAATTTAATGTTCTGTATTAGATTCATTTTTCAATAACACAGCACATTCAGAAACTAATGCTTTGGTTTTCTTAACTTTAAAATTTATTGATTACTTTCGGAAACTACTAATCTCTACTTTTGATCTCTAAATAACTTTAAATGCTTTTGATTGCATGTCACTGCCATCTTCAATTGCCCCATTACTACTACCCTTTATTACTAAGGAGAGAGACTGAAAAAATCTTAACACACGTTTTACCTAATAATTTTTTTGGGTGTAAAATTAAAAAATTTCTTTGTTCTAGTTATCTTTAAAAATTATGTCAGTTATTATTTTTAATGACAAACATGTTGATTTATTGTGAGTTTGATCAAAATGAGTGAAGAAAAAGAAGTACGTCTTAAAATTATTAAAAATTTTCAAAAAAAATCCAAATTGGTCCTACAAAAAATTGGCCAAAGAATTGAAGGTCTGCCGTCAAACTGTTTCCAATGTTATTAAACAGTTTCGGGAGAATAGATAGGAAACCTGGTTCGGGAAGAAAACAAGTACCACATGATATTGGGAAAGCCAAGAAAATAGAAAGCATATTGAAAAGATCTCCAAACACATCTGCTAGAAAAGCTGTCCGGTTAGTCCAGTGCTCTGACTATTTGGTGCGAAAAGTTAAAGCCAATGCAGGTTTGAAATCATACAAAGTCCAAAAAGCTCCAGACAGGAATGCTGCAAGAAATTTAGACGCCAAAAGTAGGGCTCGGAAATTAAAAGCGAATTTCGTGCAAAAATATTCATGTTGCATAATGGACGACGAAACGTATGTACTGGCAGATTTTACGCAGCTTCCGGGTCAAAATTTCTATGTTGCTGATGCTCGAGGAAATTCGAAGAACAAGTAAGAATCCAAAGGCAGACAAAATTTCCAAAAAAAAAATGCCTGGTATGGCAAGCTATATGCAGTTGCGGCAAAAGAAGCAAGTCATTTGTTACAGTGGGCTCTATAAATACCGAAATATACTTCAAAGAATGTTTGGAAAAAAGGCTTCTTCCTTTCATAATAGAGCACAATGTGTCCACATATTTTTGGCCCGATTTGGCATCATGTCACTACGGCAAGAAAGCTCTGGAGTGGTACCAAAGTAATAACATAATTTTTATACCAAGATGTCCGGAGCTAAGACCAGTGGAGAGATATTGGGCTCTTGTGAAAAGAAACTTAAAGTGCACAAAAAAGGTGTCCCAAAATATTGAAGATGGGCAAACTGCTCCAAAAAGTCGTCTGAAATAACTATCAAATCTCTAATGAAAGGCTTACCCAAAAAAGGTCCACGAGTTCATATATAGTGGTTAGAACTATAAAAGTTATATTTTTCTGTAATTTGTAAAATATTATCAATTAAATAAAAAAAATCAAAACTCTAAGATCAACCGTTTAAAAATTATTGAGTTTTATATATGTTAAGATTTTTTCGATCTCACTCCTTAATAATTTGCTTCGGTAGGCTTTTGGCTTCTTATAGTTACGACTTCCTTATACATAGTATATACGTAATTATAGTTATGATCCTGGCTAGATCATATACTGTCTACTGGCTGTTTCTGTTAGTCTTTGATTGCATCTGACTGTCTCTGAATGCTTCAGGTTGCTTTCTAATGCTTCAGGTCGCTTGATTTCTAATGTTTTTTATTTCTTTCTGATTGCCTAAGATTGCGTATTATTGTGTATTCTTGACTCCTCTGACAATGTTTTTGTTAAACTCTGAATGCTTGTGTGCCGGCTTCTTATTGCTTGTCATTGCCTGTAATAGCTTCTACCGGCCTCAGACTACTTGTAATTAATTTTGAAAGCCCAGTTTTTCCTTTTTTCTCAGCACTTCTAGTTGCTTCTGAATTTTTCTGACTTAAATTTGACTTTATTTAAAAGTATTTTAAAGTACTCTCACTTCCTTCATTTCCTTAGACTACCTTCTCTTGCCTCTAATTGCTTATTATTGCTTCTAAATGCCTCATAAAGTTATTTATTAAACCGTTACAGCTTCTTGATTGCTATTCACTGCCCCAGACTGCTTCTAATCGGTTTCGATAGCTTTAGACTGCATGTAATTGCTTTTTAAAGCCCAGCTTTGATTGTTTCTGATTACTTCTATTTGCCTCTGATTTCTTCGGACTGTTTTTAATTATCTTAGACCGCCTAAGAGTTTTTTTGCTTCTTGAAAATATCTCGGTTATTGCTTCTTGATGCTTCTGAAATTATCTGTATTAAACTCTAAACGCTTTTGACTGCATCTAATTTTTTGTAATTCCCTGAAACTGCTCTTGATAGCTTTGATTGTTTCGAGTTTTTGTTGATTTCTTATTACTATCTTTGAATGCTTTAAACTCTTATGGCCCTTGATATTGTCTGAATAGTTTAGTTACCATCGATTTCCTTTTATTGCTTCTAACTGCCTCTGACTATCTCCAATTATGTTAGACAACGTTCTCTGATCTTTATTGTCTTGAATTATTTTTGACTAAATTTGAGTACCTTTGATTGTCTCTATTTTTGGTCGATTGCTTCTCAGTCCTGACAAATTGCAATCACATAATTCGGTGTTCTAGTTTCTATAAGTTCTCACTTTTGGTTGCTGAATCTTATTTTTAATTTTTTTTTTTTAATCTCATTCCATCTGACTACATTTGCATGCCACTGATTGCATCTGAATGCCTCTGATTCTATTTGAATGCCTCTGACTACATCTGCGTACGTGCCTTTGATTTCATCTCTATTCCTCCGACTACATCGGAACATGTTACAAACAACATGTTACAAACAACATTTACAACTGAAGATTTTCTATTTCCAAAAATCCAATCAGCTAAACACTCCAGCTAAAAATTTTAACACAATAAACAATGATTTCAGCAATGAAAATTCGTGCTTTACTTTATAAACTTAAGGCTGCTCTGTTCTGCTTTTCATTGCCATCACATGTAAGCCCCTGAGTCTTTGAAACCTTTTCATACATAATTTCCTTTTATGCATACTTGTAAATGCTTAATTCACAAACGAGTAGCTACAACTATGAGCACATAATGCTTGCTTGCTGGTTGCCGTCGGTTTCGTTTCCAATTAAAAACGGCTCGTTGTTACCTCAAAGGCAGCAGGAGCATGTTTACTTCCTTTCAGCAGGCAGCAATCCGCACCTCCGCCGAAGCTAGTACTCCACTAATATTCTCTAAATACCATTTGAGAAATTTTCAATTATAATCATGATAATAGTTGCAAAAATGTTTAGCTTTGCTTGTTTTTCGCATATGTGTTAAATCAGCAAAAATTTTCCAAAAAATTTCCGTCGCTGCCACTAAATTTTTGAACATGCAACACAAATATTGCCGCTTCACTCCCAAACAACGCACACATCACACGTACACAATTGCATATTTTCAATCAAATATGGCGGCCATAATGTCTGCTTTCAAGTTACTACTACTACTACTACTACTGCATAGCACCATTATATGTAGTTACGCAGTCTTTAGTCCTCGTACCTCATCCTCGAATACAGCTCCACAGTCTCTTGCAGGCAGTAGAGCCTCATGTTATTTTTTATTTTGTGTTTTACAAAGTAGGTGCCTGTGTTGCTGTGCGTTGATGGTGGCAAGCCTCCCTTGCTCCATTGTTATTGTTAAAGCCTACTCTTACAGTGTACATAGTAAGTAGGTAGGTAGGTAGGTAGGTAGATACCTACGGTGCCCGGTACGGTAATGTATGCAAAAATTTAAGTCGCACATTTAACATTTTCAGATTATGCTGTTGCTGTTGCAAATTGCAGCGATTTATAAAAGTAGCAACAGCAGTAAGCAGCTATGATTCATGTTCAACTCTCATATGTGTGGGTAGAACGTCACTGGCAAAGACTGGGAGAGACTGAAAAAAGGAAATACGATCTACATATTTATTTAGCTATAATTAGAATCTTGAAGTTATGAGCAGCAATTGTCGTCATTTAAGTGGAGAAAAATTTGACAACGAATTATGCCAAACAGGATTTTAAATAATGTATAAACGTCAGCGAAGTTTTTATAAGGCAATAACCATTTTTGCATATGCCAAACTTTTAATTTACATTTTATTCAGAGTATTTAATAGCAATTCCACATTCCGACAGAAACCAAAAGCAACTTGTGTCTAAGAGAAGGAACAAGTTCGATTCCGGAGTAAAAGTTGTTTTCGAGAGAAAACTGAGGACTAGCTGATTTTTAGGAAATTCTAGACTTTCATTTCATCTCGAGATAAAACTCGATTTCAAGAGAAAACTTGATTCATAGAAACTTGAAAACTTGTTTCCAAGGACAAGTCAATTGCAAAGGGAAACTTGATTACTAGAGACAACTTGATTCCTACGAAAACTTGATTCCTATGAAAACTTGATACCTAGGGCAATTCGATGCCGAGAGAAAACTTTAATCGAAGAGAAACTTAATTCTTGGGGAAAACTTGGTTACGAAAAAAAACTCAATGCAAAGGGAATTTCGGTTCCTAATGATAATTGATTGCGAGAGCAATTCAATTTTAAGAATATAAAATTTGATTTTAAAGTAAACTGGATTCCTAGTGGTAACTAGATAACGGGAGAAAACTCTATTCTATTTCGACATATCTATCTATCTTCTATCTTTGAAGGAAACCGACTCCATTCTGACTGAAAACTTGATTCCAAAAGAAAGTTTATTCCGGAGATAAATTTTATTCCGAGATAAAGCCGATTCCGAGGGAAAACTCGATTTTAAAGAGAAACTCGGAAGTTGAATTCCAAGGAAAGGGTTATTCAAACAAGTCTCAGGCGAGAGACTTATTTTGGCGCAATAACTACATTCCCCATTTCTTTTTCTTTATTTCTCTTTCACTGCCATAAAACACTAACTAAATATTTCACATTCTTTTCTGTCTTTTTCAGAGTCACCATCGAAATTCGAACGATGAACGCGTGCCAAATCCACATTTATCACACCACGACAACCACAGCAATAACACCAACAATTCATCTTCTCACCACAGCAACAACACATCGCATCACAATGGCGGCCTCCAACATTCTGGTTCACGATCTACCCTTCGACATTCCATGTCGACATCATCCAATTCCACACCTGCATCACCACAATTGAGCGGCATTGGAACAATGAGCGGCAACGGCGGACAATTGCTGTCGAATGGCCAGCATTATCAATCGCAGTCGTCGGTATCCTCGCAAACATCACAATCGTCGATCATCTCTACGATACCTGCCTCGCAGCGTCTGCTAGAAGATGCCTTGGCCAAGTCGGCACCATACTCCATGATTATTCTGCCCATGCTGGGCGGTTATTGGGTTGACGGCACCGAGCATGAGTGCTCGTTCGATGCACGCGGTAATCCGGTGCTGCCACAAACCACATGGATGTCGAAATTTGAGACCGACGATACCGCCAAGTGTTATCGGCGTTTTTATGCGGCGCGCGAGCACTCGAATTTGGTGGGGCAAGATGAACAGTTGGGCCCGGTGCTCATATCCATCAAGACCGAGAATGTCGCCAATCAAGAGCATGTTCGTATATTGTTGCGCTTGCGCACCGGCACCATGCACGAGCTGATACCGATGTCGTGTCTGGCGCCGAATCCGACGCCCGCCAAAATGGTGCGACTGCTGAACGAGCAAATCAACGTGGAGAATTTTATGCCCGTGTTATGCTCGAAGGCTTCGCAGCTGATTGGCGTGTACGATGAGCATGTGCTGGTGTCGAATTTCAAATTCGGCGTGCTCTACCAAAGATACGGACAAACAACTGAGGAGGAATTGTTCAGCAATAACAATTCATCGCCCGCATTCGAGGAATTTCTCGATGTGCTCGGCCAGCGAATTAAGCTGAAAGATCACAAGGGATATCGCGGTGGTTTGGATATACAGAACGGGCACACTGGTGACACTGCAATCTATGAAATTTTCAAGGAGCGTGAAGTTATGTTTCACGTGTCGACAATGCTGCCATACACCGAGGGTGATCCGCAGCAGCTTCAGCGCAAGCGGCATATTGGCAATGATATTGTGGCGATTGTATTCCAGGAGTCAAATACGCCCTTCTCGCCCGACATGATCGCTAGTCATTTCTTGCACGCGTTCATCATCGTGCAACCGCTTGAACCGAATACGCCCAACACACGATACAAAGTGAGCGTGACAGCGCGTGATGATGTTCCTTTCTTCGGACCGACGCTACCAAATCCGGCAGTCTTCCGCAAGGGGCAGGAGTTCAAGGAGTTTATCTTGACGAAACTGATCAATGCAGAGAATGCGTGCTACAAGGCGGATAAGTTCGCTAAGTTGGAGTTGCGTACGCGCACGTCTCTGCTGCAGAATCTGGTAGAGGAGTTGAAGGAGAAGACGCGTGATTTTCTGGGTGCTGATCTGTCAAATGGCATCACCGCGAGCCCAACACCGGAAACACCAAAGTCGGAGACGAGCACAGCGGGCTCACGTTTCATTGACACGGTAAAGAAGGCGCTAATATCGCGTGTGCGTTCGCAGAGCGTCGACACGGGCAACATGTCGACCGTGGAGAAATTAAGCATTTCAACGAAAATGAACTCGTCAGCATCGTCGACGACTTCGAAGAAGGACAACAGCTTGACAGAGACGCCAAACTTGAATGTAAGTAGAGAATACAAAATTGAAAAATTTTTGGACACTTTTATAGATAAATTTCTACTTCTCACAGACCTGCAGTCGCACTGCTTCCAAGTCGTCATCGAAATCGAAATCATCGAACGATTCCACTTCATCCTCGCCCGATATAACGTCACGTGGTCCGCTCAGTGGTAGCCAGAATGCCAACAATAACAACAACAGCGCAGGTGGCAACCTCGCTGCACATGCGCCACATTCGGCGAATGTCAAGGATTTGCAAAATGGTAACAATAGCGTTAGCGCTCATGGCGCCGGTAGTGGGGCCATGCAGAACGGCATGGGTACAGGCAGCAGCGGCCACCATGTAGGAGGTGGTGGTGGTGGCGTTGCAGGCGGTGTGGGAGTTGCTACCATGTCGGAGACTAGCGATGATTCAAGCCTCAATAGCGTTGATCTTGATCCAATGATGGGACACATGGACGGAGGAGCGGTTTATATAGATAGCGACACCGGCTTGGAATCGATGTCTTCAGCAGAGGCCACAACCAAAGCGTGCTCGCTGTGTCTGGACGGTTCGCAAGCAGTGATGGGTTCGTCGCCGAGCAATGAAACAATCGTTATGATTGATAATCTGCGGCAGGAAGTGACACGTCTCAAGTGTGACAAGCTGGATTTGTTACGGCAGAATGTGGTAAGTTGAAAGAAAACTTTCTAGCACTTTCTTTCTCTTATGACGTATGCTAATGCATGATTTTCGTTCTCTTTCCTTAGACTTGCCAGCGTGACATTAAACGTTTGCGTGAGCGTGAACTCTCACTGCAAGGTGATTTGGCTGCGGCTGGCAAAGAAATATTACGTTTACGTGATTTGCTAAAGGATTACAACATGCCGGATGCGGCAACAGCGCCACTCTCCATTTCCCCCATATAAAATCCGGGGGGGGTGTGCGAGTATGTTTTAAACAAAAAACAAACTACTTGCTTAAGAATAAAAACGAAGCATTGGAGGAGCAAAGCAACAAACACACTATGAATTTGCTAAGCAAATTTTAGGTGTACAAAGAACAACTAGATGAAATATTAATGAATTATAAAAACTCATCCACTGTGCCGTGTGAAACACTTGAGGAAGCATAAATAGAGCTATTTAAAAAAAAACAAAAGAAACAAATGAGCATGGCTCTATATATTAATCTGTATTATATAACATGTTGAATGACTAGTAGAGTAGCAAGAGCAAGCTGCATTATTTCAAAAATTTTAACTGAAAAACAAGCAAAACACAAACACAAAAAAGTACACCAAAAATATAATTTAAGTTTTAATTTAATACAATTTAAATGTAAGCAAAAAGAAAACGAACATTAAGTAAAAACAAAAATATGTCGTAAAATTACTAACTAAAAAATCTCACAAAACTGCAAATCAAACACTCACCCTCACTCAATTCACACACTCAAGAGTGCAAATTAGTAGCGTCAAAAAGCAAGTAGAAACAGCAGCAGTTAAAGAAAAATAAGAAACACTTAACAGGTAACAAAAATTTATGTTTAAAATTTTTAATGTTATTGAATTGAATTGAATTCTAGGGAAAATATTGAGCTTAAATTAAATGAATTTAGAAAAAGAATAACTTATTTACATTATTTTGATATGTCAATTAACTAAGAAATGACCCGAAAAACTAAAGAAAATTTACTTTAACTGAACACTTTCTTTTGTTCGGATATAATTTACATTTATAAATAGATGTGAAACACTGCAGTGCAGTAGAAAAAGCTTTGTAAGATAGTAGAATAAGCTTTTCAAGATGGAGCCACTAGGCAAAGCTTTTAATGTAATGCTCATCCATAAACAAAACTTTAAATTTAAAGCTTTTAGTATACGGCACCATTAGAAAAAGTTTTCAAATTTATGTTATCGTAAGATGGATTTATTGAAAAGTCTTTCAGAGTGATACTATGTGGCGCCATCAGAAGAAGCTTTTAAAGTAATATAAGTAGATGGCGCCATTATGAAAAGGTTTCAAAAAGATGCTGTCTATAGATAACGCAAATGCAAGAATCTTTCCAAGTGAATCTATATTAAGATAAAACCATTACAAAGAACTTATGGAATCACGGTTGCGATACCGTTGATTAAAAAGTGTTTCATTAAAAATATTTCGAAGTGACTATTACAATTGTTATTAAAAAACATTCAGAGTGAAGCTATTTGCGCCAGAAAACAAAGCTTACAAAGTGAAGTTATAATGCCACTACAAAAAGTTTTCAAAGTAAAACTATCGCAAGATGATTACACCAGAAAGAACTTTTAAAGCAACACTATCGCAAGATGGTGATATTTAACAAATAATTCAATGTATCTTTATCGCCAAAAGGTTTCCAAGCGTCGTTATCGTTAGGTGGCGCCACAAGTTAAAGCATTCAACGTGAAAACAACGCTATCGAAAATTTTTGCAATTTTGAACATTATTCTTTGAAAGGTTCCGAAAAAAAACGAAATTATGAAATCTTTTATATTATTTCATAAATGAATTTTGCTTTTTATTTGATAGGAATTTAATTTTTTTCGATTTGACTTTAACAAAGCTCTAAAATTTAAGTTTATGTCTAAGTTCTTTAAAAACAAAACAAAACAACATGTTTCATATTTAATATTATTTCTGAAGTTACAAAAACAAAAGCAAATCGAAAATATAGGCACTGTAAATATCTATTAATTATTATTATTTATAAGTTGAATTTATTTAAAACATTATATATAAACAAAACTAAAAGAAAAGAAATGAAAAACCGTTGCGAAAGCAGAATGAATATTTGAAAAACCACAAAAATTAAAGAATTTACTATATTTGATCTTTTTGAAAAAGCATGAATTAAATATGAAACATATGAACAAACTCTTTAATTAGTTTCTAAAAAGTACATAGTAGTGTTGAAATATGAAAAAAAATATCTTTACCATCATCGTCACGAAAATTCACAAAAATTCAACAAACACTTCGTTTACGAATTACATTAATTAATTAATACATACTTACAAAAATTAACTCTTCTCTAGTGGGTATATAAACCTTTACATATACATACGAATACATCTATATACATATATATAATATTTAAGAATACAACTGTTTTGTTTTGTTAACACATTTATAATTTTTTTTATTATATAGTATGTAAAAAGAAACAAACAAAATGAAAAAAAAACAATGGAAATTTAACAAATGGAATAGAAAACATAAAATCGTGTTGAAATGTGCTGAATTTTGTTTAACTAGTAGCAAAATGTTTTGGTGAAAAACGAATAAATGAAATTAAAAAAAAAAAAAAAAATAAAACCAAATCAAACTAAAACTTCGATTTCAATCGTCTCACATTTAATTAATAATAAATACACACATTCATGCAAACAAATAAATAAATGGAAAAGTACATACATATTATTACAAAAAAACCAATTTGTTTTTCTTCTAATATTAAGTAATACTTATTATATAAATATTTTCTTATGCCTAACTTTTTCGAATTGGTAGGCATTTGTAAGAAAAATTGTGTTCTTAGTACCGAAGATATTGGTCGCGAAAGATTACATCAGATTATCGAATACTGGATGATTTAAATGCTGCCCTAGAGTCACTGCTTCGTCTCTACAGAATAAATTTACGATACCCGTTTTTATAATATTAATTCCTCTTTTATCTTTTATGATCATTATCAAACGGAATAACTTGATTTAGCTTCTCCATGTGTCAGAGTGCTGAAGATCAGATTACTTATGTTGAAATATGTAGCAGGCGGACTGGCAACTGAATTAACTTATGTACTGAAAACCGATAAATTTCTGGTCCATGCATATACGTCTATGTGGTTTTTCATTCAAAGTGAAAATTACGCACTTTGGTTTTAAAGTAATTCAATGTTTATTTAAGTTTAATGAATTTTTCCCATTACTTATTTTATATTTCAAAACTAATCTTAATCCTACAGAACGCCGTGAATGCTAACCGACGATTGACTTTTTCCCGATCCGTTCCTTTTCTCTTTTTTCTTTTCCCTCGTCTTGTAAGGTGCTGGATATACTGGTATTCGCTGTTCGACGAACACATCATATTTTACTCTCGTGCTGGGTGTAGTCGTTACATTGGTGTTCGTTACAGAGTAGCTTTTTTTTCGAAATTCTGTTTTTTTTTTTGTAATAAAGGGTGTTTTTTTCAGAAGTGTGGTTTTCAATTTGATTCATTCATGTACAAATATAACACGCACAACATGAGTGGATGCGAAAAGCTCGGCCTAGGCCATGCATGGGCTGTTGTGCCATTAAAAGTAAGTAAGTAAGTTTTCAATTTAACAATACTTTTCTCGGAATTGGTCTTTTTGACAGCTGTCACTTGATTTATGCTCGGTTTGGTTTGCCATTTCATAATGAATAAACTTACTCCTGAACAGCGTTTGCAAATCGTGCAAGTTTATTACCAAAACCGATCCCGATTTTCACAAGAAAATTTTGTTTAGCGATGAAGCTCACTTTTGGTTGAATGGGTACGTTAATAATCAAAATTGTCGCATTTGGAGTGATCTTAATCCACAAGCCATTGTTGAGACGCCGTTGCATCCTCAAGAAGTCGCTGTTTGGTGTGCTCTATGGGCAGAGGAAATCATTGGTCCATATTTCTTCAAACATGAAGCCGGTTATAATGTTACAGTCAATGGGAAACGCTATAAAGCCATGATTAAAGACTTTTTCGTGCCTGAATTAGAGGATGTTTATGTGGACGACCTTTGGTTCCAAGACGGAGCTACATGCCATACAGCCAACGAAACAATCAATTTATAGAAGGAAACCGCATTATTTCGCGTCGTGGGCCTGTGGCATGGCCTCCAAGATCGTGCGATTTAACACCGCTGGACTATTTTTTGTGGGGGTTATGTGAAGTCGCTTGTCTATGAAGATAAGCCCGAGACGATTGATGCCTTGGAAGAGAATATTCGGTGCGTGATTACTGACATACAGCCCCAATTGCTGCAAAAAGTGGTCGAAAATTGGGCCTCTCGGCTGGAATTTATTCGAACCAGCCGCCGCGGCGGCCACTTGCCTGAAATCGTTTTTAAAACATAATGGCAAATCGTTATCTTTATAAGAAAACTAAATTCTTGGCCATCACATTAAATTATATGCATTTTATTTCTTCTTGAAAACCACACTCCAAAAAAACACCCTGTACTATATTGTTCGCAACGGCAACACTAAATGGTATACCAAAAAACTTTAAACGATTTTATTAATATGGAGCGTGAAATAGTTTTATGAATAATATATTTAATATTCACTTTTCAACACTAAAAACATTCGCAACTTCGCTTTTCTGCATATGAAAATAATGATGTTCAGGTTTGCGCATGTTTTCCTTCTATTTCACTTACATTTTTGTTCCTTTTTTGTAGAATAACTCATTGCTAACCCTGAATACTCGGCGTGCTCGGTGTACATTTCACCCAGCATATCGTGTTCGGTGTGAGAGTGAGTGAAAGCTCTTTTTTCGTGTTCGGGCAACAACAATTGCATGGTGTTCGCCGAGTAAAATTTGAATATAACCACAGCCTTAGTGTTGCACATGTTCTTGCTTTTATATAAGTTTAAGTGTTGTTAGTCTTGTAGGTATTAGGTCTTATTTAGTTAAGCGTTGTCGACCGCTTCTAGTTCGTCTCAGTCCGTCTGACTGCGTTCCCCCCACATACATTCTTTACATCTCCTCCTTTTTTCTCAAACTGGCCTAAGAACTAGGTTTTTTTTTGTGGTTGCCTACTAGAGCTTCTACGGGAAGCCTCACGCAAGATGTTCCACAAGACGGGTAGATATTGATTTGTAAACTGTATCCATAAAAGTAAACATTCTGAGAATGCCTTTCCCCATTTCCCCCCTCTCCCCCCCCCGCCCCTTCTTTATTAACCCGGCCTGAAATCATGCTGTTTGTATGCTGTTGAAATTACGTTCAAAATATTTTTTACACCGTTTATCTTTTAGCGGTAACTTTCTTCAGGTAACGTCCGCCATCATCAGTTTGTTTATATTCACTGAGACAGTGTTACCTTATTGAAAATATGGTGTAGTCAGTGTTGATATCTCATATACTAGTAATATACCAGCAAAGCTTTTCTTTTTTGTCGTTCGAATCACCTAGAACAGAATCTTAAAAAACTCTATGAGAAACATCGAAAGATTTAAATTCCTACTTATGTGTTTTGAAAATGTATGTAGGTATCAACTTTTTCTATTCAAGTCTCAAATCAAATTTCATTTCAGCGTACCTTAATTGAAAAAAAAAAAAAAAAAAATAAAATCATTCGAATTTGTGCTTTCGCATAAAAGCTATCACAGTTGAGCTTTAATGGCGAATGATTAAATTTGGAATTTAGTCAGATAAAATGTGCTACCAGACTTATTCAATTAAGCAATATTGAAAACAAGTTTGATTGAGATATTTATTTTATTTTTATTTATAATAGTGAGGAAGAATCACTTGAAAGATATTTTTGGATCAACTAGAAAATGCACACGAAGACTGTAATGAAAGCTAGAATATCCATTGCAGAAAAGAATATGCTTGAATATTTCAGTATACGTGGGCAGTTTGTGGTCGCTGTGGTGTAGTTACCGGGTTTCAAATCTCCGCACAGCAGCAGGCAATGACAAAGCTACAAGAGTAAAAATTGCCAACGAAAAGCTTTCACTACGCCGTTCGGATTCGGAATAAAACTGTAGGCCCCTTCAATTCATGTGCAAATATAACACGCACATCATGGATGGTTGCGAATATCTCGGCCTTAGGACATTATAAGAAGAAGAATGTGTGCATTTTCCCCTAATTATTAATATATATTCAAGTATCCTCTTCAGTCGTACCACCTTAACACATTGAGTGCAACATAGCATTTTTTGTACCAATATTTAACTGATACATGTGATGCGGTGCAAAGTTTGACGATAAACATTGCAAAACGATTCAGCTTAAACTACTGAGAAAATTTAGGTATATCCAACTTGCCACTAAATGTTTTTCGGAACTCGAGAAATTTAATTAAGACAAAAAATTAGTTCCCGTTAGTTTAGTAATTTAGTAATTAGTTAGCACCCAAAGTATTAAAGTAATCAAAGAAGTTACATTGAACAAACATTAAAGAATTACAAGCACTCAATGTATTAAGGAATTCGAGATAGTTACATCAGGATTTAAATCTTAGTAACTCCTAAGCTTGAGTTTTGACATAAAATACAAATTTTGAACAATAATTGGTAATTTAGCACACAAATGGAGTTCCCGACAACCAATTCGAGAAAGTGTTAAATCAACACAAACTAAAAGAGGTTTCTGACAACTAATGTATTACGGGAATTGAAGAAGTTACGTCAGACAGAATTCAAACCTTAGCACCACCTAAGTTTATTACTTGAGTTTTTATATGAAAATCAAATTTTGATTTGATTAGAAAGTTTTATGATATTTCCTGCACTCAAATGAGATATATGGTAATCACAAACTCTTTGAATACTCACCTTGCTCTCGAGCATGTCGTATCCCTCTCCCCTGTAAAAACCTTATTTCTTCTCTATCAGACCCTCTGTCAAACGCATCCTCCCATATCACACACAACCTTTGAGCGGACAAGGAAAATTTTGTGCGCATTCTATTCATTCCAAAAAACTTTCAGTAAATGGTGGGGTCCAAGTCCGCAGCCTATCGATTGTTGTTGTATACGGGTCGTACTCACGTTACGTACTCGCTCACGTACTCGATCACGTAGATCGCTGGTAAAGTGAAATGCAGAACAAATATCAGTTATCTCAATAAATTTTCAGAGAATAGCGTGCCTAAGAGTCACACGAGTTTTAAATAAAATATCTCAAACCTGTTTGAAAATGATACTTTATGTTCTACCCCTAGTAGAATACCTCAAGTACTCTCCAGCTAAATAAGACATCCGAATAAAGAAATCGCAGTTTTTTTGCATTAAGCAGTGACTCGTTTGAAGCGACTTCAAAATCTGTGAGTTCACTGATTAAAAATTTTGTAGCGTGTAACTTCACATTTTATCTAGAATTAGTGTTGCAATATTATGTGAATCCGTGGGCAGCAAAGCAATTCAAAGTTTCCCGGTAGGACTCTGTATTCATTCAAAACCCCAAAATAACTCAGTTTTGGCTTCAGAACAAGATGGTACTGGATTTGGATAAGGAATGAACTGTAACCGATTTTATGTAATTATTGTTGAGGCTGAAGTCGAAATTGATATCATCGCCCACCTTCTCTGTAAATATTCCAGTATTCAGATCCGTCGTTCATCTTCTTGGGAGAAAGACCCAAGATCTTACAGAGATTCCGCCAAAAGATCAACCGTAAGTATGTCAAGAGTTCTGGGTAGTTTAAGAAAGGAAACAGAGTAAATTATTTAAAGGCACATCATAATGGATCAACCTTGCCTTCTCAATCACCATTCCGTTTCAAAATCTTACTCTCCCTTATTCCTTATTGTAATCTTTACCTACCTTCTAAAAAATTCTCTTCATCTCACAAATGCCAAACGTCCCCTTGCCTCAAATTCGCCTATCTTCATATTTTTATATTTATCAATCTGAAACACCGTCTCAATCAGCCGTCCTTGATGAAAATTCTCTCAGATCCTTTAGTACTCTTATCCCCTCAAAAATCTCTCGAGCTCCGATATCATCTCTTAACCCATTTTGAACAGCTACCAGAAGTCGTGATATGATTTTAAAATTTTTTTTGTATATACATATATGTATGTCTTCTATATGACATTTTAGCACTCAAAAGAATTCAAAAGGAAATGAGGTGACCAAGTGAGTAAAAATGTATAAATAAGTACTCATATGTAACATAGCAATAAGTACATAGTCTCTGGGAGCAAATACTATTAAAAGCTTACTTTAGAAGTTATTAAAAGTAAAACATTTTTGTTAAAATTTGCCTATTTTTCCCATGTTTCTTTTTTTTTTATACAAAAGTTGATCAGCTGAAGTCTCAGAAGATTACATGGCAACCTACAAGGTTAAACTTTTTATATGAATTTTGTTATTTTCTCTAGATGAATTCCACATTTTAAATAAAATTTAATGCAATTTTTCTATTTGTGGCGCGTTGGACTGTTACGCAGTTTCCGGGGTTCGAATCTCGGCACAGGCAATATCAAAAAGTAGGAAAAAGTATTTTTCTACATAGCACCAACTCTTGAAAGAAGTTTATCTGATTTTTGAGCAAGGGGAAACTTAATAATTTTAATTTTTTCACTACTCAGTGTGAAATTGCTTACTTGTGGGTTTGAGTTTTTAAATGTATTTTGGTCGAATTTGCAAAGTTGCTATACGAAAAATCATATAGATGTTGAAAATGGGTTAATGGTTAATTAATTCGCTAGGTACAACGAAATGATCCATAAACTGTTTATCTTCAATTCCAAAGCAGTGATGATTAAACCTTCAATTTTAAAACTTTCCGCTTACTAGTACTGGGCATTTACAAATAAGACTAAGAGCTTAGCAATCAAATTCGTTGTTTTACAATCCAAGGCTAAATTTTAGCTAGCGATGTGATTAGAAGTAATCAGTGAAAAGATCGGTGTGGTCGAGTATTAAGAATACCTATAATGAGTGGAACTCACAGTTTTTGGAATCAATACTTTGACCTTAATTTTGAAGAAATAGCTGAACGATTGTTTTTCACATCATTTTCCTCTATTTTTGCTGGGTTGAAAGTGATTGAGTAAGTATACATATTATATTATCTGAAAGTTTTGGTGACCGAATAAAATTATGTGTGTGTTTTTTTTTTGCCGTCGGGTCATTGGTGCAAGGCCAATTGTATTAAGTCAATGCATACGAGGGTAAATCAATAAGTACCCGTGTGTGAAGACAGGTGGCGTTGCTGAGGGAAGTTGGCATTACCGTCGTATATTGCCATCTGTCACACGATACCACACTAAATTTCAAACTGATTCATAGGTTGGTTTTTATTTGACAGCCATTAGTATCACACGTGTTTCGTGTTTCGCAATAAAATGGAAAAAGAACAATATCGATCCGAAATTCGCTTTTTATTTTTGGATGGAAAAACATGCGACGAAATAACGTGCGACGAAGTTGGACACTGTTTATGGGGACCCTTCACCGTAAGCTATGGGTTCAACGAATTTAAATGTGGTCGTACATCTGTTTTTGAAGAGGAACGCCCAGGCCGCCCGACAGACGTGGTTACCGAGGAAATCGTTGAAAAGGTCTACGACATTATTCTCGCCGATCGCCGAACGAAAGTGCTCGAAGTAGCAGAGGCCGTATGATTGTCGTACGCGACGGTAATTAATATTTTACATGATAGGTTAAGCATGAGAAAGGTGTCGGCCCGATGGGTGCTGCGATTGCTTACGGTGGGCAATAAGCGGATACGGAATTGTCGCTGCCAAATTGCATGAATCGGACTACAAATCGCTGCCGCACCCACCGTACTCGCTCGACTTGGCTCCCTGCGACTTCTTTCTGTACCCCAACATGAAAACGTGGCTCGGGGGGAAAAAATTCAGCTCAAACGAGGAGGTTATCGTCGAGACAGAAGCGTATTTTGAAGAGTTTGACAAAACGTAATTTTTGGAGGGGTTTAAGAAATGGCAGAAACGTTGGGAAAAGTCTATGGTACTAAAAGGAGATTACATTGAAAAATAGGAAAAAAAAATAGGAAAAAATTAATTTGTGAAAAACTTGCCTCTTCATTCCTCACACGGGTACTTATTGATCTACCCTCGCAAACCATTTTTGTTGATCTAATCTTATGCCATATATTTTTCAGCTGGGTTTTCTCATTTTATTGCGCTCATTTGATAAAAATCATTTTTTCTTTTTTCTGCCGAATTAAATTTGCTGCATAAATATTGTATAAGGTTGAAGACATTTTTAAAGTTAAATTTTTTGTTTTTAATTTTTATGCGGTGTTCAAATATTGGCATAGGCAAAATTAAAAAGTAAAAAAACAACTTTTCTACAAGACACCACCTCTTGGCGGGTAACAAAAAAGCTTTTCACATTGCTGTTCGAATTCGGGATAAAACTGTAAGTCTCTCGCATTCATGTACAAAAATATATCACTCACAACATTAAGGGATGCGAAAAGCTCTCTCTCTTATACATACCTATAGTTGTGATGATTACCTCGAAAGCTTAATCCTGCAAATGCTGAACCTCTCTAGACAATACTCTATTATAAAATGAAATACAATTTGCTCAATCATTTATCACTGATAGAAGAATGCAGGACTAGAAATATCAAGAGTTGTCTGCTCGTCTATCACTGAAACTATTTTTGCGTGGACATTAATAAAATTCTAGTCCAATATTCTCTTATTATCTTACAGACATAACTGAATTATAGCTACTTACTATACATATATCGTATCGTCTAATGCTATCTTCTCTACGTGGCCTTCCTATGCACTTGCTATGTTCTAGATTTAATCATAAATCTCAAAATATCTAAACAATCTCAACAACAAGTATTGAATATGGATACTCTGAAAAGCTGTCTGCTGATAATCATACAACAATTCGCTAGCGCGTTATCGAAATGAGGGCAACAATCCGAGTCAAGTTTGGCCTAACAAAAAACTACTTAGTAATAAAAGTGATCATTGAATTAATTAAAGAAGTAGTGGTAGTGGTAGTGGTAGTGGTAGTGGTAATGGTAATGGTAGTGGTAGTGGTAGTAGTCTCAGTAGTGGTATTCCTTGTAGCAATAACCGTCGTCATAGTAGCGGTAGTTTAAGTAGTAATCAACCTAATCCCATTTATATTGTATATGTAGTATCAATATAGTATCATAAATATAATTTACAATTGCAAACAATGATTTTTATCGATTGTTTATACGCGAATCGTAATCAATAATGGTATCATAATAATAAAAACTAAAAATAAAAATAAAAGAACATACATAACAGAAAATAGCCACCCGAAGTACAAATTTCAAGTATAAATAGCTGCGTCTGAACGTTACAAAAACAAATCAAAGCAATACGTTCTACAACCAACATGAAGTTCTCTATTCTGGTGTTCACTCTGGCAATTGCCGCCGTTAGCGCTGCTAACTTGGATGCCACCGCTAAACCTGCCTTTGCTGAGGGTCGCATCATCAACGGTTATGAGGCGCAGAAGGGCGAGGCACCTTACATTGTTTCGCTGAAAAGTGGCTCCCACTTCTGTGCTGGTTCCATCATCGATGCTAACTGGGTGCTGACCGCCGCTCATTGCTTGGTCTACGATAACTTCCAAATTGTTGCTGGACTTCACTCGCGAAACGATGAATCCGATGTACAAGTGCGTCAAGTTACCAACAAGAATCAATATATTGTTCATGAGCTATACGATGGCGGTGTTGGTCCGAATGATCTTGGTTTGATTTATGTCGCTCAAGCTTTCAACTTGAATGCCTTGACACGTGCTGGTGCCGCTCCGGTGGCTCGCGTTTCTCTGCCATCCGGCAAATATGAGCAAACTGGCCGCGGTAAATTATTTGGCTGGGGACGTGACAATGCCGGTGTTTTACCTAATGTTTTGCAAACTTTGGACGCTGACATCATTGGCTACACCGAGTGCAAGAAAGCTCTACCTCTTTTGGCGCCCATCAAGGATGTGAACGTTTGCTCGTACACTGCTGGCACCACCGATGGCGCTTGCAATGGTGATTCCGGTGGCCCATTGGTCATTAATACCGTGAATGGTGCCGAACAGGTTGGCATTGTTTCATGGGGCTACACCCCATGTGCCACCACCAAATACCCATCGGTGTATACTAGCGTTTCGGCCTATCAACAATGGATCAGTGACAAGGTCAATAATTTCAGAGTAGCCGACTACCCTTTCTAAATGGAATTGAACTGGATTGAGGAAACTTTTTACAATCGATATTTTTGTATTAATATTGTAAAAAGTTGCAATGCATATTAAATAAAAAACGTAAAGCAATTATTTTTCATCTTGGAGCCTAATAAAATTCTATGGCAAATTGTCCAAAATAATCTCCAACACTTCTTTACAAAAAGCAATAGCAGCAGCGTTGATGCAGTCTTTCTAGTTCCACATACACATCACAAGATTTTCTGTATTTTCTGGCCTTTTCTATCTTCTGCAAGCGCAAGCGCTGCTTTTTCGAAATTTGCTTTTTATTGCATATGGCAGTACTATGAACTAGATATCAACTCTCAAAAGCTTAAGCTTCTCAGAAGAACCGTTACAAATTTATTATCGTAAGTGCGCTACTGGTGAATTTTTTCAATTTTATTTTTGTGACTGCTAAGGTGCTGGTTATACTGGTGTTCGCTGTTCGACGAACACATCATATTTTACTCTCGTGCTTGGTGTAGTCGTTACATTGGTGTTCGTTACAGAGTTGCTTTTTGTCGAAATTCAGTTTTTTTTTGTAATAAAGGGTGTTTTTTTAGAAGTGTCTTTTTGACACTTGATTTGTGCTGAGTTTGGTTTGCCATTTCATAATGAATAGACTTACTCCTGAACAACGTTTGCAAATCGTGCAAGTTTATTACCAAAACCGATCCCATTTGAAGTGATCTTAATCCACAAGCCATTGTTGATACGCCGTTACATCCTCAAAAAGTCACAGTTTGGTGTGCTCTATGGGCAGTGGGAATCGTTGGTCCATATTTCTTCCAAGATGAAGCCGGTAATAATGTTACAGTCAATGGGAAACGCTATAAAGCCTTGATTAAAGAACTTTTCGTGCCTGAATTGGAGGATGTTGATATGGACGACCTTTGGTTCCAACAAGACGGCGCTACATGCCATACAGCCAACGAAACAATCAATTTATAGAAGGAAACCGCATTATTTCGCGTCGTGGGCCTGTGGCATGGCCTCCAAGATCGTGCGATTTAACACCGCTGGACTATTTTTTGTGGGGGTTATGTGAAGTCGCTTGTCTACGGAGATAAGCCCGAGACGATTGACGCCTTGGAAGAGAATATTCGGCGCGTTATTATTGACATATGGCCCCAATTGCTGCTAAAAGTGATCGAAAATTGGGCCTCTCGGCTGGAATTTATTCGAACCAACCGCCGCGGCGGCCACTTGCCCGAAATCGTTTTTAAAACATAAGTGCAAATCCTTATCTTTATAATAAAACAAAATTTTTCGCCATCACATTAAATTATATTCGTTTTATTTCTTCTTGAAAACCACACTTCTAAAAAAAACACCCTGTACTATATTGTTCGCAACGGTAACACTAAATGGTATACCAAAAAACTTTAAACGATTTTATGAAGCGTTTTTTGGATAGTTTTATGAATAATATATTTAATATTCACTTTTAAAAACCAAAAACATTCACAACTTCGCTTTTCTGCATATGAAAATAATGATGTTCAGGTTTGCGCATGTTTTCCTTCTATTTTACATACATTTTTGTTCCTTTTTTGTAGAATAACTCATTGCTAACCCTGAATAGTCGGCGTGCTCGGTGTACATTTCACCCAGCATATCGTGTTCGGTTTGAGATTGAGAAAAACTCCGCCGAACAACGTTCTTCCTCCAGCTACGCTCCTGGGACGCCTAGCTAAGCAAAATGGAGGATTGAATACCACTAGCTGACGAAGAGTAGAGAAGGCATCGAATGGAGGCGAAACAATCACGGTTTCTGTGGATGGAAGCTCAAGAAACAAGATCTCCGCCCACGCAGACTATTCTTGAACTTTATCCATGTTAATTTCAAAATTAAGGGTGAAAAATCCACAACCCACAGAAGGTCAGTAACAAGGCTTGGCTTGGCCAAGTGAATCAAATGCACAGGCTGTAACAGACTATCTGGATTGTGCCTCTGGTAGAAAGATTGTGTGCCACTGTGACAAGCTTGCAAGCCTTGGACTTCGTCACTTTACTATTGCATACCCAACTACGGTTGAATAGGGCAATATTACTCCCAGGGATATCTTAGCTTTTTAAATGCTACAAGCCTAGGAAGAACATCTTATGATATTCAATCGGCTCTTCTTTTCAGGTCAGCCCCTGTCTCAATCAAATCTAATCCAATAGGTTTATTTAAGGCATAATTAACTTTATGGAGCCTTAAATGAATTACGTATGTATACGGCACTGATGATGATTTCTAATAAGAGTGAAGAATCAATGTTTCCACAAATGACATCATATATAAACATCAAAGAGAGAGAGTAACACGTCTAATTTCAAGCTATTTTAGTACTATGTAAGTAGTAGCAGGTAGCGAGAATTATATGGCAGCAATAGCTCAACATGGTTAAGTGGGCGCAAGACATATTTAATAAAAAAATGTTGGGCACGCTCAAGACGTTTTGAATATACCATGTAGAATCAGTTCCAAATAAATGCTGTATATTCAAGCTTTGATTGGACAAACGAAGTATGTATATAATAATTTGTGAGTATAGGGATCCGTGAATTGAGAGCTATTACGACACACAAACGCCAAGACATAATAAGCTTTTGGAATGATATAATTCAGATGTTGCACGAAAGAAAGACCAGAGTCGAAAATAACTTCAAGATCTAGTATTTCCCTAAGAGAAATGAGATTGTTGTTAGCGATGTTATAAGAAGACGAGATCATTTCTCATGATTGAGATGTTAGTGATTGGCAATACGCTAATTTACAAAATTATTCAATTCAGATTAAAAAATGATAGAATCAGAAAGCTATGAGAAACTGTGTCAAAAGCCGCGTTACCCTACCCGTGTTAGGAATGAAGAGGCAAGTTTTTCACAAATTTTTTTTTTTCTATTTTTCAACGTAATCTGCTTTTAGTACAATACACTTTTCCCAACGTTTCTGCCATCTATTTAACCCCTGCAAAAAATACGTTTTGTCAACTGTTCAAAATACGCTTCTGTCCCGACGATAACCTCCTCGTTTGAGCTGAATTTTTTTCCCCCGAGTCACGTCTTCATGTTGGGGAACAGAAAGAAGTCGCATGCAGATAAGTCGGGCGAGTATGGTGGATGCGGCAGCAATTTGTAGTCCGATTCATGCAATTTGGCAGCGACAATTCCGTATCCGCTTGTTGCCCACCGTAAGCAATCGCAGCACCCATCGGGCCGACACCTTTCTCATGCTTAACCTATCATGTAAAATATTAATTACCGTTCCGTACGACAATCATACGGCCTCTGCTACTTCGCGCACTTTCGTTCGGCGATCAGCGAGAATCTTGTCGTGGACCATTTCAACGATTTCCGCGGCAACCACGTTTGCAGGGCGGCCTGGGCGCTCTTCATCAAAAACAGATGTACGACCACGTTTAAATTCGTTGAACCAATATCTTACGGTTGCCATAGATGGTGAAGGGTCCCCATAGACAGCATTCAACTTCGCTTTTATTTCTTCGCATGTTTTTCCATTCAATAAGTGAATTACGGATCGATATCGTTCTTTTTCCGTTTTATCGCGAAACACCAAACACGTGTGATACTAATGGCTGCCAAATAAAAACCAACCTATGAATCAGTTTGATTCATACCACAGTTAGTGTGGTGTCGTGGGACAGATGGCAGTATACGACGGTAATGCCAACTTCCCTCAGCAACGCCACCTGTCTTCACACACGGGTACTTATTGATCTACCCTCGTACATATATAGTATCCACTTGGGAGCCAGTTTCGAAAGACGAGATACAATATGCTGCGAAACTCGCGAAATTAGTTACAGTCGAGCGACCACCAACGAAACCATGATGACTCGAATTAATTAAGCTCTTTACAGCAAAAAATATTTTATCCTTAACAATGCTTTCGAATATTTTGGATATGGTAAAGAGTTTAGAAGTTTCTTTTACTCTTTGACTCCCATTTAACACTAAATACTGCCTCCTCACAACCATATCTTTCCTCTTAAATAGCCATGATTTCAGTTTCTCCTCAAGCATACTTTGTTCTTTGAAATATAATAATTTTCTTCCCTCAAGCACCACATCTGTTGATAATATTGATATACATATTGAAAAGGATATAAAACAATTCCAAATGTTTTTCAATTTCCAATATTGAATATTGTATTGAGAAAATTATTGATAGCGGCCCGTCATTCAATTAAATCTTAATCATAAGGTATGGCAACGCGCTCCACTTTGAGTATCTGAACGTATAACAGTTTCAGTGCTTACACAAAAAACAAAAAAGCTTCGCACGCCTTTGCTACTACATCGTGAGCTAAAAACGCATCGAAAACAAAAGGTGACTAGTGAGAGAGAGAGAAAGAGAGAGAGAGTGAGAATGTGACAGTCTTTCACGTAGCTAGCAGCTGAGCCAGAGTGTGTGAAGAAATATTATAATTCTTCAGTGTAAAGTGAGAAAAGTTCGCTGTCGGAGTCGATGTTAAAATCACAATGTATTTGTATCTCGAAGAAAAAGCATGATGCGAGCGAGTGGCGGCGGCAACGACGACGACTTTGAATAACAAGTAAAAAAAAAAAAGAAATAGAAAAATTATACACACACAAAAATCATTTTACTTACTTCTACAATATATATTAAAATATATGCAGAAGAAAATATAAAAAATATGTAAAAAAAAATAAATGCATGAAATCAAAGTGAAAAATAATAGAATTTAAATAAAGCGGAACAACAACAACAGCAACAAGAAGAAGACGGAAAAAACAAAGAATATTAGCGCAGATGCATTTATAAGCAGCGGTAATATAGTATGTTTTTCATATTTTTGTTTTTGCTGTAATAGTAACAGTGTGTTGAATGTTGCAGTAAAAGAAGAAGCAGAAAAAACAGAAAAAAATTGAATAATCAGTAGTGAAGAAGAAGAAGAAGAAGAACATATGAAGAGAAGGGTCGGAGAGCGTGCTGTGTAGTAGAGTTGAGTTGAAAAGAGAAGAGGCTCAATCAAACACAGACAGAATATTTCCAACAAGTGTACCAACAAACGCACGCACACTCATACAAAGGCACACGGAGATACGGAGAACAAACAAAAACAACGTCAAAATAAATAGTAAAAGAGTGGTGACAATGAATTATATTTTTTTTTGTGTTTTAAGTTAACTACAATAAAAACCACAACAGCAAACAACCAGCAGGCATATAATGCATTAACATTAGCGGTAAGGAGGGAGTGACAATAATAGCCACAAAAACAACAACTAAGGTGTACACATACTACATTTTTCATTCTTATTGTTTCGTGTGTGTTTAAGTTTATTTTAAGTTTTAACTGGAAAAACTCGAAATCCTTTAAATCCTGCTTGAAATTAAACTAAAAAAAATAGCAATTTTTGTATAGCAAACAAAAATATTTCTGAAAATCATTTAATAAAAATACTATAGTGCAAGTTTGTGTAAATAATCAAATAACAACAACAACAGCAAACAACCAGAGCAGCATTCATTCTATAAAGCTAAAGAGCAGTAGACGTGCAAAACAAAAACAAAATACAACAAATATTACAAAAATAAAAAACTGCGAACGAGTTGAATTCTTTTCACTTTGTTTTTGTTTGCGGCGAACACACACACACACAGGAACACGCAGATAGCCACCACATGTATGCCGCATTCATTAAACGCTCGCTATTTGTTTGTTTTGTGTGTGATTTTTTATCTCCAAGTAAGTAACTAAGGAAATAATTATAATACTGCTAATAATGTTTTCATATTCATAAAATTCTTTCCATTATTTGTACATATTTGCATGTATTTATTTCCAAAAAGTTTTCATCTGACCCATTCTCCCACCATCCACCTTTGCAGCAACAACAACTACTTTGACATTTTCCCCCGTAAATCCATTCATAACTCTATACACTTCTATACTCAACTACATAAGTATAGGTAAAAAGTCGCAACGCATCGCATTATCGTTGTGCCATTATATCTCTAGCCTTTAGCTCACGCTATACGAGTAGTTGTTGTATCTCTATATCTAAGATTTTCTCGCTTTATGCATATTTTTTCCAGCCAATGCATTTGGATTTTATTCCTTTTGTTATTGTTGTTGTTACTTGCTGCACGCTGAACAATTTCTATCTAGTAGTTTGGAAAAAAACCAAACGATGCTAAATCGCGTGATTTTTCTTTTAACAACAATTGATTTAGTTCAGTTGCAGTGCCATGTGTGTTAGATGCTTACTATCAGATACATACAACTTTGTATCTATCGAAGCGAGCTGTATAGCTTGAAAGAAAATTATTCATTCATTCATGTCCCTACTTATCATTAATTTCCCAGTAATTATAATTGACATTATAATTTGTATATAAATAGAGATAACTATTTATAAACTATTCCTATTTCTAAAATTACTAGTAACTACATAATGAGTTAATTTGCAATTTCAATCAATGTGACTTGATTCTCAAAGGTGGATTCACCGACTGAGTGTTGTACGCTCTCCTCTTCTTAAAATAACAAATAACGTAAAAAACGGGGAAAGAGTGCAACATTTAGTCAATAGTAATAATGAACATGGTAGAACTTCTGCCCCCTTTTATCTTTTAATTTTCTCTCAATCACTAAATTTATGTTTCACAGATACAAAGTAAGATATAGATTCTATAGTAAGCATCCAACAGCACCCATGGCACTGCAACTGAACTAAATCAAAAGTACTACTCGTATTTATTGCAATTTAAAGTGAAGTTAGTTAAGCTTTCTGTGCGTTTTACGCGTTTCGAAATTAATGTTTCTGCCATTCTTTATATGTTCATATGACGTTTTTATTAATAAACTCCTTTCCAAACAAATACTTAAGTATTCACATATTTTGTTCTTTTATTGTACATATTTTTGGAACTGTGAGCTTATACTTTTACTCTGTTCTCTCTACTTGGACAACTATGTTCATTCGACTATGACTTAAGGCCCAATTATAGACACTTAACGAAACTTAACGTAACATAAGAAAACAACTTTACTTACTTTTAATGGCACAACAACCCATGGAGGGCCTAGGCCGAGCCTTTCGCATCCACTCATGTTGTGCGTGTTATATTTGTACATGAATGGAAGGGACCTACAGTTTAATGCCGAATCCGAACGGCAAAGTGAAAAGCTTTTCATAGCAATTTTTACTCTTGTAGGTTTGCTATTGCCTACCAAGAGGTGGTGCTGTGTAGAAAAATTATTTTTTCTACTTTTGATTTTGCCTGTGCCGCGATTCGAACCCCGGACACTCTGTGTAGCAGTCCAACGCACTACCACTACACCACACAGCGACAACGCATAACTAAAAATAATGCTGATTATAGAAACATAGCACAGAAACATAAAATCAGCTGTTTTCGTAAATAAGTAAAACAAAAAAGTATGTAAGAAGATTTTGCATATACATACATACATTTATTAAATATAGAATATATTTAGCAAATAAAATAAACGTTTTATATCAAAATACTTTCTTTTCACCTCGATAATCCAACACAAATAAAGAGAAAGCAATTGATTTTGTGACAATTCAATAGACTTCTATATAACGTTAATTTATGTTAAGTTTCTATAATCAGAAATAAACAAAATGTATGAAAGACAATTCTATATGACAGTTCTCTATTCGCCTCTAAGTTACTTTAAATTTCTATAATTAGGCTTTTAGTCGTTGAATACGTCGTAAACCTCCCGTTAAAATTAGCAATTACCAGGAGACTATTAATGCTCTCTCTGCCTTTGAAACTGTTGCTGAACATAATAAGAGCAATAAAGAGTAAAGATAGTCAGATAACAGATGACTCTCTTCTTACTCGTAACCCATTTTGAACAACTGGAGCCAGAAGTTGTGATTTCATTTTAGAAAATACAACTTTCCTATGTACAAAGTTCATATAAGTACTCGCACATATCATCGCTTGAGAATTATATTATTACAAATAGTATTTTTGAGCATTTTGAACTGAGTATGAGGTACAGTCGTACCACTTTTTTAAAATTCATTTTGCACGACCCCTCTGTCCTACAGTTTCCAATAGTGTATTCTATATTCAAAATTTTTTGACGACTTTTCTACTTTTGTGCTTTTCTTTATTACTTATTTTTATTTAATAAATTTGAAATTTCTCCTCTATGTGTTAGTCCATGTCATATAAAGGGTGATTTTTATAAGAGTTTACAAAAGTGTCTGAAATTTTTATTTAGGTCGATAAATCAATTCCTGCCATTTACTTTTTAAAGATAATTTCACTTAATTGTTGCACGCGACTACGGTTCAAGTGGTCCATTGTGAAGATCCAATTTTGGCGCACTTTCTCACAAGTTTCAGCCGGAATCCCACAAATGACGTGTTCAATGTTGGCTTCCAAAGCAGTAATCGTGTTTGGCTGGTCCCTATAGAAAAGAAACTTAACATAGCTCCACAAAAAATAGTCTAACGGGGTCAAATCACACGATCTTGGTGACCAATTGACTGCACCAAAACGTGAGATTAACTGCTCACCAAATTCGCCTCTCAATTGAAGCATGGTTTCGCGTGCAGTGTGGCATGTGGCATCGTCCTGTTGGAACCACATGTCGGCCGAGTCCAATTCTTGCATTTTCGGCAAAAAAGAGTCTGTTATCATCGAACGGTACCTTTCTCCATTGACCGTAACGTTGCGGCCTTCATCGTCTTTGAAGAAGTACGGCCCAATGATGCCGCCTGCCTATAAACCGCACCAATCTGTGCATTTTTCGGGATGCATTGCTAGCTACTGAATTGCCTCTGGCTGGTCTTCAATCCAAATACGGCAATTCTGCTTATTCATGTACCCATTGAGCCAAAAATGAGCCTCGTCGCTAAATGGACGTAGCTTGCGAAACAGTTTTTTCACAGCGCATGAATTTTGATAATAACTTGCAAACATTGTTCAGGCGTAAGTCTATTCATGATGAAATGGCAAACCAAACTGAGCATAAATCAAATGACACCTGTCAAAAAGACCAACTCCGAAAAAAGTTTTGTCAGATTGAAAACCACAATTCTAGAAAAAACACCCTTTAATGATTTAAATTAAAATCAAATGTATGACTGGGAATAATCTCACATTATGGCTTGAATTCTTTAAACGTGAATAACTTCGTAAATATCTACTAAATAGTATCGGGTTAGTAGAAAAATATATTAAGATGTGTTCAACTACCATAAGATTTTTCATCAGAAAAATTATATATATTTTTCGGCTGGTTTTTCTGATATTTTATTGCAAACTTTCAAATTCGATTTACTCGAAACTAACAAGATGCCATAAATGTATGTAATTCTCAAGCGACGATATATCTTTAATATGACATTTCACCATTAGAGAAAGTTTTTTGAAAATTCATTGTGAATTTAAGACGCTTTAATAGTTTTTGGCTTTTGAGGAAATGAGATGGCTATGCTTTCAGCAAAGTTTGATTACTCATCATACGCAATGTCATGAGCAATGGCAATAAATGTTCTCTGAGATCAAAAACTTTTAAGACATTATTTTAGCAAAGAATTTACATTTCCATTTCGAAATTTGCCTATTCTGTCATATGCTCTTTTTATAAAAGTTTGCTCAGCTGTATTCTGTATAACATAATTGGAGACCTATAATGTTTTAATTTCTACATCAAATATACTAATTTATAAAGTTGAATTTCATGATTGAAATGGAAAATAATTAAGGTTGGTATTTTCTGTTGATTTTCAAAACTATTTATGTACCTACCAGAAAAACAAACACTAACTCAATTTTAAGAAATTCTCATGTACATACAAAAATAATTTCATGTCTAAATATTCAGAAAATTAAATACAGATTTCTAATGAAATGATTTAAATAAAGTTAAAAATTCTAGAGAGTGAATCTCGGCATTGGCAAATCAAAAAGTAGAAAATACAAATATTCTACAACGGCAGCATCTCTTGGCAGGCAATGGGTAACTTTCAAGGATAAAAATCACCTAAGAAAAGCTTTACCACACCACAAGTTACTTTACTTTACTTTTAAGGGCACAACAGCCCATGGAGGGCCTAGGCCGAACTTTTCGCATCCACTAATGTTGTGCGTGTTATATTTGTACATGAATGGAAGGAACCTACAGTTTGTAATGCCGAATCCGAACGGCGAAGTGAAAAGCTTTTCATAGCAATTTTTTTTTTTTTTTTAGATATTTAAAGTTACTCTGTACTCTGGAGATACATTTTATAGGAGAGGGTCTTATATTTATGGGTATAATGCATTACTTATTACAATTTATGTATAAATAACTCAAATGCTGTAAACTTTTTTTAACAACTGATAATCTAATTTGACTAATTTTCCTGTTAAATTTGCTCCAGATTATCAATTTGTATCTCAACTAGAGCTGGGTAAATTCAAATATATTACAATTACAAACATTACTTAGTAATTGAAATGTGTAAACAATTGCGTCAGAATCATGATAAAAGAAATGATTATTTTTACAATTCCAAAGTTTAATTGAAATTGTAATTTTTACCCTCACAATTCTATTACAAGGAATTGCAATTTTCATTACAGAGGAATGTAATTTAAATTTTATCAAATCCTTCGAAATCGAAATCGAAATTTTATTGCCTTTACCTCAAATTCTTATTTTGACTCTTAAAGAATTTAAAAAAAAATTGAATTTAATTTTTCCAGTCTTCATTTTAATATCTTTTATCTTTTCTGTTTATTTAGTCTAACCTCATTTAAACCTAATTTTTATGAAAACGGCACTAAAAATGTATTCAATTTTTGAGAAAAACACAAAAAAATTCGTAATAAAATCTTAAAAAACCCCATTTTATTTGCAGGCTTTTGATGAAAAATGTTACCGTCTCTTATTCGTTTCAATAATTTTTAATTGACAATAGTAGAAAATAGTAGAAAGAAGTGGTAGAAAATAGCATAGAAAAATTAGTAGGAAATAGTAGTAGAAGAAAAGTGAGAAAAATCGTAGAAAATAGTTTAGTAGGATAGTTAGTAGTAGAAAATAGTAGTAGAATTAGTAGTAGCGGAATAGTAAACTCGCACCCTGCTGCACGAAAACTAAATCAAAATTAACCATGCCTTGATGCAATTTCAGACTAAGTATATGAGAGGTGCCACATCTCCTTTTTAAAACCAACCTATATTTTTCCATGTAGCATGGCATTGCCAACTAACATCCTTGCACCAAATCTCCGTACTGTACTGTAAGTACTACTTACTTACTTACTTTTAAGGGCACAACAGCCCATGGAGGGCCTAGGCCGAGCTTTTCGCATCCACTCATGTTGTACGTGTTATATTTGTACTGTAAGTAGTTCTGGAAATGTTCCGAAAAAAGCATTGGGGTGCCACATTCACTTTTCCAAGCATAACCATTTTTTTTTCTCCATAGAATTGACCAATAATAATAACTTCATACCAAAAATGTTTCCACAGATATCTTACAATGAAAGTACAGATTATATGGGCCCAGTTTTCAATCCCAATCACATTTGCCGCCAAACATGGCATTGTCAGCGAAAGTTCTTATAGCAAATCTCAGTTCTGTGTTGTATGTGGCAGGCATTACAGTTTATCGGATTGAATGTTTCGTATTTACTGTAGTACATACATAAGTATAAACATACATAAATGCTTTCGAGCACTTACATATTTGTATACTTGTAAGTATTTAATTTACATAGTACCTATTATGTAGAAATACAATACCTAAAATTTATTATGCCATGTTATTTCCAGCATAAACAAATACATAAGTATTAAGTGAAAAAAACATGAGTGTTTGGGAAATCTTAATTGCTCTATTTTCATGTTCGTACGACCAGCGGCGTCTGGCTTACTGCAATCGCAGCAAATCAGTTGCCTATTTTTCTTCTTTCAACTATACTTCTTATATTCTATATTAATTGCTGATGCTGTACATCATTTACTTACTTGATATCGATACAGAAGCTGCTGTTGTCTGCCTGTTGCTGCTAGTATTATTGCCCTGGGCTTTTTTGTACTTACCTATTCGCATGTACAGTAGTTTCCATTTAATTATTTTACCATAGTTTCTCATTGATTAAGTTTTGGTTAATTGCTTCAGCTGTGCAATTAATCAAGTTTCGAATAAATGTTTAAAAAACCAAAAACTCTGCTTCTTGCTTTTTGTTTTTGGCTGTGTCATTTAAGCGGAATCTACTGTATGTCTCTCTGAAGCATATTGTTGCTGCTGTTATTGCTGTGTTGCTTCTGTCGTTGGCTGCTCTGTTTCTATAAATAAAGTTTCATAAATAAATCATCGCTTAACAGAAACAGTTTTGTGTTTCAAAACAAATACAACAACAACAGCAGCAACAACAAAAAGGCAACCAAAATTGATGATGAAGGCGAAAATTCACTCATAAATACCGAAAAATGCAAATAAAATGCAAAAGAAAATAAACACAGAAGCAACAATTTTTGTGTTTGGTTAAAAATGTTCAATTTGGATACGGTTGGTTGTCGTTGTCGTTGTTGTTGGCGTCGTCATTGTTGCTGTTGTCGTCCTCATCAGCATCGTCAACCATCGTCATTTCTACAAAATGTTGCTGCGATTTTCACTTTGTTTAATTTTTGTTTTTTGTTTTTACTCTTACGACACTCGGCAATTTGTTGTAGTTGGTTCTTTTTTCAGCTTGATGTTGTTACTGTAGCTGTTGATTTTTATTGGAATTTTCTACTACTTATTATTTTTTCTTCTTCTGTTTGTTTAGGCTTTGCATATATTTTTTTGTTGTTTCACTTTTTTTCACTGCGTTTTTAATTTTTCAAAAATTGTGATTACTCTTCATTATTTAATTTTTTTTTTTTAATGCGATATTTCAGGAACTTTTTCTTGGAACTCGTTTATGAGGGAAAATAAAACAAATTAAAAATAAGCCAAAGGCAAAATAAAATTTTCCATTTGTTTACGCAAACTTAAAATCACAGTATTTTGGAAATTTTCTCAAAGATCAAATTTTGTTTCTAGTGTTTTACTTTTCAAAATTGTACTTGGTATAATTTCTTTAAATATGTTCTTGTTGTTTTCTTCGTTCTTTCTCTTCAAATGAATTGATGAAATTTGTGAAATTTGGAAAAATGATTACTCATGATTTATTAGCTATGTAAATGGATGTGGTTTGGAATATTTGTTAATTAACCCTCTAGTTCCCAAGCACAGGCCTCTAGAACAATAGTCTGGAGGTACACTTTAGTGTATCGTATAGTGATGTCCTCAAACTTTCCTAATAATGCGATGTGTATTACCGCCGCTGGAAGCAATCAAAGGCAAAAATGTTAGAAAATCTGAAAAATTATTTATTTAGATTGAGTTTGAAAATTTTTGTTAAAAATAAAAGCAAATAAATCAAATACTTACTTCCCGTGCTACTAACGGAATATAAAACCGTCTATGATTGGGTAAGAATAGGAATATTTAATATAAAATGTTTAATAATTAAAAAAAAAAAAGTTGCTAACATTGTCATACAACCACAATTCACGACAAATAATTTTTTTTAAGTTTTTGAGAACAGGTCGCGGCTTTTACGTCGATATTTACCTGTTATAATTTTTCTAGGTTAATCAAAAAATTGCGAACTAAAGGGTTAATATAAAGTATTAAAAGCTATTGTCATTAATCTTTGGTATTTAAATGTAATTATTCATGTTGCTTACTAATTTATTAGAGTAATTTCTTCTTTTTTTTTTGTTGTTGTTTCGTTTTGTTATCATAAAACATTAAATAAATTATATTGACGTAATTCTTATGATGTAAAAAGTTATCAGCATAAACGCTTACGTTTCGAACTACATTTTCCAATCTACACCTACGTAATCGTGCTGAAATATGGCATAAATTTTATATTTAACTGAGCAATATTATAAAAAATTTACGTCACTCATTCCACTATCAGAATTCAGATCACGAATTGTACTGACCTCTTTCAATGCATGACAAGGTTAAAAATTAGTTTTATGTAAATTGTGTTGTTATATCGTTTGAGATCAGCTCGTTGAAAACTATACTTCTATGGGAGATACCATGCCCACTTGACTGATGGTCCTGAGTTGAGAACTTAACCTTTCGTCTGTTCGAGGAGGTAGACTGAAAGGAAACATAAATAAGTAGTTAGTCTCAAAAGTCTTCTTTGAATCCGGGAGTACCTTGCATTTCTAGAGAGCAGGTTTTAAGCCCGAAATGTATTAACTTTTTAGCCACTACTCTAGGAAGATTAATTGTATATTTCATAAAGCGCCATCTTTAGACAGACGTGGAACTAAGTAGGAACTGGCAAACTACTTAGTTATAGATTACATATATTTCACTAAAATTTAAACCACTAGAGGGTAGAGGTAGGTTAAAGACTTATTGTGTTGACTGACGAGGGAAGAAAGAGACAAGGCAGGAGGAAAGAGGAGAAAAGAATTTGTGCTCGTTTATCATGAATTCAGGAGAAATATTTGCAGGAACCTTCTGCCATTTACACTCCGCATGATAGATAAAAGGGTAAAGGATCGTTGGAACAATGTGTCCACGTGGAATCCGTTAGTTTCTCTTGTAGCTAGTATAATTCTCGAAATTTCATGCGTTACTCCGCATAACTCTGTTCCTGCGGCGACACGTAAAAAATTTGATTATTCCATTGAGTGTCACATTGAAAAGACATGCCCAGAACATCAGACACGTTGGCGCCGCAATAATTACCCCACTCATATAAAGGGTGTCAAAGAGGGGCTCGGGAAGCTTGGTACATTCAGCAGCACAAGTGCCTCATAAGTTTTGATGTTTGCAAACTTGTCGAAATTATTATGAAATGTGACTCATTTATAACGCAGTTTTATATTGTTTCTAAACTATGGAGGGTGTAGAAGTGAAATTGAGTAAATCAAAATATATTTCAGATACAGCAAACTTAGTTTTATCAGATTTTCATATATTTGTCCAAACGTGGAGAGGGCACCGGCAGAAGTATTGTATTCAAAATCAATGGCAATCTTTACAGACTTATTATCTATTATTTTCGTACGCTGCGAAACGCACGGGTAGAACTCAGGCTTAGGTTAGTTTACGAAGAGATGTGAGGATTAGCTCCATACTTCCATTCGTATTTCCATTATAAATGCCTTCATATGCGAGTGCTTGGGAGGAGATACGTTGTCTAAACGAATCGATCTACCACCGCCCTAAGAGCTGTCGTTATGAAACCATTCGATTCTCCATATGAATGCGAGGAAATCCGATATTTCCACTTTCGTCATCTCCGTTAGAACTATGAAAAATTTCGTCTCCATACACGGAAGTCTTTTCTTCTGCAGTTTTGGACATTGACATAGAATCTGAAATATCAATTCTCTCTTCGTCCACGTCGTGACAACTTCATCACAAACTGTTTATTGGAATTTGCCAGTGCTGGCGCATTGGTGCAATCACACAGTGTTCTGATATGCACTCGTACTGCAGACTTGTTAAGCCATAAGAGAATTCTTCTTTTGCTCCTGTCTAACCTTGGCCATAAGATAGTCGGTCTAATTTAATCAAATTGACGCTGCGATCTTCAATTCTCCTTAATAGTTCACTCATCAGTGGTTGTACCGTGGTGTGGGCTTCGCTTACATTCATAGCAGACCCTCTTCTGGCCACATCATTGTCTTCGATATTATTATGCTCGGGAACCTACCATAGAGAAACAGGTTGACGTCTTACAGTCATGACTGGCCTGGTTGTATTTGCGATAGGAAAGATGTCCGATTGAATGACACTGCAGTCACCAATCAGATGATACTACTGCGTTACTTACAGGGCTTTTGACAAGAAACCCGCATCAGTTTCGCCATAAATTTTTGAACTACGTGCCAAACTTAGTTTCTATTTGTTTCCGTTCATTTCCGTGGGGAATAGAGGAAAATATTCTACATAGACACATCCTACTTGCCTACATAATCGTAGGTTCCATACAACTTTAATATGGTATATTTCCAAACCAAGGAAGGAATGGGGGTCGTAGTTAAGCATTGCAATGTGCTAAACTATGTGCTAAACTAGTCGCACCTAATTTCCAAATATTACAAATATTACGCAACTACATGCGGAAATCTGTTGGCACTGAAGACACGAAAGAGGCTAATTTTCGGTGCTAAGAACTTCTATTGACTGAAATTCTCCTAGAAATCGAATGGGAGTGACACCAGCGAATATATCTAGAATATGTTTAATAACCGAAACTCGTTCTGTGAATCTAAGGTGAAGTGAAATTAAGAGTCTGTAGAAATACCTATTTCAATTAAATACATTAATGCCAACACTTGGGAATGTAATACATTAATAATTTTCGCATCGTTATTGCATCGTTATTGACGTTATTGCGGACTTAAGTGTTCTAAAGTGGCAAGCTTAAAAGCAATAAACATTAAGTTTTGATAGATGAGTCAATGCTTTAAGCGCCAAACAGCAGCAAATAAGGTTTACCTTGTCAATCAGATTCTTCAGTTATTTTTATTAATTATTAATTACTTATAAAACAAATATATGTACCTACATACTTCAATAGAACAACTGCAACTTGCTGTAGGGATTCTAGCAAATTAATTAAACTTTCCAGTTACTACTGCCTCCTCCATTAAACCCTAAATTTTAATGCACCTAGCTTACGCAAGTTATGATTAATAACGATTTTGTTATTCAGTGAGTGACATGTAAAATTAATAGTTTAACGTTGTTAGGCCTTGTTAATAATGAAACAAACAACAAAAATGTTGACTTTTTGTGTACTCTTACATACTTAAATTTTCTAAAATGTAACTCAGCTACCTGTCGCTCTCTTTTCGTCTCTCCTTTGCAACCAAAGATATGTCAAAGTTACTGTATGTACTATATGCTCTCTCGCTGTATCTCTCAATCTTTGACTTGCTCTCTTTTGCAAGTAAAATATAAGTATCTGTGAGTTTTGCCAGAGACCGAATTTCTTATCACAACAAACACGAAAATGTTTGACATTTCATAACAAAAACATATGTATATAAGTACTGTGCTGAAGCAGAGAAAAAGCTTCAATTTAAACCTGCGTATAACAGTTTTAATAGCAGCATTTTAAAGCAACAACATAAAACATTTTCAAAGTGACATTTTCAGGGTGAACAACACTCAACGCTCATTCATGGGAGTGCGAGTGCATTTTGAGTTTGACGTTTAAAGAGAGCGGTTGTTTGCGGTGCCTTGCCGTGTACTAACTAAGCACTACATACTGCTACAAACTTGAGTCGGTCAATCGCTCGCTCGCAATAGTTAACCGAAGAAAAGCAAAAAACAAAAATTCTTACTCGTACATGTGCTTGTGGTGCGTGCAGCGTGTATGTGTGTGTTTTTTTTTGCAATATCTCTTAAATTGTTATTACCCATTCGCTTACAAGATTTTGTTCTTGTTATTGTGTATTTTGTTAAATATTTAAACGTTAGAAGAAGGCGCCATTTGTTATTGTTTTTGTTGCTGGGTTTGCTGCTACTTCTGCTGTCGCTATTTGCCGCCTCTCTCATCAGTAAGGTAAATTTCTGTGTGCGTTTGTATTTTTCTTAATTAAATCATTGTCGTTTTCTCTCTCGTTCAGTTCACTCGCCACTTTTTTCGTATTTTTTAACTTGAGAGATTAAATGTTGTGATTAGCCGACGATCGATCGCTAATCATATGAATAAATAATTGTATTTCGTCAGTCTGATATTTTCTCCGTTTCATTCTACTTTTTAACGAAACTTTTCTTTTTAATTTTTTGCTTGTTTCTTAAACTATATTTACTATAAATATTATGAACTCTTTGAATGGCACAAAACAAAATATAAGATGAAAAAAAAAACGCATTTAAGAGACAAAAAACGAGCGAGAGCAGCCGAAGAGTGAATGATCAGTTGTTGTTCTTGAACTAGAAGCAGCAGTACTGGTAGTGCTCTTTCTCTCTCTCTCTCCCTCTCGCTCTCGCTCTCTCTCTCTTACTTAATTTTTGTGCTTGGTTTCTACCATTAATTTTTTTTGTACAAGCAAACAGATTTGAAACAGATTTTGAAATGGAATTAAATTTGTATTTATTATGAATTTATTGTTTAATCTGTTTATAGATGCTATATATTTTCATAAGATATTTAAAAATAAGTTGTAATTATTCATATTCAATTCTAACCAATTAAAATTCTCAATCGAAATTTTGTATGCCTTAGCTGCAGCAAAACTTCTACTCATACTTATACATACAAAAAGTGAAAATGTTCATCTTCGGAAATGAAAATATCACCCAAAATAGCTCTCTATTTCTCAGCAGACGAATTTGATTGAATATAAATATATGTATGTTATTAAGCTCATTTCTGATATTTTCTCTCTCATCAGTAAATTTTGAAGAAACTCAAAGCCAACATTATTGTTTTTAGTTTTATCATTAACTAACAAGGCATAAAACCGTTGAAGTAATAATTTTACTGAATAAGGAATAACGTATTGGAAGAAACAATGGTTTCATAGTTTAAATTCATTGTTCTGGATTTTCTCTCTCTCTATTAAAAGTAATTTCTTTCCTTTTTTTTTTTTTTTTTTTTTTAATGCAATACAATTTCAAATGTTTACATTGAATGCTTAGAGAATTTATCAATAAATTATAAAGAACATTATTGAGTGTGCTCCACCAGTTCATAAGGCTTAGTGCGATGTAATTGTCTCCACAAGTTTCTTGTATCCAGTAGCTTTACAGCTTCATATTTCGAGTGCTGGCGTAGTCTTTCATGATGAGATCTTGCCAATTTGCCTATTTCTGCAGTTATAGTAGGCACATTTAGGTCACGGTGCAGGTTACCGTTTCTTTTGTACCACGGGTCGTTGACTACAGAGCGGAGCAATTTGTTTTGAAAACGTTCTGATAATGTTTACATTACTTATCTTATCATAGCCCCAAAGCTGCTCACCATATAACCAAATAGGTTTTAGTATTTGTTTGTATATACAAAGTTGTTTGTATATACAAAGTTTTGAAAAGTAATGATCTATTTTTTCTTTTTATCCTAAAAACAGACAGTTATTTCTTAATATCTTCTAAAGGCTTTAACATCAGTGCAGGGTAGCAATGAAAGAACTGTATATAAAGTGGAAGCTATGTTGTGTCTCTACAGATCAAAAAGGTAGAAGAGAATGTAATGAGATTTTCGCCAAAATCGCAAAAAATGGAACCAAGTTTCCAGAAGTCCCAATCAGCGAGGTATTGGTAATCCATGTAGTTAAAAGTAACCTGGAAATGCTCTTCTAAATTTGGCTTATGCCCTCGCTAAAGGTATAAATATTCCACATGGTATTCCTATCTGCTCAAGCTAATCCACAAATATAGTTGCCCACGGGTTTATGTTTTATTGTATAAGTTTGGAGGAAGGATAAACGGCATATCTATTCAAAGGTAAACTATAGAAGAGTGTTGAGGCTCCAAAAGTTTAGTGAGCGACATATTTGAACCAGCTGCCCGCCAAATGAGATAAAAGTTTATTTTTTTTTTATTTCAAAATCAACAACAAATAGTCACATTTGACTAACAAGAGGTTTTTAAATGTAAAATTGCACGTAATACTACTTATCTAAAGTGAGCATCTAGATCTGAGCTAGTCAATCTGCTTGCTGGTTGAAACGTCTCAAAAGGCCCTTTGGTTTGAACCAACTTAAACGTCTGGGTGTAACATCGCAAAGTAACGCCGGAATAGTGCTGTTTGAGTGTTGTCAGTCATGATATGTATTGGCAACCTTCTGTATTTCTTGCCTGACTGTAGGTGTTTTAAGATCACGATATAGGTCATCATTTCTCACATACCACGGAGCGTTAACTGCATCCCTGAGTGCTTTGTTTTGGAATCTTTGTATCATATTTATTATATGATTTTTTGCATGAGATAAAAGTTGGTCAAAAAATGATTCTTACTCAGGGCCAATTTGGAGAGGCGTTGGAGAAGTATGCACCTGGATGAAAGCAAGGAATATTGTTACTCATAATTCTTCCTTTCAAATCCATGTGATGTTGAGTAAATCATACTTGACCAAATTAACTTGGATTCTGCTACAGCCCCCGATACGCAAACTATTATAAATATTTTCATCTAGCTCAACCTTGCTATCTTCCTTTGATTACTGCTCTTTCAATGTGTGAGCGTAAAAAAGAGCGTAAAACAGTCACATAAAAAGTGATGGCGAAATTAAAATTTTTCTCTATTGCGCTCTCTTTGAATTCCACAATTTTATGTTAATTTTTATGTTCATTGCTTTTGTTTTTCTCTCTCACCAGAAGAATTTGTAGGAACTCATCCAAGTTACTGAGAAAAAAACAATGATTCAATAGTTTGAGTTTCTTGCTTCTGTCTTTCTCTTTATCTCTTGAAAAGTCATTCAAGATAACACTCCTAGTTCTCTTTTTGATTTCAAAAACAACCCCGTCTTCTCTCACTATCTAGAATATGAATAGGAATAAGTAAATATTTTAACTGGAATTTTGTGAAGAAAAATGTTGCTTCATAGTAGATTTTCTTAAAAAAAAAACAGATTCAAAGCTTTTACAACATTTACTTACTCATACAGATTGTCTTTGTTTAGTATTAAGTATGAAGGAGGGGTCAAAAAAATTCCACAAAATTGCTCAAAAATTCCGAGTTTCCCTAAAAATATTTTGTATGATATCAAAACCTAATTTCAAATAATTTGGTAGGTTTGAGCCTCGAGGCTTGGGCTAAACTAAACTATAAAGAATTTCATATAAATTTCTTTACAAGTATGACAGTCATTGTTCATCACTCCACGACTCAATCGACTGATTCGCAAATACTTAAAATTAATTCGTCTATAATATTGATCAATACAATTATCATATTGATACACGAATCCAATGGAGAGCAAGGTTTGGTTAACGATTTGCGTCATAAATTGATGAAAAAAGGATGCCATATTTTTGACGCCCCTTCACTTAATATGTGTAAGTGTGCTTTAGCTCTAACATGTAATCTTCTTGCTCGACGTTTTTCTAATATATATTTACCACACCCACGATTATCACCTGATTACTTGCTGCTATAGCACAAAATCATACATCAGATCTACACCTACCGTACAATATTGATGACAGTTTGTCTAAAGTTTTCTGTTTTTGTGCAATTGGTTGCAAGCAAAAAGAAAAGAACCAGTTTCAAGTTTCAAGTTTGGGGCGATTACGGTTTGTAATTTTTGGCTTCTTTGAATTTCAGTTTGCAACAATCGCAAGTCGCTGTGGCGTAGTGGTAGTGCGTTGGACTGCTGCGCAGAGTGTCCGGGGTTCGAATCTCGGCACAGGCAAAATCAAAAAGTAGAAAAAATAATTTTTCTACACGGCACCACCTCTTGGCAGGCAATGGCAAACCTATAAGAGTAAAAATTGCCGTTCGGATTCGGCATTAAACTGTAGGTCCCTTCCATTCATGTACAAATATAACCCGCACAACATGAGTGGATGCGAAAAGCTCGGCCTAGGCCCTCCATGCGCTGTTGTGCCATTAAAAGTAAAGTAAGTAAAGTAAACAATCGCAAGTAATCAATTTTCTTGAAGTTAAAATTGCTTTAAAAGTATGACAATAATTACTTCCCAATAGACCAATCCCTTAAAACAGAATCAGTACACACTAATTTCCAGTATTCTAGATAAAATGTGTAGATAAGTGAACCAACCACAAAAAAAAAAAAAAAAACAACAGCAAAAACAAAAACTATTAAATTACTCTCGCCGCGGGAATGATAAGAAATGTGTTCGTTTACTAATGACAAAAAAAAAACAAAAAAGCCAAACTTGATAAGCCTAAAATGATGAGTGTGAATAAGATTGAAGTATCACATCAGATAGCTCGCTTAACGAGCGATACATTTCGCAGCGGCGATAATGTTATAATGTTAGCATTTCGCGGTAGGCGGATTTTAATTAATGAATAATCAAGCAAATTTTCACAAACACATTTATGCATGCTTCTTTTCGGTTGCGAATCCCACAAAACTGACAAAAAGACAGATAGCATTTATTCGCTCTTATCAGCTGTTGGTGTTTTAATGGTCATTGGTCGACCGAAACTTGTCCAATTAGTAAAACTGATTTAGATTTCGATAAAATGTGGTTTACTATAAAATTTTGTATGTTCGGAAAGAAATTTGAGTTGAAATTAGCTGATGAGAATGTGAAATTGCATGCATGCTCAAGTATTTATGGTTACTCATACGCATAGTAGTGCAAGCGAGATACCAGTTTCTAGAATCATAAATTTGTAATGATTTATGATTTTGTCAAACTGTTGGAAGCTAAAATTCTGAAAGTCAAGTATAAATAATCGAGGAAGCCAGTTGCTGTTGAATTGCAGTGGAGTGAATTCAGTGTTGGCGCATAAATTTAGCAATTAATTTGATTTATGCTTTGACGTCCTCAATGCTGCATGAAGATTTTGAATGTAAAATTGCATTGTATTGAAGGTAAAAGAAAATATTTTAAAATTGAATTTATTCCCATTCCCAGTACTAGTGATAAATTATTTTCGGTAAAAGGCTAAGTAAATACATACTTACCTATTATAGAAATCAACAGAAACATTGTATCTTGAACTACTTACTAGGTCCAGATGTTGCTGAAGGATAAGGTTTGTAGGTTGTTTTAGAAAGTATCTACTATATTACTATATTAATTCTGAAGCAACGAGGGGGCTAGAGAAAAAGCCGAGGAAAAACATTCTCCAAATGGTTGTGTGCAGCAATGAGTAGCATTCATTTTTGTTAATTTTTTTATCACGCTTAAGTTTTAATACGTTACTGCTGTTTTAAATGGAGTTACGAATGTTTCCGTAGAAAATAAACAGCGATTATGAAGTTTAGTTCATTAAAGAGCAATTAAAAGTGACGATGTTCTAGCAGTATACTACTGCGTGAAAATTCAAGAGCAGTTACCTTAAATCAATCTAATCGAGGCCAAAGGTAGGTTAATTTATAGGGTCATATATGTAAGTGGTAATGTAAACCATTTTTAAATATTTGTTATTGCCGGTGAGAACGATTCCGTAGAGTACTTTAATACCAGAACAAGAAAAATACCATAACTATCATTGGCAGAAGGAAGGAAGGCAGAAATGGAGAAAAGAAGAAGAAAGGGAGGAAGTAAGCGGGAGAGGAGAAAAAATGCTGGAAAATCGAAGTACAATTGAGAAAGAATCGAAAAAGGAAGAAAACCAACGCAAGAAAAATCGAAATGAAAAGGAAAATAAAACAAAAGCATTGGAAAAAGAATGAAAAAAAAACGAAGAAAGGAAGAAGAAAATAAAAAGAAAGGAGGTATAGAACAAAACACACGGTAAAAGGAAAAGGAAAACTAAATAGAAAAGAAGAAGAAATGACAAGGATGGGAAGAATGGATTATGGATTATGGAAGACAAAGCAGGAAATATAAGTAAAAGTGAAGAAGAAAGGAATGAAAAAGCATGGAGAATGGAAGGAGAAGGAGCATTAAGAAGATTACCGAAAGTAGAAAGGAGAAAAACTAAGATAAAAGAAAGAAACAAAAATCAAGATAAAAATAAGAATGAGTGAACAAATTTGAAGAGAAAATAAAGAAAGGATAATGTATGCTATAAACAAGAAATAAGAGAAGTCGAAAAAACTAAGAAGAAAAGACGAATAAAGGTAAAAGAATGGAAAAGAAAGGAAGAAGATAGGAAAAAATAATGAAGAAGACAGAAGGGAGAAGGAAACAAAATGGGGGAGTGAAAATTTGATTTCACGAATAATAAGAAGAAGCTGAAAAAAGCAAGAAAAAGAGAAAAAATAAAAAAAAACGGAAAGGGAAGGAAGGAAGAAAAAGGAACGGGCGAAAGGATAAAGAATGTGGAAAGGGAGATAAAGAATATACGATAAAATAAAAAAATAAAAATTATACCCAAACCCCAGCTACAGACCCTTCTTGTGCTTTGAACTATAATTATTATGATATACAAATATTTTTATAATGTTTCGTGCATAAATCTAGAAAAAAAATATATTAGTTTCTAAGTATGTTCCTCTAAAGTTTTGTCCCCAAACTTTTTCAGCAGCGTTGTTTTTCTTAAAATATCTCTTAAATTTGCAATTAGTTATAGTTTGTTATGAATGCTCATTTAGGCAGCACGCCTATTTATTATAAATTTAAAAATGTGCCGAATTTGTAATCGATGAAGACGATATTGGTATGTTGTATCATTTGACTCATATGATAAATGTCACTGTCGGATCCAGACGGAAACCATCACGGAAACCATTGCTTTTTGATATATGATTCGCGGTCTCCAAATCCAGCATTTACTTTTTAAAAATGATGAGTTTTAATGCATCCGCCAATAGTCAGTCTTACCTCAATAATCAGATGAATTTAATACCATTATTCTTTAATACCAATATAAAAGTTATAACTTTTTAAAAACTTACATTTTAATGTAATTCAATGATCTCCATGAACTTATTCGAGAAATAACCCATTCAACAAGTGTTTATACCTAGAAAATTTTTACCTTTCGAATGCATTAAACACAAGTGGTATGCAGTTAGAAATTTCTTTATTAATTAATTAAGTATATTAAATGTTAAATGCTTCAAAGTGACTGCAAGTGACTTTAAGTGTCTTTAAATAACATCAATTAACTTCGCGTGATTCCAAGTGGATTCAAGTGTCTCCAAGTGACTTTAAATTCTAACAAATATCTTCAAGTGTCACTTATTGACTTCAAATAACTTTAATTCGCATTTGACTTCAAGTGACTGCCAGTGAATTCAAGTGACTTCAAAGTTGTCACGGTTTTGAAGTTAAAATATTATACTTGCTTTCCCATGATTTATGGCAATAAAAAAGAATGCATTCTATCGGTTCCAAAAAAGATTTTACTGCAATCAGAAATGATTATTCATTAGCTATACCATAACATCAATGTATTGATATTGAAATGAATCTTTTCAGAGTAGAGCACATAGAGGGTCGCTGTGACGTAGTGGTAGTGCGTTGGACTGCTACGCAGAGTGTCCGGGGTTCGAATCTCGGCACAGGCAGAATCAAAAAGTAGAAAAAATAATTTTTCTACATGGCAACCACCGCTTGCCAGGCAATGGCAGACCTACAATAGTAAAAATTGCCTATGACAAGCTATTCACTTCGCCGTTCAGATTCGGCATTAAACTGTAGGTCCCTTCCATTCATGTACAAACAACACGCATAACATGAGTGGATGCGAAAAGCTCGGCCTAGGCCCTCCATGGGCTGTTGAGCCATTAAAAGTAAGTAAAGTATGCACAAGCTTTTAAATTTTTATTTATTGCACTATGTTTGTGACAAATTTAGGCTTTATCTTGTAAGCTTGGATTTTTGCATATTGAATGGAAATGATACACACTCAGCCAGGATCAGTAACGTAACTGGAATTTTTTTAGTTGACCAAGTTGACCAAGAATTCTAGATTGAATTATTTTCAATTTATTATAGAAATATCTGCTTTATCGAGACCGATTCCACGAATAATTTTATTTACTTAATATTTTATGTGGGAATTAAGTATGTATAGTATATCAACTGTTTTGTATTAATATTTAGTAGCACCACATGTTTCACTTATCTGAAACACACTCCACTTAATTACTTACTTGTAGTTAATTATCATTTAATGATTTTAACAGTGGCAGAAGTTTCACTTTTATTTGCTTAACTATAATTTAATAACGCTCTTATCTGAATAAGAGCTCTCTCTTATCGCAATCGCAATCGCAAACAACAAAAATCAAAGTTAGTAGGTAAGCACAATATGTGTTCTGTGAGTGTGTGTGTGTAGTTCTAAATTGATTGATGATGATAAGATAGTATGTTGATCCGAAAGTGAGTGAGAGAGCGATTGAGTAAGTTGAGCGTGAGAATGAGAAAAGCCTCAAAGTATGCAGCGAGTTTTTATGTATTTTATAATCAATAAATACAATACAGTTTGCTGTTATTTCTAATTATTTGAATTATTGCCAGCGTATAATTGAATTTAAATACAAAATTCTTTAATATAAATAATTTTAAATGTTTTAAGCCAATATTTGTGTTGAAATTCGCAATCAAAACAATGAAGGATAACAATTTACAAGTTGAGTGTGCTTTGCACATACACCCGAATAAATGTGTCTATATGCACATTAATGTCTGCTTAGATAAACAACTTATTTACTAGATACGAGCGTACAACATGCTCACTATTTGTTCGCTTTTTCTTTCAACGCTCTCAACTGAAAATCGCAACCACAGCCATGCCACCCCTAACAATAATTCGCGTGCATTGTTAAGAAAAACTTTTTCTTTCTAGCTGCTGTTGTTGCTGTTGGTAGTGGTTGGTGGCGGTGGTTGTTGGTGTTGTTTTGGTTTGGTTCGTGGAGCAAATTCCATGTTGATATATTTTGACAGAATTAGGGCAAAATCTGTTATCAGGGCGCGGCGCGCCAACTGTTATGTCATGGCAGCAGGCTGCTACTTACACGCTCTCGCATTTACTTTTCCTTTTCAAGTTTACTTTTAGGAAGTGAAAGAACTGGAGGGGGAGCGGGGGAGGTAAAGCAACAATAAGCAAATTCGCCCAAAAGTAGGTAACCCCAAACAGAAATTGTCCTCTAATTTATGCATGCGATAGCGAATTTCTTGCTGTTGCTTGTTTATTTTTTGTTTAGCGTGGGCGGCTTTTGTTGGTTGCTAACTTCTAGCTGCTGGTTTGTGCCATAATTTTTCTTCTTCTTCTTCTTCTCGCAAAAAATCAATAAGTAAAAGAAGATTCGTTGCTAAGTATTTGCATTGTGCAGCAAAAGCAAAATCGAATCTAATCAGTTCTTTTCGGTTATTCCCTTTTTATTTACTTCTTTATAAATATTTCGTGCTTGCTTACTTGCTGTATATTTCTATTGTAGACGGTGAGCGTTTTGCCCTACTTAAATGTTTAAATGATTGTAAATTTTAGTTTGTACTTATAAATATTGCTATTGATTTCGACGTCTACTTGGTTTTATTGCCATGATTGTTTTATTTTTTTCTGTTGTTATGATTAATTGAAGTTTTTTCCCACAAGCTCATAACCACTGTTTTTTACTGTTTATTTAATTTTTGTATTTTCTGTTAAACTTGTTATTGAAATCAAGAGAAATTCCATATATGTATGTACATTTTTCCTTCTAGTTATGCAGACATTTATTTATTTTCTTGTTTTCCTCGTGTAGAGTAGAAATTCTTCTTCTTTTCGTTTCTTCTATTTTAGTATGTTTTCTCACTCAGCATGTAGAGAACATAGAAAATTTTGTTATTCCTTAGGCTAAAAATATAAATGTGATTTTATTTTCAATTGTGGCTTCGCACAATCGAAAGAATTGATCGTCATTCTGCTTCTAAACATTCACTTCCGCTTTTTTCGATTATGTATGTACGTGGTGGAAGAAAATGCAGATAGGGAAAGAAGATACATTGCTGAAAATGTTTGAAAAGTGGACCTTCCGCCAGCTTCTTCCCCACTTCAAAGACGCTGTAGGAGTTAAGTAGTCGATACGACTGCGTTATCTGCAGGCTTTTCGAGTAGGCACCAGCCCCTGTTCCTCCCTCTCCCTCTCGCTCACTCTCCCTCCCTCTTTGAACCGTTAGTGCATGTAGATGGTAATTCCCGAATTACCTGTAACATAGCCAGACTGCTAGTCTTCCCTGGTTGGGTAGAGAGTTGGAATTCTAGTCGTAAAATAAAGGATAGAAGCCATGTATCCTGTGCACTTATTTAAGTTAGCTATGCTCTCACTTTGACCTCTCTGTTTTATCTCACCCAAAATTGTACAGTGCCCATAATGGGTTGATTTCCAGCTGCACGCACCTAGTGCATTGGAAAAGTGCTGACAGCACGAATCAAGGCAGTCTTCAGAGGTTCAATATTGGGGTATCTATTATGGCAAACCATGTCCTCTAAAACTGCGCATAATTTATTATCCAGTGCGTTCAGATCAGGACTGCCAGACGGCCACTCTTCAGAGCAAATGATGACCATGCAGGCGCACTATAATTTTGCTTGTTAAATTTTTCCTGCATGGTAAAAATTTTTTCATCCGTAAACAAGATTTTTCTTTTCAAGTTATCAGCGTGCTTCACCAAAAGACGTTTGTATTTCTCTACCCAATTTTTCCCCCAAAGTTCCAGTCAACAAATGTTTGATATCTCCAGTCTCCGCAGACGGTTTTATGCACCGGTAGACGAACATGCGACTAATCCCGAGTGGGCGGAGCGTTTTGAAAATATCGCCTTTTTTCATTTCACACTTAAAAAGTACTATACCAGCGATAGGGTTCTCATTACCTGACCACTCCCTGGTGAAAGCTGATACAATTTTGAATTCCCGTTACAGACTAACGCTATAGAGGTTAGCCTTCATAAACCATTTGGTTCAATTCTACTATTGGAATGGTTGTGTTCAATGTTGTAACAGTATTATGTCCCTACTAAGTTGTATTCTGCCAACACCTTCTTTGTCTTCTACCCAATATTCCTTCTCAAATTTACCTCAGAGTCTAGAATGGTACCCAAGTATGTTCCCTCAGAGGAGAAATTCAGTGCCACTCCATCCAGCTTTGGTAATGAGAATTTTGGTTTTCCTCGTGAACAGAACCAAATCGGTATTAGCAGGGTTCATTTCTAAGCCATTCCGCCTAGCAAATCGTTGACAGAAATTTGTCGATGATTAGTATTGCAACATCATCAGCGTAGGCGAGAACTTTTATTTTCTTTACCTTGAAAATACTTTAAATCCCATTGACCACTAAGAACCATAGACGAGGTGACAACACCACCCCCCCACATCTCCAATTGCGACGTACTCCTTGGTGTCTTCGTACTCCTAGAGCGCTTAACTATAGCGCCATTAATGACTAAACTTTTCAACATTGAGCCAATCAATGCCACACTACAAATTCCTAGCTTCGGTATTTTCATTACTGAAGGCTCCTTCCCAAATCAAGGAAACTCACCAAAGTGTACTCTATATTTTCTATTGACTTTTCAATTGCAGCAATCATAGCACAGTGGACAGAGCTATCCTCTGATCTACCTTTACGGTAAGTGTGCTATGCTATATCCATTTTGTCAACGCTGTTGTCTATTAGCATTTCAAGTGTTTTCAAAAAAAAAAAAAAATTAAGGCTTATCGGTCTGTAATCTTAACCAGTAGAGTGAATTAGTTTTGCTGCTTTTTAGTATAAAAATAAAAACCACCCTGATCTCTCCAAACCTTCGGTACTAAGCCATCAGTGAGATATCGTGAAAAGATGTGTACTAGGTGAGGGACCACCCTTTTAAGGCAATGTTGTAGCATAGCTGGTATGATAAAGAACTTGTCGCCCAGGCCACCTTATGATATCGGAAACATCAGTCTTTGATCCACGGATGGGATTTGTCAATTGAACTTCGACAAAGTTCGGGTCCATGCATTGTGGAAAGTGTGTTCCCATCAATACCTCGAGTATTTTTCTTGGCTCGGATCTGTCCAAGAGCCGTCTGGCTTCTGAATGCTGCCAAGAGCTGTTGAAGTTCCAGACAATATTTTCCGAAGCCGCAATGCCTCGTTTACATTCTCCAGAGTTCTACAGAACTGTTGCCAAAAATCTCTTTTTGCACCTCTAATTCTACTTTTGTACTGATTAATGTTGATTCTATAGTTCTCCCAATCCTCTCTTAGTCGATATTTTTATTATTGTTGAAGAATCTCCTTGATTTTTCTCCAAAAAGCCTTAACTCTGTGCTCCACCAAATCGGTTAGGTATTTGATTTATAAGTAATGGCTAGAAAAAAGCTACGAAGCTAAATCCTAAAAACTTCAAGGCTAAGTGACAGAAAAGTCTAGATTTAGCCTCGAAAAGGCTAAACCGGCAACACTGGTGGATACTTGCCGAACACCTTGAAATAGTTGTTGCACCGAATCCGTTAGTTACTGTCATACCGAAAACGACATGGCGTGCTCGTAAAGCTAGCCACTAATGACGAGAGCTGTAAAATAATGCATTCAACTGAGGGTACAAGTCACAAATGAATAGAAGTCCCATTGTAGTCAATTGAGGTTTCGAAGTCATCTGAAGATACTTGGAGAAAATTTACTTTTCAATTTCATCTACAATTCCATAGACTTAATAAATTGAAAATTTTTATTCATAACGTTTTTTATAACAAAACGAGAAAACATAATACATATACGAGGGTAGATCAATAAGTACCCGTGTGTGAAGACAGGTGGCGTTGCTGAGGGAAGTTGGCATCACCGTCGTGTAGTGTCAACTGTCGCACGATACCACATTAACTGTGGTATGAATCAAACTGATTCATAGGTTGGTTTTTATTTGGCAGCCATTAGTATCACACGTGTTTGGTGTTTCGCGATAAAACGGAAAAAGAACGATACCAATCCGTAATTCACTTATTGAATGGAAAAACATGCGAAGAAATAAAAGCGAAGTTGAATGCTGTCTATGGGGACCCTTCACCATCTATGGCAACCGTAAGATATTGGTTCAACGAATTTAAACGTGGTCGTACATCTGTTTTTGATGAAGAGCGCCCAGGCCGCCCTGGAGACGTGGTTACCGCGGAAATCGTTGAAAAGGTCCACGACATGATTTTCGCTGATCGCCGAACGAAAGTACGCGAAGTAGCAGAGGCCGTAGGAGCGTCATACGGAACGGTAATTAATATTTTACATGATAGGTTAAGCAAGAGAAAGGTGTCGGCCCGATGGGTGCCGCGATTGCTTACGGTGGACAACAAGCGGATACGGAATTGTCGCTGCCAAATTGCATGAATTGGACTACAAATTGCTACCGCACCCACCATACTCGACCGACTTGGCTCCCTGCGACTTCTTTCTGTTCCCCAACATGAAAACGTGGCTCGGGGGGAAAAAATTCAGCTTAAACGAGGAGGTTATCGTCGAGATAGAAGCGTATTTTGAAGAGTTTGACAAATCGTATTTTTTGGAGGGTTTAAAGAAATGGCAGAAACGTTGGGAAAAGTGTATTGTACTAACAAGAGATTTGGTGATAAAGAACTTATCGCCCAGGCCACCTTAGGATATCGTAAATGGGGGGCAAAAATTGTGAAAAACTTGCCTCTTCATTCCTAACACGGGTACTTATTGATCTTCCCTCGTATAAAACGATGATCGTATTAAAAATAATGCAAAATATCTACATTCATATTCTTACTATACTTAACTGTTTTATTTTAGATTTTTATTTTGAGCTATTTCAGTTTTATCTTGTAATGAAAGGCTGCACATAGCTCCTACAATACAATAGCTTTAATAAGTCGATAAATTTTGATTCTCTGAGTTTTTTCTGCTTGATATTCTATCAGACATAGTTTTTTTAAGTCAGATTATAAAGAATGGTTCTTTATGTAAATTTTATCATTTTTTGCTTTAAATTATTGTACATTTTTTTTACCTTTTCCAAACTAATTCGTTAAAAATTACCCTTTTTGATAAATTTACCCCAATCTGGCAACAGTGCTACATATGGTAAAAAGCCAGCAGAGATGTCGGCGTTGGCTCTCTCAGTTTTATCTCATCTGTTTTGCGGTAACCACGACCTAAGGCCTAGTTTAAGAAGACTTACAACGGGATCGCATTGTTGTTGCTTTTCGGTGTAAAAAAAGTGACGAGAGTAGGTGAGTAGGGAGAGAATAATTTTCAATACGAGGGTAATGATATGAGTGCAATGAGTTTATGGGGCAATGAGTTCGAGGTAACGTAAAGAGCAGTGTAGAATTTTATAGGGAAGTATGAGAAAATTATGTTTTGGTTCAATTTACTTCAGTTCTGCTCTATAGAACATACAAATTCGAAGTTAACTTATAAACTCAAACATAAAAAAGCTGCAAATGAAGCAGGGCTATGTGAGACACAGTTTAACAAACCAAGGGTAATGGAGAAATTTTTTGACAATCCCCTTGTGAGTCTTCCTCCTAATCTAAACAAGGTCTTAGAAAATCTGATGGAACGATTGGAAACTGTGACGTATCCCTGTCAGCTTTTAAGCCATTACAAATTTCCAGTATCTTTTATTCATTATCCAAATTACGCAATCACAGTCCACTGTACTCGTCATAATAATATTTCCGCGAATTGGGCATTGAATATGTATTTATAGGTATATGCACCATTGGCACTTTAACATGGAAAAAAGATTTTTATGCAAACAAGATAAATAGTCCAAGAAGAAAAAAATCTGAAGAAAATAAAAAGCTGTAAAAATTGTTTTTTTCCCCTAGACATTTTGTGAATTTGTGGGTGACTGAATGAACGATGAATATGTGTGCGAGTCACAAAATGAACTCTGTGTACAATATTGCAGCAAATTTTTGTCTCTCTAACCACACACACACACACACACATCCTAATAAATCAAGAGCCAAAAAATACTATAAAATGCGTAGGCACGAGCGACAACGACGCAAACCAGAAATAATTTATTTATTGGTTCAGAATGATGAATTTGTCTTTTAACCTTTGGCAAAATTTTAATATTGTATGCAAAAAAATCTAAAAAACAAACAAAAACAAGCAAAAAAGTGAATTTAACGCATATCGATGCAGGAAAAGCATAATTTAATATTTAAACTGAGAAGAGTGGATCACATAAAGAGAGGAATTTAAGAGTAAGTTCAGATGAGGTGAAAAGTTGAAGGAGAAGGAGAGGAGAGGAGAGGAGAGGAGACAGCTTGTAATCATGACGATGGCTTTGATTGTTTGTGGTTGCCTCTAGCTACTGAAAGGACGCATATAAAATATTAAATTGCCATAACAATAGAAGGAAGGAAAAAGAAATTATCTGAAAGCCACTGGAAAATTGAATGAAAATATTTCTGTTGTTTTTTTTACTTACTTGTATTACGTAGCTAAGTATTTTCTTTCTTTCCATTAACATTGACATTTCATTGCTACAAAAGTTTGAAAGCCAAACGAAATATAGCAGCAAAGTAAAGTAATAACAACTCAAAACAAAAGTGAGCATAATATGGTGTCTTTGTCAAATAGTATAATAATAGCTGCAGCAGCTCACCAAAGAACCAATGACAACGTAACTCAATTAGTTTAATGTGATTTTATTTTGCTATCTTGAGGCGTACATCCATGTGCTTACTTATATGAAACACTCAAACATGAATAACCAGCAACTACAGCAGTGGGAACTTAACAAGAAAAAGAAAAAAGACATGAGGACAATAGCAGAAACAACAACAACAACAACAACTACATCAGCATGATGAGAACAGAAGAGACTACATACATGCGTAGATACATACAAACGCATAAGGAGCTGAACATACGAGAGCAGTACAAGGGAACCAGATAGAGCGAGCATAAATGCTTTTAGCTTTTGCTGTTGTTGTTGTTGTTGTTGGTGGAAGAGCTGCTGCTGTTGTGTTCTTCTTCTTAATTATCTTACATACACACACATTGCATCACCATAAATGTAATTATTGTCTATGCCAAACGGGAAAATTTAAAGCGTTTCCCAAAAAAGCACTGATTTTGTGCTGTTCCCTGTGCTTATAGGAGCACTCAATAATTTTCAGCAAAACATAGCAAAATTTGTTTACAGAAAAACAAACGATCACAATTTTTAATAAACTATGAGTTAGATGAGAGTTTACTTGCTATGCTGAGCTCCTTACTGCACACGAAGCATTCTCTGTTTATAACCGCTATTCTTGTGCTTTTTAGGAGCGCTCTTTTAGCATTTCCTTTGACATGTAATGTCATATACAGCTATGAGCTGTATTATAAAGAGGGAGCGCTTACTGCTAATAGGGAAGCGCTTTCTACTAACAGGGAGCACTTCCTTTTCCGTTACATGTAATGTTGATGGTGGTGGTGCTTTTTTGGCGCATTAATTCCCCCTCATTTTCATACTCTTGCTTCACTCACAGTTTGTGCTTTTACCAACAACGCCACATATAATGAGCATCAAGAGCAAGCGTAAAACCTGCTCTACCTGTTATCACCATATTAAACAATAACAACAAAAACCAAGAAAATTAAAAACATTCTACATAAAAATTGCTTTCACCATAATTTTATTATGATTTCTTCGTTTTTATTTGGAAATATTTGCTGTCACTCCTGTTGCTGTTCTTTTTTTCTTTTAATAAATTGATGAATTCACACATAAATACACACACACACACACACACTCAGAGAGAGCTATCTACTTACTACTTTCTCTTTCACTATTAATGCTCCTTTCTAAGTTGCTACAAGGAAGCGGAAAGAAAAGGAAATTAAATTTTTACAAGTGCTTCCTTCCATGAAGTTTGTTTTTGTATGTTTACTTCTAGCACATTTATCTTTCACCTTACTACTGTTGCTGCTTCTCCCGCCACTGTTGCCATTACATAAAAATGTATTCATAAAATTTAATTTTACAAAATAAATCTTAAAAAACAAGGCCAACAAAATAATAACGAAAAAATTATGTAAATATAAACTTACACGTGCATGAAATGTTTTTGTACATAAATAAGCAATGAATAAAAAATATAAATGATACCCACTCCTAAATTATGTATGCGTAGTTGGTTAGGAAAATGAATGTTTGGCATCACTGTGATACTAAAGCTAAAGAGGCCGAGAGAGAGAGAGAGAGAGATAGTTAGTGGAAAAAGAGACTCGAGCTTTCTGCCTACGGTGAGTTGGCATCTTTCTTTCCATACAAATGCCAAGTTCATTTCAGAAAAATTACTATTTCTAGGAGCTAAAATCAATCAAAGGAAATTAATGATAATGTAATTGATTAATGGAAAGGACGAAAATTTATATTTTATGTGCACATTCTGAACGGGAATTGTTCAATAAACACAAAATATTTGTTATTCATTAAAATTTATTATATCACCTTTAAAGTAGGCTCCTTTAAAAATAATTCACATATGCCCAAGAATAATCCAATCATCAAAACATTTTTCAAACACATTTTCCGGAATCGACTTCAGTTCTCGCCTCGAATTCTCTTTCATGTCCTCCAACGACCGAAAACGTGTGCCTCGAAGTGTTAATTTGAGTTTTGGAAAGAGACTTATGTCAGCCGGAGCCATATCAGGTGATTGGTTAATGTTATTTGTTGAGCTAGAAATTCGTTAACATTTTTGAAGAAAATTCAGGAACTAGTCGAGTGGCAATGCGTATTATGCCCAAACAATCGTGTACAATGGCACGCATTGATTCGTGAGACACGGAAAGTTCAGCGGCTATCTCTCTAAAGCTTAATTGACGATTTTCCGCCACCATTTCCTTCACTTTGTTGATTTTAACTTTAGTTGAAGACGTTGATGGCCGACCAGAGCTAGACAAATCTTCCACCACATCTCGACCGCTTTTGAATGAACTGTACCACTCATATGCACGTGTTTTTGATAAAATCGATTCTATGCCTTCTGATACATATATTTTCAGCGATTCGGCACACGAAATTCCATTTGCAATTCAAAATTTGAGACAACTTTAAAGGTTCGATATATTTATTTATTATTAAAATCGTAAAACACGATTGACAAAATCGTCAGGATATAGAACAATGGTGCTAACTTAGCAATACACTTTTACAATCCACTCAACGAACAATTGTAAAATAATCATTTCACTGTACATTTTTTTACAGAATGTTCACCACTTTATTCATTTCTCGTTTATTGGGAATATTTTCTGTTAACTCAAATGAAACCAAAGATTAGAATAGCAATGGCCACCCACACATGCACAACTGAACTCTTTTTCTATGGAACTGAGCCTGGTCATGTAAAGTCTAAAAAACTCTCTCGCATGCGCGCTATATACAGGTGATTTTACTCTCCTTATGAAACGCACTGATAGTAAGAACATAATCAAAACAGTAGCGACTCGACTACATTTGTCAAAACGTAAAACTAATGTATTCTAATGGAGACGATTGAACACTGGAACACAACGACAATTTTTGCTGATGCTCATGTCGATCAATTTCTATTTGACTATGTCGCTGACGCTCTGATTCTGATCTGACTGTGTTTGGTCAACTGAAAAAAGAGCGAGGATTTTATTCTCTCCAAAAAGAAACCGACAACGCTGATTGGTTAATTGAAATCAAAGCATATGACTTTATCTTTATTCCCTATTCTCACGCTTATTAAATTGAAATGTCATCACTGCTATTTTTTCACATAATAACAGCTAAAGTTGAATTTAAAAAAATAAAAACTTATATCATATTTTTCATTATAAATCCCCAAATGCAGAAAATTCTTAAACAATAATTGGAGTTAAATTAATAAAAACTGTGAGAATTGCTAAATTGGATCAATTGAAGAAAGCTCAATATTTTCATATTTTTAATGAAAAATATGCAATAAGGTTTGTAATTTCCCAGGTCAACTTAAGCTGTCATTCCTTGTGGCTACAGATATTGTCAATATGATCATATTAGAAGTACGACCGTGATAAAAAGAAGTGTACAATTTTTTAATATAATATGTAAAGTTTTGTTGTGTGGCGTGTGTTCAAATCACACTTGAGGAGAATGATTTTTTCGTATATTTATTTATTTCTGCTAACGTAACATAGAATGCGTAAGAGTTTACGTGTGTGAAGCGAAAACAAAAACTTGGAGAATATGTCATCAAAGTTGTATGCCAGTGCTGGGCACCCAAGCCCAGCTAGTTACCTAATATGTACTCACATATGTATAATTTAATGCTTCCTTTTACACATCTAGGGAGCTCAAATATGACGATATCATAACAGCAGTAGTGCATAATTACCTCTTAAAATAAAGTTTGGCTATTACGAGAAATCCTGTAGCCTTCGGATAACCCGGATAAACTTTATCCAAATTATCCGAAATAAAAATTATTAATAAAATAAAAGAGAAATAAAAAAAAAAATTATTAATCTCGGATAAAAATTTAGAAATTATTTTATCTGATTTACTGGTTGCTAATTTTTAGCTAATTAAATACAATTTCAACTTTAATATGAACCAAAATTATTTATTTATTTAATGTAAAAAATATAGCCGTTAGAAAATGTTTTCAGTTATCGTATCCAATATCGTTATTCCCTTTACGAAGCTTGGGCAGCATAGTTATTGATGTTGTCATTGATCCATTGCTGATAAGCCGAAACGCTAGTGTACACCGATGGGTATTTGGTGGTGGCACATGGAGTATAGCCCCATGAGACAATACCAACCTGCTCAGGACCATTGACGGTGTTAATGACCAATGGGCCACCGGAATCACCATTGCAAGCACCATCAGTAGCGCCAGCAGTGTATGAGCAAATATTCACATCCTTAATGGGAGCCAAAAATGGTAAAGCTGCTTTGCATTCACTGTATCCAATAATATTAGCGTCCAAAGTTTGTAAAACATTAGGGAGGATACCGGAATTGTCACGTCCCCAACCGAAAAGTCTTCCCTCACCAGTTTGTTCATATTTGCCGGATGGCAGAGAAACACGTGCCACTGGAGCAGCACCAGCACGTGTCAAGGCATTCAAATCGAAAGCTTCAGCAATGTGAATCAGACCAATATCATTCGGGCCAACACCTCCACCGTATTTCTCATGAACGATGTAGTGATTTCTTCCGCTAACTTGACGCACTTGCACATCGGATTCATCGTTTCGCGAATGAAGTCCAGCAACAACTTGGAAGTTATTGTAAATCAAGCAATGAGCAGCGGTGAGCACCCAGTTAGCATCGATGAGAGAACCAGCACAGAAGTGGGAGCCACTTTTCAGCGAAACTATGTAAGGAGCTTCACCCTTTCGTGCCTCATGGCCGTTAATGATGCGTCCTTCGGCGAAAGCAGGCTGAGAAATGGCATCCAAATTAGCAGCGCTAACTGAAGCGATGATGGCCAATGCAAGTACAGTAACGAAGAACTTCATATTGATTGGAGAAACTGTTGAGCTGATATGTATTGGTAGTGCTCGGGTGTTGGTATTTATACAAAATCAGACGCTGACTTTTTCCGTAATTCATTTTGAAAATAATATTTCAATTCAATAAAATAAAATTCGTCAACCAATTAATTCATTTTACACAATATTGAATTGCTTTTATTACTACAACTATTTTTTACGACTTTGTTGTCTTTACTTGGCAAAACTTTGCAGCAGATGTAGTTGACTTTTCTGCAATAAGGTAGCACGAAATTGTTGGGATTATTAGTTATCAGTGACTAGTCCTTCAATGGTCGATTAGCAGTGAATAAATTATTTACATGCATTTGTTGATAAAACAAAACAGGCAGAGATTTGATAAAAGACGCTCTGAAGAACTAAAGACGCTTTTATTTGGCTACACTGAAAACTGCAGTAATAAATCAATCCAATAGAAATTAATCCAGCATTGTGTAAAATGAATTAATTTACAATGATTTTTATTGCCTCCGCAATCTAATTGAAATATTATTTTCAAAATGAATTACGGAAAAAGTCAGCGTCAGATTTTGTATAAATACCAACACCCGAGCACTAGAAATACATATAAAATCAACAGTTTCTCCAATCAATATGAAGTTCTTCGTTACTGTACTTGCATTGGCCATCATCGCTTCAGTTAGCGCTGCTAATTTGGATGCCATTTCTCAGCCTGCTTTCGCCGAAGGACGCATCATTAACGGCCATGAGGCACGAAAGGGTGAAGCTCCTTACATAGTTTCGCTGAAAAGTGGCTCTCACTTCTGTGCTGGTTCTCTCATCGATGCTAACTGGGTGCTCACCGCTGCTCATTGCTTGATCTACAATAACTTCCAAGTTGTTGCTGGACTTCATTCGCGAAACGATGAATCCGATGTGCAAGTGCGTCAAGTTAGCGGAAGAAATCACTACATCGTTCATGAGAAATACGGTGGAGGTGTTGGCCCCAATGATATTGGTCTGATTCACATTGCTGAAGCTTTCGATTTGAATGCCTTGACACGTGCTGGTGCTGCTCCAGTGGCACGTGTTTCTCTGCCATCCGGCAAATATGAACAAACTGGTGAGGGAAGACTTTTCGGTTGGGGACGTGACAATTCCGGTATCCTCCCTAATGTTTTACAAACTTTGGACGCTAATATTATTGGATACAGTGAATGCAAAGCAGCTTTACCATTTTTGGCTCCCATTAAGGATGTGAATATTTGCTCATACACTGCTGGCGCTACTGATGGTGCTTGCAATGGTGATTCCGGTGGCCCATTGGTCATTAACACCGTCAATGGTCCTGAGCAGGTTGGTATTGTCTCATGGGGCTATACTCCATGTGCCACCACCAAATACCCATCGGTGTACACTAGCGTTTCGGCTTATCAGCAATGGATCAATGACAACATCAATAACTATGCTGCCCAAGCTTCCTAAAGGGAATAATGATGTTGGATACGATAACTGAAAACATTTTCTAACGGCTATATTTTTTATTTCAAATAATTAAATAAATTCAGTGCTTTTTCAAAAGTAAATTTTTTTAAATGAAATACATACATATTACTGCAGAGGGTGCAAGCCTTAACCTAAAGAATTATTACTAGAATGGGAGGAAAATACCAATGGGAGAGGCGAATGTAAGTCTTTCTTTCTTTGGCACAACAACAGCGAGTGAGCTAAACAAAAGTTTTGAATATCTCTTATATTTATATCGAAGGTATCTTTCAAATCAATTGCTATTTCAATTCGGTTTGTGAAGAGAGAAATTATATACTTATCTATGTAAATAACACAGCACGGCGCATTTAGTTGAACAAAATCAAAGGTAAGAAGCTCGGTAGTCTTGAGAAGGAAAGTACAAAGAAAGACCAACCAAGTAAATTTGTTAAAAATCACTTCAAAACTTTTATCCGAAATGTTATGTATAGCATAGTGAATTGGGACCATCAATATCTTTACCGGGGTCTTAATACATTTGTTTCTGAAGAGCCGTAGGCAGAACAGCTGTAGGCCGTAAGTCGCCAGTTTTCAAGGTGACATTCCGTGAATGAATAAAGAGGAAGTTAGTATTGGATGGAAGTAAAATGGTCTAACGTATATTTTTTTTTTTATTTTACCACTCGATAATACATAATATATGTAGTACAATAATACTTTTCTTTAATTTCATTATAATTTTGTGCGTTCCACCACTAATTTTGTACTGCGGATAAAACGGATAATTTGGATAAAATTTATCCGGGTTGCTCGAAGGTTACAAATCTACTTGTTATGACAAAAATTTGTTTTAAAGTAAATAAAACACTTTGGTTTTAAGGGAAGTATATGTGTAAGCCTTAAGCTACCCAGAGAAGTAATTGCAAGAATGCAATTTCGTAATGTAAGTAAAAGTTCTAAAATAATTTGGTTTAGTGAAAAGGATAAATCTGACGTAGGGGTATCTGTTTTACCCGAGAATTTCAAGGTTATTCTCTAACCTCTTAACCTAAATTTATATCTTATAATAAAAAATTATATAACATATAACAATTTAGTGTACAGTTCGTTTAATTTGTAAAACATTAAAGCTTATACCCAGAGCTGGGTATCGTTAATCAAGAAATTAACACCGTTAACCAAAAAGTAAACGACGTTATTCATTAGATAAAAAAAAAAAAATAATAGATGTTAACGTTAATCGCAAACGTTCTTATAGCGTTAATGTTTGTAGTCAGTTTTTGTTGCATAAGCAATACATTGAAAAATGTTTTTTGTATACTTATTGAAGCGAGCTGAGTTCTCGCTGCGAATTCTCTTTTATCTAAGTCTTCTAACGCCTGAAAACGGGTACCTTGAACTGGCAATTTGAGTTTTGAAAATATAAAAAGTATGCCGGAGCCATATTAGGTGAATACAGAAATTCGTTCACATGATAGCCTTGGCGAGATGGTGCGTTATCGTGGTGCAAAATTCATGTGTATTCTTTCCACAAACTTGGCTTTTTCCATCGAATTTGCTCTCTCAAACACAGCATTACGTCCAGATAATATTCTTTATTTACTGTCTGATCTTCTGGCAAGAATTCCTAGTTCACTCACCGCGATAATCAAAGAAAACGGTCAATATTACATTGACTTCTGAACGACTTTAACGTGGTACTTTCGACAGCCTTTGAATGCACTGCGCCGTAAAGTATGCATGTGTTCTTGCTAAAGTCGATTCGGCACACGAAATTCCATTGGCAACACAAAATTTGACACTAATTTTTTGTTCGATATTTTTTATTCATTGTTGAAACTGTCAAACTCTAGCGCTGTAAACAAACTAAATGACAGCTAGCGCTCATTTTTCAGGATGGAGGACAGTGGTGCTAACTTATCCACAAAAATAATGTTTACAATCCCTTTAAGCGAGTTTTTTAAATGACAGTCCTTTTTTGACAGGATGTATACATTTTTGATATTCCCTCTGGCAAAATTAAAGTTCATTAAGCCTCTTTAATACACTAGATATAAAAATTAATCGTTAACCAAAAATTTAACGCCGTTAGTAAATGATTTTCTGCCCAGCTCTGCTCATAACTGATACAACCTTTTAATACTGTCAATTTTAATAATGTATGTATATGCATTTAAATATGAATTTAAAAGGAAAATATCCATATGAATAAATATCTGCACAACAAAAAAACAAAAAAAAAGAGAAATGCTACTTTTACATACCCAAAGTTGTTACAAATATTTTAGTTTTATTTTTAAATGCGTTGATTTATGTTTGTCGGTTGGATGGTTGGCTTGCTTTGTTGGCTTGCCGGATGGAAAAAGGTCCTCGATATAGAATATGCACGTAGGATATACATAAATGTATAAAAATGTGCATGTGTTCATAAAACTCAGTAGCGGCAGCCCTAATTTCGTGTGTGGATAGAGGAGACGGGTCTTCAAAATTGTTTACAAGATTTTGCTTTTTATTGTAGTACCTAGAAATTTGTATGACGTTTTTAAAGGCACTCAAGAGAGGCTGAAGCTCTGATCAATAACCAGCATGAACTTTTCCTTTACATCCGCCTCTGTTTCGAACAATCACACATACATACAAACGTATAAATATGTATAAACATATATGCATGTACGTACATAAGTATGGGCTATGGCTTTTGCTTTGTTTTGCCTTGGTACTTAGTTAGTTATCCTGTTAGTGTTGTATTTTGTTGTTGTTCTCTTTCTCTTTTCTACTTTGATTTATACATTGCGATCTAAAAACAAAGCAGTAGCAGCAGCGTCATGCAGCAGGAAAAGTCTAGTAAAAAATATATTGAGTAACTTCTTGAAGTGTAGCATATTGTTTGCAAGCAAATGCACTCTCCCATACATATTCTTATATTCTTGTGGATATGGTATGCATACTTATAGGCAGAGATTTACTGTTACTTACTTTACGCAATATTCATAGAGCATTAAACATTATTTAAGAGAAAGAGACACTGAGAGCAAGAAGTTTTGACATTGAGGCTGCTTGCACTCATCACTACATGCAAAGAGCACAAACACTATATATAATTTATTGACTTTCGAATGCAATATTTCCATGCTTAATATTTTTGGGACACACTCTGAATATTTATTTTTATTGAAATATTTCTCGTTGTTGGTAATTTTCATTACATATTTGAACATTTCATGCTCAATTAAAAGCTTGTGTGTACGAGCATGAAAATTTCCTGACATTTGCTTTTGAAAAAGTTTATAATATTTTGCGGAAGCAACAACTATAATCTTTATTTATCTACGTGAACTCCCAAATTGTATTAGGCACACATATTTCAACACTTGGAAATTTCTATTGTCTCTGTGTGTGTGTGTACTTGACAATTGTATTTTCATATAAATTACAATACTTTGGCATTTCGGAAACAATAGAAAAGCTATTGAATGTACTAGAATATGTTTAATAATAATAACAACAACAAAGGAATTAGCAATAATAGAGAAGACAAAGCAATTATGCAGTCAACTTATTTCGATATAACACACGAACAAACAAAGACTCACACTACTTGCAAATGACTATATTTTGATGATATGGATTTGTTTACCATAAGTGATTCTGGTTGAATTTTTGTAAATGTATAGTATGTAAGGTATATAATTTCCAATATAACATTATACAGGGTGTTTTTTTTTAGAAATGTGGTTTTCAAGAATAAATAAAACGCATATAATTTAATGTTATGGCCAAGAACTTATCTTTATTATAAAGATAAGGATTTGCCATTATGTTTTAAAAATAATTTAGGGCAAGTGGCCGCCGCGGCGTCTGGTACGAATAAATTCCAGCCGAGAGGCTCAATTTCCGATCACTTTTTGCAGCAATTGAGGCCGTATGTCAGTAATAACGCGCATAACCCGAATATTCTCTTCCAAGGCGTCAATCGTCTCGGGCTTATCTGCGTAGACAAGCGACTTCACATAACCCCACAAAAAATAGTCCATCGGTGTTAAATCACACGATCTTGGAGGCCACGCCACAGGCCCACGACGCGAGATAATGCGCTCACCAAAAGTTTCCTTCAATAAATTTATTGTTTCGTTGGCTCTATGGCATGTAGCGCCGTCTTGTTGGAACCAAAGATCGTCCATATCAATTATCCTCCAATTCAGGCACGAAAAAGTCATTAATCATGGCTCTATAGGGTTCCCCATTGACTGTAACATTATGACCGGCTTCATCTTTGAAGAAATATGGACCAATGATTCCCTCTGCCCATAGAGCACACCAAACAGTGACTTTTTGAGGATGTAACGATGTAACGGCGTCTCAACAATGGCTTGTGGATTATGCTCACTCCAAATGCGACAATTTTGATTATTAACGTACCCATTCAACCAAAAGTGAGCTTCATCGCTGAACAAAATTTTCTTGTGAAAATCGAAATCGGTGGCCATCTCGTTTTGGTAATAAACTTGCACGATTTGCAAACGTTGTTCGGGTGTAAGTCTATTCATTATGAAATGGCAAACCGAACTGATCATAAATCAAGTGACAGCTGTCAAAAAGACCAACTGCGAAAAAAGTATTGGCAGATTGAAAACCACACTTCTAAAAAAAACACCCTTTATATTAATAATAGATTGGTTTGATATAGCTTAGCTGAAAGAATACCATATTGTTATGATATTTCACTGACATTATTTGTTCATATTTAGTTGTATTTATTTTGGTTAAACTAATTTGTCTGTATGTAGGCGGTGAAGCTGCTGACTAAGCGAAATTATCATTATTATGTCTCAGTGAACATATTTGGTATTGAATGCTTTTGATTTTCCTGGTGAAATCACTTAGTTTGTTTGAGTGCGTTCACCAATAAATTGAATCATTGTGTATTATAAATGTATAAGTAGATGTGGGTTAAGATTTGTATTTCTCTATACACCAAATTAAAATACTCGTAGAAATAGAAATTTAATGCAATAAATAAACTTTCATAGATAGTTGAACGAGTTGTAGCTTAGTGATTTGTTACATAATTGGATAGCGTTACGAAGTTTCCTCCTTCTTCGTTAATGGCACACCAGTCTATGGAGTATTTAGACCAAGCTTTTCGCGTCCATTCACGTTGTGTGAGGAAGGATACTACAGTTTTTTGCCGAAATTATAAGGCGAAGTGAATAGCTTTTCTTAGGCAATTTTCACTCTTGAAGGTTTGCCACTGTCAGTCAGTAGCGCATCAGCTCTGTAGAAAAATGTGTGTATCGAAAAATGGTTTTCTTACTTTTATTTTTGACTGTGCCGAGATTCGGTTTCAAATTCTCGGCACTCTTCGTAGAGGTCCAGCACAATACCAACTACGCCTCGGCGACCATAAGATGGTCCGGCCTTCAGAATTTTAGCAGCTACACTGAATACCGCTACTCTTTCTTCATTGGTTCTCTAACATCTTTTACTTACTTTACTTTTAATGGCACAACAACTCATGGAGGGCCTAGGCCGAGCTTTTCGCATCCACTCATGTTGTGCGTGTTATATTTGTACATGAATGGAAGGCACTAAATCTGCGGCACTAAATTCTCCATCATGTGACATTCCGAAGATGTGATCGACTTCGTCTTTCTCCCCCGTGAAACGCGAGCAGCACAAGAACACACGCTTTTAATCTCTTTCGAACGAACACGCCGAATGTATGGATCTTCTCTGATTTTGAACTTGTGCAGGTATTGCTGAAATCTCCACTGCCATACTCTCTGTTACCCAAGTTTGACATTTCATAATTTATGCCACTTTCACAACCTTCATGCCGAATCCGAACGGTAAAGTTTTGAAAGTTTTTATTACTCTTGAGAGGTGGTGCCGTGTAGAAAAATTGCTTTGTGATTTTGCCCGCGCCGAGATTTGAACATGGGAACCTCTGCGGCCACTGTGGTCTGTGACATACTTACTTACTTACTTAGCTGGCACTAAGTACAATCGATGATCGGTCAGAGCCGCTTCGTTAAACCTTCGCCAGTTGGCTCGTCTATGCGCGCGCTGGCGCCAGTTGATAAGGTCAAGTTCAGTCAGGTTGCCCTGTATCTGGTCTTTCCAAAGGAGGTTAGGACGTCCTCTTCCGCGTGTTCCTCCACCGTTGTACGAATAAAACACCCTTCTCGAAAGAGCTCCACATGTCCCAGCCAGCGAAGCCGTCGGATTTTTATACGCTTGACTACGTCAGTGAGGGCGTACAGCTCATATAGCTCATTGTTCCTCAGCTTCTCATCGATTCACGTCGTCCACGCATACTGGATCGTAGATCTTACGGAGTATCTTCTTCTCGAACGCTTCTAATAGCCTCTCATCATTGATGGTCAATGTCCACGTCTCTGCGCCATACATTAGGACGGGAAGGATGAGGGACTTAGAGAGCGTTGATTTCGTCGGTCGAAAGAGGGCTCTACTTCTCAATTGCCTACTGAGCCCGTAGTAACACCTGTTGGCAAGAGTTAGTCTCCGCTTGATCTCAAGGCTGAATTTATTGTTGGTGTTTATGCTGGATCCTAGATATACGAAATCCTTGACGACTTCAAAAGTATAGTTGTCAACAGTGACATTTTGTCCAAGACGCCGTGACACAAGGTTTTTCGTTTTGTTCTCGTTCAACAATTGACCGACAAGACTCCCTTTCCAGATTGGGGAACCTGTGACATACGGTCATATTTAGTTTTTTCCAGTGTAAAGTTGCTGAAATTTGTAGCTCACACTTATTCTCCAGGATATAATAATTTTAAGAGTCTTTTCTCATGTAATTAAGAATATTTTGGGTGAGTTCAACAAAGTAAAAACCTCTTTAAATGTTAAATGTTCCGCAAAAATGCAAATATTTTAATAACGACAAAGAAACAAATCTAGAATAATTCTTTGACCAGACTAAAACCAAATCAACAAAACAACTATGTACAATGAATGTTGAACTTTTTAACGTATCTAATTTGAATGGGTAAAAATGTTCAAGTACTTTATTTCGTAGTGTGTTCATTTGGAGAGTTAATAAATTATATTTTCACACTTAAAGCCATTAACTATAAAACTTTAGCTCTTGCCACACACGCATACACTCGATACCGACAACAACAACAACAACAACAACAACAACAACAACAACAACAATGTTGACAACTTTTAAATTTAAGTCAAACAAATTTAGCAAGTCCTGCTGAATAAATTACAAAGGTCATAAAGCAACACTAGCAAGCAAAAATTGAATAAACCACAAAAATAAAAGCAATGCAAGACAAAAAAAAAAAAAAATAAATAAATTTAACCGAAACTTCAGTAAAATAAATTAACATGAAAAGAAACAACAAAACCAACAACAAAACATTTGCCCTGACGACCCTTTTCAACACACACATACGCACACACACACACACTTACAGATCTCCAGATATACCGAGCTATACTCAATTCTATGTTCATGCTAAACCAAAACTAAAAGAATTGAAAATATTTGTTCGCTTTGTCCTGAGTTTTTATTTTATTTTTCTTAAATTTTGTTTCTTTTGCTGCTGTGCTACTTTTTGTTAGAATTTTGAGAATTTTCAAAGCATTCGAGCAGCAGCAGTTGTTGTCAGTTGTTACCAGCAAGACCAGGAAAATCAGCAACCAGCAGCAGTATTCAATATATACTCAATGAATGTGCCATGTAAATTATCTGTAATCTGCTCGTACTTTAAAGAAAAATGTCGGCGACATAAAATTTGAAAGGAACGGGACACACACGCACTCACACACAAAAAGCGATTTGTTAGGGTATGAATGAATGAATGAATGGAGTGCGTATGTGTGTGTGTTTGCTTTTATGTACGTTTTCTAAATTTAGCTTCTTTCTGAAATAAGTAGCACTTTTGACTTCTTTGCTGCTTGGCGAGCATAATGTTACAGCATTTGAAAATAAGTACCCGTGCAAAGCCTATACAGTTACATAAAATTACTCTATTTAGCATTCAGCATTCAGTTTTTAGAGCGTTTCCATTTGATCATACTTACTCGAACTTGTTTCTTATGTAAGCCACAAAGCCGCCGTACATGCCTTTTGATGTTTTAATGCTTTCTGTTTGTGCTCATGTTTTTTGTTTTGTTTCCGGTTTTTTTTTTAGATGATTGAAAATTAGTTGTTTTTCATTCTGGTGTTTTGGAATTTGGTTAGCTTTTTTGTCTAAAAGCTCGACGTATGAAACGATTTTACTTGTTAAGTTTGCTAAGCGAGAGTTTTTTATAGAAATAAAAGAAGCCTTCGGAAAATATATATACTTTAGTAAGAAAATGGTGGTCGCTGTGGCGTAGTGGTAATGCGGTGCGAGAAAATATTATTAAAATTTTTCATAAGCAACCTCACTAGTCATTCAAAAAAATTGCCAAAGAGGTAGGGGCTAACCCTAAAACCGTTTCTCGCGTTATTAAACGTTTTAACTTTTAACGAAGAACTGCGTGTTGATCCAAAGAAAGGTTCTGGTAAAAAGAAGGGGCCACATGACTGTGAGAAGGCGAAGAACGTTGTGACCATTTTAAAGAGAGATCCAAACATTTCGGGAAGGAAATTGGCGGGGAAGGCTGATTGCTCAGAATCTTTCGTGCGCAGGACTAAGAAGGAAGCTGGGCTGAGGACGTACAAAGTTGAAAAAGTTCCGGATAGAAACGCCGTGCAGAATGAAACCGCAAATCAAAGAGCGAAAATTCTGAGCTGAGATTTTGTCAAGAAATTTGAATGCTGCATAATGGACGATGAAACTTATGTTTTAGCGGACTTTTCCCAGCTACATGGCCAGGAATGTTATACGGCAATTCTCGAGGAAATGTCGCTGAAAAATTCAAAGCCAAAAAAATTACAAAATTCCCAAAGAAATTCCTTGTTTGGCAGGAAATTTTTAGTTGTGGCAACAGGATCAGCACATTCGTGACATCGGGTACAATCAACCGAAGAAATATATTTGAAGGAATGCTTGCGAAAGAGATTGCTTCCATTTTTACGCCAACATGAAGTGTCCACGTTTTTTTGGCCTGACCTCGCTTCATGTCACTACAGCAAAACGGCCCCAGAGTGGTTCCAACGGAATTAATGATTTTGGTGCTTAGAGAAGCCAATCCACCAAATTGTCCAGAACTAAGGCCGATTGAGAGGTACTGGGCTTTAGTAAAAAGAGAGATGAAGGTTACAAAAAAAGTGGCCAAAGACCTTCAATATTTCAGAAGAAAGTGGTCTGCATCAGCTGTGAGGGTGCCGGACACTACCATAAAATCATAAGGGAAGGGGTTCCTGAAAAATTAAAACTTTTTATTAAAAACTAATAATTTGTGGTTTCTTGTTTTTATTTTTTTAATCTAAAAATAATTTGCAAAACAAAATACTTTAGTTTAAAAACTTCGGACTACTGGTTCAAAAGATTTCATCATTTTTGTACCAGACAATTTTATTCGACGCACTCCTTAATGCATGCAGCTGCAAATTAGGAGAGAATTTTAGAATACTTCACCAAATGTTCAGACCAGCGATTTACAGAATTTTAGCTGATAACCCGGTTGGCCAATAACAGTTACGGGTTGTTATAAGTTATGGGTAACCGAAAAAATTTAATTACGCATAACAGTTATCGAGTTACTTAAAAGTATGTATCTTAAATAATAAATTATATATACGGAACCTAGAGAGTATTCGTGATGATATAAGAAAGCCTACAAATTTATGTTTTATATAATTGATACATATATATATTTTTAATTGTTGCTGCATAACCAAAAACAAAAAATACCTTAAATTTTTTCGTTTCGTTTTACAATTTTTCAATATCCCATATTCACTGTCCCTGCTGAAAGTTTTTTTCTGTGAAACTGAAAGTTTTATTTTTATATTTCATCGTCTTCTAGGAGTAACGGAATAACCAGAGCATATTAGCATAATAAAAGCCATTACAACCCCCTTTACCCCTCCTAAGTATTAGTTTTGGTTTCTTTTATATTTATGTTTTTATGATCCACATAATAACACAAAATTATTCCACAAATAATCATTATTAATTTTATGTACAATATCCCTTCTTTCTATTTTCACAGCTTCATCAACCAAAATAACGACCAATTTAACGCCATCGGATTCTTTCATCCAGGGCCATTAAAGAAATAGCGAACAAAATGATTGCACAATGATTGCGAAAAACTCGCGCCGCACATATTAAAAAGCAAAAATAGCCTAATAATAAAAACATAACAAAAACAACAATAATGTTTGCCTCCAACATCGCATCCACCGGAACCACAAAAAGCGAGAAATATTTTACCACAGACAATCCAGCGAAGAGCACCGCACCACATTAATTGGGACTGGGAAGCAAACAAATTAAACGGGAAAACAGCAACTCGAGTGTTGTCTGCACACAACAATAACAACAACAACAACAACAACCACAAAAAAAAAATACACCACAACCTTGCAGATAGATGGACATTGGTGCTACTGTGGCACTGATCATCATCGATTCGTTGTTGGTTACATTGCGTTGCAACGTCACGTTCAATTTGAATTTGGACTCTTTTTCAATCTCCATAACAACGCGCACAGGCACAAGGAGCCACCACAAAATATAACCGATTTGGTTATATGTAATGATGGTAGCTGTTGCTGCTGTTGTTGTTGCTGACGCGTTGAACTGATATTGCTGGTCGGTTCCTCCCGCATGTCGTCATAATCATCGTCTATGATAAAGTGTCAAATTGGAATCAACGTTGCTTGTGCGGTGTGCATACGCGGAACTGGAATAACTTCATCAACGCTGCTGTTGGTTGCTTCCATTGTCGCTGAAGTTTTGTGTGGCGAACTTGTTTGCTGTTGCTGCTCGTTGGCGCTTGGAGACTATTGTTCTTATTATTATTGTTAACGTGACCGTGTTGTGTGTAGGTCGTGCTAGTGTTTCGGGAGCCAGAGTGTGTTGTAGAGTAGAGAGCAGAGACTCAACGTATTAAATATGGCGTCGTCGACTTGTGTGACCGCAAGCGGTATGGAAATATCCGAACAACTCCGGACTGGTGGCAAATTTATCAAATGGGATGATGTAAGTGGAAAAAGTGAATTTATTTTTTGTTTTCGAATTTCAACAGAATTTTTGGATATTTTTATTAGGAATCATTGAAGAGCATTTCGGAACTTTTCCATAGAATTTTTCTGGATAATTGGTTTTTAAATTTTTTATTCAATATGCATTGAATTGAAACTGTTTTATTAATACAAAAATATCTATATATATATATTTTATAATATATAAAATATATTTAATAAAAAATTGCCTTAATTTTCAGATTAATACAATTTAGAAAGCTCAGTCAGGTACTGTGAAATTATTGACTTTGTCGCTGATATATTGTAAGTAGGTAGAAACGTTAGTATAAATCGATTAACATTTGGTAGTTGTACTTGAAGTATAGCTCCTTGAAACAATACCAACCTGTTCGGGACCATACACGGTATTAATGACCAATGAGTCACTGGAATGCGAAAAGCTTGGCCTAGGCCCTCCATGGGCTGTTGTGCCATTAAAAGTAAAGTAAGTAAAGAGTCACTGGAATCAGAGCTGCAAGAGATATCGACGGCTCCAGCAGTGTAAGAGCAAATGTTGACATTTTGCTGGTAATTTGACGAACTTGAGCATCGGATTCATCGTGGCATGAGTGGAGTCTAGCAACCAAATCGGTTTTATGGTACATAAAGCAATGAGCAGCGGTAAACTGCATAGATAATGGAACCACCACAGAAGTGAGAGCTATTTCTCAACTATACAATGTAGGATATCTCAACCTTGCGATCAAATAAGGCTCCCCAGCAAAGGCAGGTTTGGCGGTGACATCCAAAGCACTGCTAACGCTAATAGTGGCAATTGCCACCGAACACAAGAACGAAGAACTTCATATTGGATGTTAAGTTTTTCCAATGTTCAGATGAAGCCATTTATACTTGGAAATTGTACGTGGTGTGCCTATGTTTTGTCAATATTTTTTTGGGTCTTTATCATTATTGAGCTTATGATTTGCGTATAAACTATCAGTAAAAATCATAAATTTTTTATGCTAATTGTAAAATATACAATACATGCAATATAAATGGGATTATATTACTTATATTACCACTTCTATGTATGCCGATGGATATTAACTGTGAAGATATGGATATTAACTATTACTGTGACTTCTACTTCTACTTTACATATTACTACACAGTAGAACTTAGGATCATAGTTGAAGTAATCATCGAGCGCTCAGCACCGAGCAATGGATTACTCCCTGTTGCTTCAGAGCTTTTGTATTTTATACTCTTTTCTAACATAGCCGAGAAGCATAGATACGATAGAAGCAAAAGAGAGAGTAACATCGCATAGAAGCAAACGAGAGGGTAACATCGCATAGAAGCAAACGAGAGAGTAACTCTCTAAAGAGAGAGTGACTCTCTTTTGCTTCTATGTAGTAGTAAATTATTTTTTCCTTTCTATTGTACAATATACAATACAAACATACAAATACTTTGATTAATATACCTTTTAAATTTTTATTATCTATTAATATTATTTTCAAAATATCAACTTTATTTATATTTAATAACGCTTCTAAAATTTATTTACATTCCCACTTGTGCATACATTTTTGTATGATTGTCGTGAGCACTGAAAATAGAAAGTATGTAAACGAACGCAACGGAAAAAATTCTTAATCTGACTTGTCGAGTCGAAGAGAAATTTACTGTTTGTTAGTTTTCGTTGTTATGCTCTTGCGCGTGTTATTGATTTGTCTCAATTCCGAGAAGAGATTCATCTTGTTCTTATAGACCACATTACCACATTATTCTAAATACTGGTGAACCATTTATAATTTGGAATTTGATATACAGTGAGAGACTAAAGTTTAAATACACCCTATAAATTTGTAGTTTAAAGAGAATGAGACAGTTCTAAAAAATTTTTAATATCTTGTTTTGTTACATATGACAAATAAATAAAAATAAAAACAAAAAACATTGACTTCATTCTGAGAATAACGGTAAATTCAACAAAACAAAATAACGAAGGGGACAAAAGTTTAAATACAGTACTAAAAAAATTATGGCATCAACTACATTAGCTAATATAAATATTATATCAATATTTGGTTGGGCCTCCATTAGCTTCAATGACTGCCTGAAGACGACTTGGCATGGAAAGAACCAAATTTTCTGTTTCTGCTGGTATTATTTCAGACCAACCCTTTTTTAGCGCTTCTTTCAGTGAATCCTTGCTGGTTGGCGCTGCATAATCCATTTTCCTGGCCAATAAATCCCAAACATGCTCAATTGGGTTTAAATCCGGCGATTGGGGAGGACTATAAAGTTGACGTGGGGCATAATACAATAACCATTCCTTTACTGAATGTGCGGTGTGCTTAGGATCATTGTCCTGTTCGAAAATCCAATACCTTCCAAGACCTAAGCTTTCCACGGATGGTTGCAAATTTTCTTCCATTGTGGAACACTATTTCATTCAAATGATTTTCTCGGCTGGCCTTGCAGTAACCCCACAAACGGCTAAAACGATTTTCAAACTTTCCATACGAAAGATAAATTTTTCACGCCTTGTTGGAAGTAAATGTTGTCTAAGTCCATATCTTCTAAAAAGCCACAAATAATCAGTTGTCATTGTGCGATAGCGCACACCATTCACTGTACCACAGTCTTCCTTCATCATTATCAAAGAAAAATGGTATGGTCCTAAAATCATATCAAACACAGACTCATTGAGGGTGCATTGGTGTTTAGGCCACCCTAATGCACCTTTTCTTTCATATTCATTTTCTCTATCCTTGTTTCTTTTCGTTCTATTTCTTTTCTTGCTATTGCTTTCTCTTAGTTCTTCTCTAGAACACTTTCACACCGGTCGGTTGGGCTCTTCAATATATTTATTGTAATTCTAAAAATTCCAATTTACATTTTATTAAATTAATGTTGTCAAATACAAATTTCTTGTGTTTTAATATCCCATTAATTCACTTCTGAATTAAACATGGTCCTTCGACAATAGCGCATGGATTATTTGAGCCCCAGATGCGACAGTTTTGCTTACCGTCGAGGTCAAAGTGAGCTTTGTCAGAAAAGATGATTATTCGTTAGAAAGCTTAGCTTCTTCCAAGCGTTCCAGAGCCCAATTAGCGAACCGATGACGTTGTTTATGATCATGTTGCTTCAGTTGTAGTAGTATTTGAACTTTGTGCGACTTCATACTGAGGTAACACAACAACAGTAACAAAAAGTGCGTGAAATGTGGTTGGTTCTTCTTGCACATTCTGCGCAACAGCAGTAGGGTTCACTGTAGCAGTGCAAGAACGGTATCCAATAAAGATCTAGTTTCACACCCACGGTTCACCATTTGATTCACAAATTACGTGGAAGCCGTTTCTCTGCGCTACTCAGCACATAACTTTGACACAATTTTCGCTGTGTGGGAGAACCGATCCTGAGGCTACTGGAACTCCTGTCTAGCACTCATTCATTAAACAACCGAGGTGGTGCATTGTAAAAACCGTTAAATAAATAATTAAGATAATTAACAAACTTACTTTACTTTACTTTTAATGGCACAACAGCCCATGGAGGGCCTAGGCCGAGCTTTTCGCATCCACTCATGTTGTGCGTGTTATATTTGTACATGAATGGAAGGGACCTACAGTTTAATGCCGAATCCGAACGGCGAAGTGAAAAGCTTTTCATAGCAATTTTTACTCTTGTAGGTTTGCCATTGCCTGCCAAGAGGTGGTGCCGTGTAGAAAAATTATTTTTTCTACTTGTTTTTTGAATTTGCCTGTGCCGAGATTCGAACCCCGGACACTCTGCGTAGCAGCCCAACGCACTACCACTACGCCACAGCGACCACTTTATAATTAACAAACCCAACTGAAAAATATATGGCATGAAATTGGATCAACAAAAGTGGTTCATGTATAGACTAAATACAGTTTGCATTGCATTAATGACTTAACGCCTAATAAACACATACATACATACATAATTTCATGCAGACGCCAAAAATGTCAGACAATACAATCAATAATTTTCAACCCAGCAATAATTGATGAAAATTTTATGAAAAAAATCATTCAGATATATCGTCAAACTCACTCATTATAGGTATTCAAAATACTCGAGCGTACCGATCCTTTCACTGATTGCTTCTCGTCATATCGCCAGCTAAAATTTTGTCTTGGACGAAGTCGATTGCTAAGCTTTTAGTCTTATTTGTAAATGACCAGTACTAGTAAGCGAAAAGGTTTAAATTTGAAAGATTTAATTATCAGTGCTTTGGAATTTAAGATAAACTGTTTGTGTATCAGCACCTAGAGTGGTGATATGATACTGACCCATTTTGAAGATCTGTACGATTTCTCGCACAGCAAATTAGAAAATTCGGCAAAAAATATGGTACATTTAAAAACTATACCCAAAACTAATTACTGTTTAATATTTCAACTTATGCTGACTTTAAAACTGTCAAAGGTCAGATAAACAGAAATGGTTTTTTGGAAGTTAGATTATAAAGTCAACAACAAATATGTAGAAAATTTAATTAATGTGTATTTAAAATGTGAAATTCATCTAGACAAAATAACAAAATTCTTGTAAAAATTTTAACCTCGCAAGTCCCAATATATTTTTTAGAAACTACACAGCTGACCAGACTCTTGTAAAAAACCATATGGAAAACAAGTAAATTTTAACAAAAAATCACCTTTCGCTGACTTTTACTTTTAATAACTTATAAAATAAACATTTAATAAATAGTATTTGATCCTAGAGAATAATTATTGCCAGCTCTGTTGCAAAAAAGTAAAGGGTGTTTTTTTTTTGGAAGTGTGGTTTTCAATCTGCCAATACTTTTTTCGGAGTTGATCTTTTTGACAGCTGCCACTTGATTTATGATCAGTTTGGTTTGCCATTTCAAGAATTGAAGCCGAACGACCATCAAGCGCGTCGTACGTTCGGTGAATGGGCCCAAAACGAGATGGCCACCGAATCCGATTTTCACAAGAAAATTTTGTTCATCGACGAAGATCACTTTTGGTTGAACGGGTACGTTAATAAGCAAAATTGTCGCATTTGGAGTGATCATAATCCACAAGCCATTGTTGAGACGCCGTTACATCGTGACTTCCTCAAAAAGTCACTGTTTGGTGTGCTCTATGGGCAGAGGGAATCATTGGTCCATATTTCTTCAAAGATGAAGTCGGTCATAATGTTACAGTGAATGGGGAACGCTATAGAGCCATGATTAATGACTTTTTCGTGCCTGAATTGGAGGATGTTGATGTGGACGACCTTTGGTTCCAACAAGACGGTGCTACATGCCATACAGCCAACGAAACAATCAATTTATTGAAGGAAACTTTTGGTGAGCGCATTATCTCGCGTCGTGGGCCTGTGGCGTGGCCTCCAAGATCGTGCGATTTAACACCGCTGGACTATTTTTTGTGGGGTTATGTGAAGTCGCTTGCCTATGCAGATAAGCTCGAGACGATTGATGCCTTGGAAGAGAATATTCGGGTTATGCGCGTTATTACTGACATATGGCCCCAATTGCTGCAAAAAGTGGTCGAAAATTGGGTCTCTCGGCTGGAATTTATTCGAACCAGCCGTCGCGGCGGCCACTTGCCCGAAATCGTTTTTAAAACATAATGGAAAATCCTTATCTTTATAATAAAGCTAAATTCTTGGCCATAACATTAAACTATATGTGTTTGATTTCTTCACACTTCTAAAAAAAAACACCCGTTATTTATGCATTTATTATATGCATTTTATTCTGTAGTATTTTGTTTTGCTGGGTATAGTAAAGCTACATAAAAACTCTATTGTTTTCTGGTTAGACTTTCATTGATTGATTAGACATTCAATCGATCTTCATAAAAAAGCTATATTTGTATCACAAGTGCTACTCCTGATGCGATAAGATAATTTTAATTGGCATTGACAGGTAATCGCACTAACTACGGTAACTTGGTACTACTACTAAATATCTCTGTTTTTTATTATTTTGTTAAAATCGTGTAATCATATTTGGCAATTTATTAAGATTAGTTAGACAATCGCTGATCGAAATATATGATAAGCCTGTGGTAATTTAATATCAAAAACATAAATATTTTCATTTTGTTTATTATTAAACAAAAGTTTAGCAAAATATACTTATAGTACATAAACTATGTACTAAAGACTTGTAAATATAAATAACTTTACTTTATCTGCCATTACCATTTACAAGGGCAGATTTGGACCATGGCGAAAATATATGGCTTTAGTTTGCGGTTTGGTGGTCGCTGTGGCGTAGTGGTAGTGCGTTGGACTGCTACGCAGAGTGTCCGGGGTTCAAATCTCGGCACAGGCAAAATCACGGTGGTGGTTCTACACGGCCACCACCTCTTGGCAGGCAATGGCAAACCTACAAGAGTAAAAATTGCTATGAAAAGCTTTTCACTTCGCCGTTCGGATTCGGCATTAAACTGAAGGTCCCTTCCATTGATGTACAAATATAACACGCACAACATGAGTGGATGCGAAAAGCTCGGCCTAGGCCCTCCATGGGCTGTTGTGTCATTAAAAGTAAGTAAAAGTAAAGTAAAGTTTGCCTCCAGGCCGTTTAACTCATGCGAACAGAATGAAAAACTGAAGCATATAGAGCCATTCCCGCTTAATTGCATATATGTAAATATAGAACTACTGTTTCAATAAAACAAGGAACTTGAATACATACCTATTGAATTATCAAGTGAAAGAGAAACGGGGGTCAACGAGGGTAACTGATGACGATTACTTAATTTGTACTAAAATTGTATCGAATTTTGGTTAGATTAACCAAATTATTTAATTGATTTTCTTTTTTTTACAAATTTTTTTATAGATCAAGCGATTGGCTATGATCTCGATCTCACTCTTACATTTAGGCTACGTTTCTACTTTTCTCTATTTTCTTGGACACATCGATTTTTCTATGGTATACTTTTTCCATATTATTGAAAACTTCGGTTTCAGCTAGTTTCAGAAAAACGAAATTAAATTTCAGATTTAATTCAGGTCAAAATTTTATATTTGTACCATCAATTTTTGTTTTATTATTTTTTTTTCTTTATTGAAAAGTTCCGTTTTAGCTGATCACTAAAAAGTCGAAGTTTAGGTTCGGTTTCAGGCGAACATTAAAAGAAACAGCTGAAGTCCGGATTCAATTTAGACCAAAGTTTTACGCTTTTTTAAAATAAATTTATAGATATTAATTTTGTTTGTGAATTTTATTAAAAAATTTTGGATTCAGTCGATCTCCAAAAGGGCCTAATCTTGTGTTCGGTTTCAGCCGAAGCCATTTTAGACTAATATTTCAATTTCATTCCGACCCTAAAACTAAGCTTAAATATCTCTAAGATACGGCAACGTAAAATTGACCGTGTAGAGGGATTCCAATTGTAGTCTTAAGTATAGCGTTTGCGACACAAAGTACCGAAACCGTGTGATCCCGACTGATTTAAATAAAATATTGCTTATAATTACCCGAAGAGAATATAGTAGTTTCTTTTTTAGTATGGAGTTTAACTCCATTAAAATATTAGTTCCGTAATGCTTCGCTAGCCAAAAAAAAATATGAAACTTTTAATATTTTTTGACATGCAGATCGAAGGTCCTTGAAGCAGCCTTATGGATTTAACTCCTTACTTCCCGATAAGTAACCAAGAGTTGCAAGCCTTAATCTTATCCTTTTGACAACTTCTGAATTCGCTGGCGAGAAATAAATCTTTCACCTTAAGACCAGCTAGTTTTTAGATTAAGTTTGTGACATTGATGGATACCGTCATGGATACAAATCAGAATTTGCAATCTATGCATTCGATATTATTCCTTACTAACCTCGTTGTGTTTAAAAATAATTGAACATTTTGAGCATTGCCTTCCCATCATTTATTCTAAGACATAAAAAAGGTTTTGTATGTTTGACTCCCAATCAATGTAATCCGAGACACGAATATAGATCAAAGGTTTGTTGTAACCCCACGACACGATGCCAATGATCTCGGCTGATGCACCTCAATGCTCAATGGGCCAACGAAATCACCATTGCAAGCGGAGATACCGTTCTTTAAAACTTCCGAATAGACATTGGTTTCAGGCAATGGGACATCAACGGCTGACGCGATCTTGCATTCCATTCGATAATTTCAGTTTTTATAGTTTGCAGCGTGGTAGCGTCAGAGAATTGAAGAGCTTCCTGTTGTCTCCAATCAAACAAATGAGTTTCACCAGCATGGATCTCATCACGTTGCGGGAGAACAGTAGACTGCAACCATTCAGTGAAGTCGAAAGGACGGTCAACAACCAAAGATAGCAACCAACATCACCTTTAAATGATTATTGTATTCTACCGAAGTACACCTGACGGCCCTGACTGCGAGCATCGAAATTGGTGCGCCTTATGGAGACCAGCAATGACACCCATGGACGTTGCTCATTAATGCAATGGGCATTTTCTCTTCTCCCTTGAAGATGTAGCCGGTGGCGAAGCTTGGAATATCCTACGAGAAGAATAACTACAATTAAAACTTTTATGTTCCCGAATCGAATGTGAACTGATGGGGAATCAGGTATATCTTAGTTGGCGAGGAACATAGAAATGTAAGTGATTCTTATCAAATATCAGCGCCATTCTTAGAAGTAAATAGTAAGGAGAAATGATTTGCAATATTAATAGTTTTTTGCTTTTGGGATTAGATTATGTCGGCCACGGTAAATTGCCAATTTCTTTTTTTTGAATAATTCAATCCAATTGCTAAACGTGTCGCTGTCATAAATCTGATGTGTCTCTTTAATCATTTGGTACATAACTTCATGATGATTAAACATATTCCTTGATTGGGCATTATTTTATATGTACATACATATATATTAGGTTTATGCAATCTTTCCCGAATATTCGTTTTCTATAACTGAATTTTTTAAATATTTCACTTCTTATTCAAAATCCAATAAATTTATGTTATATGTATGCTTTTTATTTGAAGAAAAGTTGAAAAAAATTTAATGAAGAACATAGTAGGCATTCTGGACCTTGGAAACCCAATCGATATAAGCCGAGACTCGAGTGTAGATCGACGGTTTGTTGGCCATACCACAAGGAATATATCCCCACGAGACGATGCCAATCAGTTCGGCTGGTGCGCCTGCATGCTGGATGACCAATGGGCCCCCGGAATCACCATTGCAAGCGGAGATACCCTTCTGCAAAGAGTCCGAACAGACATTGGTCTCAGCCAATGGGGCATCAGCGGGTAAAGCGGCCTTGCATGTATCCCATTCGACAATTTCAGTTTCAACAGTTTGCAGCGTGGTGGCGCCAGAGAATTGGAAAGCTTTCGGTTGTCCCCAGCCATACAAATGAGTTTCACCAGCATGGATCTCATCACGTTGCGGCAATACAACTGGCTGTACGTACTGATTGAATTCGAAGGGATTGGCAATGTGTAAGATGGCAATATCATAAGGTCCCACACCGCCACTGTAATTCTCGTGCACTTTTCCGAAATCGATTTGACGTGCCTGTGTTTTTACATCGAAGTTGGAGCGTTTGTGAAGACCAGCAACGGCACCCATGCCTACGGGATTCTTGATGCAATGAGCAGCAGTTAGGATCCAGTTTTTTCCAATAATGGCACCGCCACAAATGTGTGAGTGCGAGCTAAACTTGGAGCTCAACGAAACGATATATGGAGCGGAGTGGGGCTCGGCATCTTCACCCTGAATGATGTAACCAGTAGCGAAGCTTGGCATTAGCTTCTCAGCGAGTTTGGAGATGGCTGAAGCATTGGCGCAGGCCACCAGAAAAGCAACAGCTACAAGAATTTTCATGTTTACGGAGAAGCCGATTGCAAACTGTTTGAAATGCTGATGTGTAACGTGACTATTTATAGGAGATAGTAAGTGTCTATTTTACATAGGAATTAGTATTGATTTATAGTTTAGTAGATAGCACTTGAGCTTTAATTTTATTAGATTATGAAGTTAAGCGGATAGACAAAATGGATTTTGATTACTTATAAAGAACTTTTTCCCGATGTCTTGCTTATCCTATTATGTATAAATCAATAGGAGTTTTATTATTTTGACCGAAGTAATCTTGGAAGGATTACATCGAAAACTTGCTACTTGCGAGTATTAGCTAAATAGTTGTTGTATCTAAGTAACTAACAAGTGCTAAAATCATTCATATCTTCACACTGATTCATATTGGGGCTTACTAGTTCATCACCAGAGGTCTGATTTTGGTTTGATATTTTTATCTAAACTTTATTCCACTTTTGGTCTGAATATCATGAGTGTCTTCGGATTGAGTTTTGAAATGATTTGAATTTAGGTTTCATTTTGTTTTAGTTTTGGTCTGCTTTTGATATTATTTTTTTTTTTACAATGTCGGTCTGACTTTTGGTCTATCTGTGCATTTGACTTTTAGTCCGACATTAGATTTTGACTTTTGGTCTGCTTTTGATATGAATTTAATCATAATTTTGATTTGACTTTTGTTTTGACTTTGGATTTGACTTTTGCTCTGACTTTGATTTATATTTTGACTTTTCGTCCGACATTAGATTCTGACTTTTGGTCTGCTTTTTATATGAATTTTACTCACAATTTTGGTCTGACTTTTGTTCTGACTTTGGATTTGAATTTTGCTCTGACCTTGATTTGGATTTTGACTTTTGTTCTACTGTTGATATGAATTTTGGACTTATTTTTGGTGTGACTTATTTCATTTTTTGTTTAAGTTTTGGTTGGATTTTTGGTATGATTTTCGGGATGACTTTTAGTTTGAACTTGATATTTTGTTTGAACTTTGATTAGAAGAGTCGTATGGCCTTCGAACTGAGCATTGGTCTGCTTTTGGTTTTATTTCACTGTCGACACGTCAAAAAACACAGCAGCGTTAGAAAACGATGGCGCATTCAGTTTTTCCCCAGCACGTCACGTTTTGCATGTTCTTGACAAATTTTTTACTATCGGACTCTACGGCCGAAAATGAAGTTAACGTTTTTAAAAATTAAGTTACGTTTAAGTTTTTCCTAGATACAGGCTTTTAGGACAAAAAAAAACTACTAATAAGCAAGTAGTGGAAATGATCTTTATTTGAAATTGAAATGAATGACAAAGATTTCGTTGATTAATATTTAATTGAGGATATAGTAAGCACTCTGGATTTTAAGCACCCAATCAACATAAGCTGAGACACGTGTATAGATTGATGGCTTGTTGGCCGTGCCGCAAGGAATGTAACCCCATGAAACGATACCGATCAATTCAGTTGGTGTACCTTGACGCTCAACGACCAATGGACCGCCAGAATCACCATTGCATGCCGAGATTCCCTGTTGCAATGAGTCGGAGCAGATGTTGGTTGTGGCCAATGGTGCATCGTCGGGCAAAACTTCCTTGCATGTATTCCATTCAACGACTTCCGTTTGTACAGTTTGCAATGTCTTGGCAGCAGTCAATATGTAGGCCTTGGGTTGTCCCCAGCCATACAAATGAGTTTCACCAGCATGGATTTCTTCACGTTGTGGCAGTACGGCCGGTTGTACCCATTCGTTGAATTCGAAGGGAGTGGCAACGTGCAAAATGGCAATATCGTAAGGACCGACGCCACCACCGAATTGTTCATGCACACGACCGAAATCCACTTCACGTGATTGAGTCTTCTCATTGACATTTGCACGTTCGTGCAGGCCAGCTATGACACCCATACCAACGGGATTCGAAATGCAATGGCCAGCGGTTAAAATCCAGTTCTTGCTAATGATGGTACCGCCACAGATATGTGAATGTTTCTCGAATTTGGAACTTAGCGAAACAATGTACTTGGCAGCATGTGGAGTGGCATCTTCACCTTTGATAACGTACCCAGTTGCAAAGCTGGGAATGAATTTGGTTATGTTAGCCAATTTCGATGCGCTAGCGCATGCTACGAGCAAAGCGACAACCACTAATACCTTCATATTAACAACGATTTTAACAGCAAACTAATTATGTTTGCGGCCTAAAGCTTCTTTATATAGTGTGGATTAACGAAATTGCCCCCGAAAAATATTATACATAGCTATTTACTAGGTATAGTGCGACAAGCACGTTGTTTTTGTTGCAGACTTGTGCTGTATTGATTTCTGGGAAAATTCGATAATAAATGATTTACAATTCAACTTCAGTGCTTTGGTTGCTGTTGCACGATTATAATAGAATATGAAGTAATTAAACAAATATGTATGTATTTTCCAAACGAGATTATGTACTTAATTAGTTCCAATAACGACACTGACTTATTGCCTCTTCTAAATGTTTGAGGTCATGAGTTGAGTTTCGTTTGCATCTAAGTGTGATCAGTTTTGAGTTTATTGTCGTAAATCCATAATCGCTAAAGTATAATCGCCACTACCGATTCAGTTATGGTCAAGAGAGTAGTTTTCATATTCTCCTCTCATCTTGATTAGAGAGAAAGCTTAAGTATTAAGTGAGGCACAAGAGAGACGATTCGATTTCATGTTAGGAAATATTTTTCGGAAATTCCCCAAATTCCTCGGATTCTTCTCAGTACAATAGAAAAATTTCGACGCCAATGGCGATCCGACTATCTGAAATGCAATCAGAACCACTATATCCGCTTAAGCACTTTACTGTGTTTCATTTAATCTAATCATTTAATCATTTCAATTTACCAATCTTTATTATAAGCTGATAATTTGTTCTTAAGTATGTACATAGTGGAAACATTTCATAGAATAGAGATTTATATTTTCTAGCTTTTCGTTCTTATTTTAAGTAACTTATGTATAACTCCTTGCACCAGAGTTTTACAATGCAGTTTTCCAATTTTATATAACTACCGGAATTTTGAATAAAGTGTCAAAATTGAATTGTTTTTAAGGCAATTTAGAATCACGCAAATTTTCAAGAAGGAACAAAGGAACTTACTTACTTACTGAACTGGCACTACAACCGATGATCGGTTATGGCCGCCTCTACAAAGCTTCGCCAGTCACCTCTGCTATGCGCGTGCTAGCTCCAGTGGATAAGGCCAAGTGCAGTCAGGTTGCCATGCATCTGATCTTTCCAACGGAGATTAGGACATCCCCTTCTGTCCTCCACCGTGGTTCGAATAAAACACCCTTCTAGCCGGAGCGGAGCGCTTTCTTCCATTCGCTCAACATGATCCAGCCAGCGAAGCCGCTGGTTTTTTATACGCTTGACTATGTCAGTGTCGGCGTACAGCTCATACAGCTCATCGTTCCATCTTAGTCGATACACGTCGTCCACGCATACTGGACCGTAGATCTTACAGAGTACCTTCCTCTCGAACAGCCTCTCATCATTGATGGTCAATGTCCACGTCTCTGCGCCATACATTAGGACTGGAAGGATGAGGGACTTATAGAGCGTTACTTTCGTCGGTCGAGAGAGGGCTCTACTTCTCAATTGCCTACCGAGCCCGTAGTAACACCTGTTGTCAAGAGTTAGTCTCCGCTTGATCTCAAGGCTGACATTATTGTTGGTGTTTATGCTGGATACTAGATATACGAAATCCTTGACGACTTCAAAAGTGTAGTTGTCAACAGTGACATTTTGTCCAAGACGCCGTGATTCTTTGTTTGTTGACACAAGGTATTTCGTTTTGTCCTCGTTCACCACTAGACCCACTCGACTAGACTCCCTTTCCAGGTTGGAGAATGCTACACTGACTGCTCGAGCGTTTTTGCCAATGATGTCAATATCATCAGCGTATGCTAGCAGCTAGCAGCATGACACTCTTGTGGAAGATAGTGCCAGAGATGTCGATGTTCGCAGCTCGAATTATTTTCTCCAGCAAGGTTAAAGAAGTCGCACGATAGGGAGTCACCTTGTCTGAAACCTCTTTTGGTATCAAATGGTGCGGAGAGGAACAAAGGAACTAACAAGGAATTTTCCACTCTATACAGCTTGATCGCAATTCAAGTACTTGAAAAAATGGCATAATTTGTCTATTTGAAACATTCTTCATCTTCTTTCTTTTACTGGCACAACAACGCATGGAGGGCCTAGGCCGAGCTTTTCAAATCCACTCATGTTGTGCATGTTATATTTGTACATCGATGGAAGGGACATGCAGTTTTATGCCGAATCCGAACGGGGAAGGGAAAAGCTTTTAATAGGCAACTTTTACTTTTGTAGGTTTGCCATTGCATGCCAAGAGGTGGTGCCGTTTCGAAAAATTTTCTCTTCTATTTTTTGATTTCGAGATTCGAACCCCGGACACTCTGCGTAACAAGTCCAACGCACTAGCAACACGCCACAGCGAGCACAAACATTAGCATCTTTGCCGCTGTTTTATAAGTAACCATGAAATAAAGCATGTAAAGAACTTTTGTAACCATGAGTAAAGAACTTCAAGAGAAAAGAAGATATTGACTTGATCGGAGACTTTAGTTTGTATTGTGCAGTGAGAAATGAGCGGAAAATATTTCCAGGCAGCTCCAAAATAAATTACCGAGATCTGTGAAAATGGGTGGTCGCTGTAGCGTAGTGGTAGTGCGTTGGACTGCTACGCAGAGTGTCCGGGGTTCGCATCTCGGCACAGGCAAAATCAAAAAGTAAAAAAAATAATTTTTCTACACGGCACCACCTCTTGTCAGGCAATGGCAAACCTACAAGAGTAAAAATTGCTATGAAAAGCTTTTCACTTCGCCGTTCGGATTCGGCTTTAAACTGTAGGTCCCTTCCATTCATGTATAAATATAACACGCACAACATGAGTGGATGCGAAAAGCTCGGCCTAGGCCCTCCATGGGCTGTTGTGCCATCAAAAGTAAAGTAAGTGAAAATGGGCAGCAATGAAAAACAGGCTAGAATAAATAATAGAAATAGACTCAACAACAATTTATGTGAAGCAACAAAAACAAATTTCGACGTGAAATTGTGAATTGTGTGTGTGAATTTCATATTTTGAGGCCAATTTAATTTTGGGACTTTTTATTTATAACGAAAGATGGCCCAAAAAAATGTTGTGAAAACATCCCATAAATAACACTGAGCAACAGCCAAGAATGTGCAAGCGTTATTCTCCAGCACGTTTTAACCTTTTTTTTTAACACACTGCAAGTTTGAGTCTTGTTTAAATATGATTCGAATTATTTGACATACATGAGTATATCGTTTATTTCGAACTTTAAGTTTATCAAAAATTTTAAAGAATAATAATTTTTAATTTCATATGACAGGTGAAGTTTCCTTCGTCATCTTCCAAATATCCTCTTATTGTTAGTCAGCTAGTTATAAAATAATTAAATATTAACAGGGAACTCATTCATAACCTGCCACATCAAACAGAGACTTAAATCATCGTGTTCTTAATAGTACTTATGGTCCAGGAGGTTCTTCATGCCAAGACTAAATCTCGACAAATTCAACACATCCGAATAAATTTTGTCTGTTTTTTGTCATTATAAAAAAAACATATTCAACTTTATGTAAATTTCTATTCTTATGAAATTCCTTTGCTCTTACTTTGTTTCTTTTTAAAATAGTTTGAAAAACGATTTGACCCAATTTTTGTTTCCAATTTATTTGTGTTTTTTAAGCTCGCCCTCCCCCAAGATTGAATTTTAGCTACGCCTCCGCCTAAGTTATTGTGTTAGATTATGCAGATATGGGGATTGACAATATGGGTTTCGATTATTTAAAAAACTGTTGCCATTGTTTGCTTATCTGATTATAAATGAATGTGAGCTTCTTGAATAAAAGCTTGCTGGTTCCCTATTACACGAATAGTTGTTGTATGTACATATCTAAGCTATTAAAAAGTGCTAAAGCTATTCACTGACACCTCGGTAGCCCTCGGTTGGTGCAAAGTGTTCGTTTCATATTTGCTCATTAGCAGATCCACAGAGGTTTGATTTAAATTATCCTTTGCCTTACCTTAAATTGAAACCTTTCCATCACTATGTGATAAAGTAATTAAGTAAGTATGAATTATTGATAGTTTGCCACTATCTGCCAGTTTTTGACAAGAGTAATAAAAATTAAAAACCAAACAAAACGAATCTGTTCTGACGATCAGAAGGACTTATAGTCTGATTTTTGGTCTATGGTTTGATTTTAACTTGATTTTTGATCTGATTTTTTAATATAACGTTTGTTCTGACTTTTTATCTGACTTTTAGTTTAACGTTTGGTCTGACATTTGATTTGAATTTTGGTCTGTCGTTTGGTCTGGCGCTTCGTCCGACTTATGCTTGACTTTTGTTTTTGTACTTTTAGTCTAAGTTTTCTGGTGATATAAATTTGCCTTTATTTTTGGTCTAACTTTGATTTGACTTTTGATCTGACTTTCAGTCTAAGTTTTGGTTTGGAATGAATTCAAACTTGATTTTTGTTTTACCTTTTGGCCTAAGTTTTGGTTTGATTTTTGGAATGAATTTTTGTTTGATTTGTGATCTGACTTTTCATATGAATTTTGATCTGATTTCTGGTGTGACTTTTGGGTCTAAGTAATTTTGGTTTAATTTTTAATATGCGATTAGATCTGAATAATGGTTTGGTGTTATAATCTGAGTTTTTGTCCGACTTTTGGACTGATTTTCATAGTTGAATGATTTCCCTTAATAATATATCAAAATCTTCTTGCAATCCTAAATCCTACATCCGCTACTGTGTTTGCTGTACAATTTTTTAGCATATTTCTAGGCTGTTCTAATTTTGAAAGAAATAGACTGCACAATAAATAAAACAACAATAAAAACAATTTACTTACTTATGCTTTTGAATTACTCTTTATTTGAAATTGTAATGGATTGATAACGTTTCTTTGATTAACATTTAATTGAGGGTATAGTAAGCACCCAATCGGTACTTATAAGCTGATACACGGGTATAGACCGAGGCCATACCATTGGCCGTACCACAACGAATGTGAACCCATGAAGCGAGTCCGAACAATTCGGTTCCTGATGCTCAATGACCAATGGGATTCCCATTTATAATAAATCGGGGTAGATGTTGGTTGTAGCCTTTGGTGCATCGTCGGGCAAAACTTCCTTGCATGTATTCCATTTAACGACTTTCGTTTGTACAGTTTTCAATGTTTTGGCAGCAGTCAATATGTATGCCTTAGCCATACAATTGAGTTTCACCAGTATGGATTTTTCGCATTGTGGGACTATGGCACATTACAACGTCCACTCTAGCCGTGTTTCAGCTGGTGCCCCCTTTGTACTGTTGCCATGAGGGCTATACAGAGCAGTTTTGCATTTGCGGCATCCATACGAATTTGTTTTTGAGCATCTGCAGCTTTATTTAAACTTTGCTTTAGTTTTCCCCCCAGAATTTTATCTTTCCGTCTAATAAATAAACGGTGTTTTTTCTAGAAGTGTGGTTCTCAATCTGGCAATACTTTTTCCAGAGTTGGTCTTTTTAACAGCTGTCACTTGATTCATGCTCAGTTTGATTTGCCATTTCATAATGAATAGACTTACGCCTGAACAATGTTTGCAAATTATTGAAATTTATTATCAAAATTCATGGGCTGTGAAAAAAATTTTCGGCAAGCTACGCCCATTTAGCGACGAGGCTCATTTGGATACGTGAATAAGCAGAATTGCCGTATTTGGAATGAAGACCAGCCAGAGACAATTCAGCAGCTACCAATGCATCCCGGAAAATGCACTTTTTGATGCGGCATGATTGGGCCGTACTTCTTCAAACACGGTGAAGGCCGAAACGTTATGGTCAATGGAGAAAGGTACCGTTGATTATAACACTTTTTTTGGCCGAAAATGCTAGAATTGGACTCGGCCGACATGTGGTTCCAACAGGACGGTGCCATATGACACACTGCACGCGACTTACTATACTTACTTTTAATGGCACAACAGCCCATGGTGGGCTTATGCCGAGCTTTTCGCATCCACTCATGTTGTGCGTGATATATTTGTACCTGAATGGAAGGGACCTACAGTTTAATGCCGAATCCGAACGGCGAAGTGAAAAGCTTTTCATAGCTAATTTTACTATTGTAGGTTTGCCAAGAGTTATTGCCGTGTAGAAAAATTATTTTTTCTACTCTTTTTATTTCGATTTTGCCTGTGCCGAGATTCGAATCCCGGACACTCTGCGTAGCAGTCCAACGCATTACAACTACGCCACAGCGACCACAACTGCACGCGGCACCATGCATCAGGCGAATTTGGTGAGCAGTTAATCTCGCGTTTTGGTGTAGTCAATTGGCCACCAAGATGGTGTGATTTAACACCGTTAGACTATTTTTTGTGGAGCTAGGTTAAGTCTCTTGTCTATAGGGACCAGCCAAACACGATAACTGCTTTGGAAGCCAACATTGATCGCGTCATTGGTGAGATTCTGAGATTCCGGCCGAAATTTGTGAAAAATGTGCCAAAATTGGACCTTCAGAATGGACCACTTGAAGCGTAGCGTTATAGTGCCTGGTCTAACGCTATTTTCGTTTTTATGCTTGCCTTCTTCTATTCTCTGCTCTTTTTCTTTTTAGGCCTCCCTCTGCTCGCCTACCGGATTTTGTTACTCTCCTTCTGCTCCCCCTTCCGCTACTCGCTTTTCGTTTTCATTTCCTTGCCTTCTTCTATTCTCTTCTCCTCCCTTCTTTCACCCACATCTGCCCTACTTCTTCAGCTTCTTACCGACTGAGTTCACTTTCTCTTCGTCTTTTCCAGTTCGATTTCCTGTGTTCGTTTCCTTTCTTTCCTTTTTTGATTTGCCTTGCTCCTCTTACCTTCTTCTTTTCGCCATTTTCTGCTTGTTTCTCTCAATTTGACATGCTATACCCACTTCCATTTTGTTTCACTCTCTGCTCAACTCCATCTATGGTTGCCACTTCAAATTGATCTTACAATAGCATATATTTTTGGCGTGGGCAAAAGGGAGGAGGGTGCTTGATAATCATATAGGTTAATATTCAAATTGTGATATTATGTACATTTTAAAAATCGTAATGCGTAACATATATGGCAACCCTAACTTCCTCTGCTTGCTTCTCACTAGCTTGCAGCAGTTGCTTTCTCTCAAAATTCGGTGGGATTGAAATCAATGAAAGGTGCAAGGTTATAATCATCATGATTGAGACTTATTCGCGAGCTATTCTAAGCGATATTCGTTTATATTCTAAGCGACTTTCATCAATGATGCCAGTACTTATATATAATATCTTTTATAATTTCTGGATAAAGTTTTTAATTCATATTAACTTATTTTTTTTTTTTTTTGAATTGGCAGAGTTGAATTGGCAATTGTTTGCATAAAAACATGCCAGTGCTGCCAAGTTACCTAATAAAGGAGGAGTTTTGTTAGCGAATTGAAAGTGCAAATAATTTCTGTTTTATTTATATCAGTAGATACATATGTTTTCAGTTAAAATGTCGTTATATTCGATTCGAGTTTGTGCTGGAAAATTATTCTGGAAAAAATGGCAAAATTTATGGAGCCATGGAAAATTCACCATCGAAAAATGCCAAGCCTTGCCATTGTTGTAAAGCATCTGCATTTTATCTTAAAAGCTTCGGCATATTCAATTCGAACATACAGAGAGAGATATTTTTGTTTTAATTGTTTGTTCTTGTTGTTTTCAGTGATGTTGTTGGCTTCCAAAGCTATTAGTATTTGCCTTGATATAAACCAGTCCAGTACATCGTTATGCATATACATTCACACACACACACACACACACACACAAACACAAATGGAAATATTGCGCATCTTTGCCCACATACATACATAATGGTAATTGATAAGCGCTACATTACGCAAAATACCAGGCCAGCAGTCCGGGCCGGAGCCAGCAGTCGTGAGTGTGTGAAGTTGGAATGGGGCAGTTGTGCAAAAATATATGCTCGCAATTAATTGAACACGTTCATTGCAGGTGTTTGCAAAGAATCCGATGAGGAAGAGAAATAACATTGAGCACAAAAATAAAACACTCAAGAGCAGGCAAGGTCAAATGAAGAGCAATTATGGATAATGCTTTTATTACAACGCTTCTCTTTCTCAACACTTCCTCCACTCTGCGCATCCTTTTCTCCTTTCGGGATGGGTCCTGTGTATATGCTTTTCCTACACACGACTGGACATTGCCCCTCTCATTGTTTTTGATGGTTATTTCCTTTTTGCACCTTTATATTTAACTAAAAATAAAAGCCGAACACAAAGACAAAATCTACACATAAAATCATTGAAGCGCAACACAATCACTAAGCAAAACACAACCCCAGCAATATGTTGCTACTGCTGCAAGAGCAACAACAAGGAGAAGAAGAAGCTAAAGCAGGAGCAGCAACTGTAGTAAAAGTGCGATACCGCACTTATTTATAAACCCAAAGGGGGAAAATACTGGATTTATCAATACTTAACTTTTGTAGACGCTGTTGCTTCTGACAGGAAAGAGGACAACAGACAATAAGGACGGAAGGTAGGGAGGCAGGCAGGCAGGCAGGCAGGCAGGCAGGCAGGCAGGCAGGCAGGCAGGCAGTAGTTCAGAAAAGTAGCCAAACCAACTTGTCAAGTCAAGTCAACGTCACCCAAGCGCCTCATAACTTAACCATAAAAATATTAAGCATTATGAGGCGGTGGCCTTAAGTGAAACACACTTAATGAAACGAACTAGGGTGCGGAATCGCTCCCTGCCTGGCTGCCTGGCTGCCTGTCTTCCTGTGAATTGTGTCAGCAGCGAGGGTGTGTGTGTGTGAGTTGGCTATTTTGGCTATTATGTTGGACACTGCTTTGATTATGACATGATGATGTGTTTCGCCGTGTAATATAACCTAAAAATGTTGCACCCATTGAATGTTTTGGACATTGAATTTGCAGCTGTGATCAATATTGTTATTTGTAGAAAGTTGCTAACTGAGTCGATGGATGATTCACTGACCATGTGTGTGTATGTGTGTGTGAGTGAGTGAGTGAAGTGTATTTAAATGCTACATGGACATGCAAAATATGAATAATACCGCTACTATGTGTGTGAGTGTGTATTTTAGGTAAGCCCATAATATTTATCTATATTTAGGTATATGTTTGCTGGTATTTGTACATTGAGGTTATACACAGATATGTGTAAATATTAGCATTATTGTCTGCCATTATATTAGTAGTAGATTTAATCACTTACTGTGATGGAATGTTTGATGGGTTTGGTTTAGCTTTCAAAATCTATTCATATTAATGTGTATTGATAGAAGTGTAATTTTCGCATGTTTTTATCAAATCAATTTTTGAAATATTTTTTTTTTTTGGATTTTTAGTATGATAAAAGTCAAATTTTATTGAATTAATATTTTTAATAATATTTTTCCACTGTATGGTGAAATTTCATTTGATTTGGTGATAAATTTAACTGTCAGTTGTATTTGTAGTGCATTTTGATGACTCTCTCTTCAACTGATGGACTCTTATTTGAAAGACGAAAAAGAGAGTGAGAGAGAGAACGTTATATTATATCATTTTCGTTTTGTTGTTCTCTACTCGAAGTTTGTTCACTAGAATGAGAATGTTAATATACGCAATTAGTTGATTCAAAAGTTGTTGAATCATGACGTTTTGTCGTAATGTTTTAAAATATTGCATGCAAAATGAGAGAATTTACGAGACGCTTCGATACTGAATACGGCACCATGTGAATCACCTAAATTTACAACTAAAATATTAAGGACTGCGTCGAATAAAATTGTCCGTTACATTTCTTCCCACACTGTGCTATTGAAAGATTCATAATCAAACATTTTTATCTTAGTAGCTTTGAATTAAATGTCAGAAAATATTATGTGTCAGTTAAAGACAATAAAAATTTATTTAACGCGAAAATGGCAAACGAAGTGGAAGTGCGAAAAAATATTATTAAAATTTTTAAAAGCAACCTCACTGGTCATTCAAAAAAATTGCCAAAGCGGTAGGGGCTAACCCTAAAATCGGAAGAAAGGTTCTGGAAAAAAGAAGGGGCCACATGACTGTCACGTTGTGACCATTTTAAAGAGAGATCCAAACATTTCGGGAAGGAAATTGGCGGGGAAGGCTGATTGCTCAGAATCTTTCGTGCGCAGGACTAAGAAGGAAGCTGGGCTGAGGACGTACAAAGTTGAAAAAGTTCCGGATAGAAACGCCGTGCAGAATGAAACCGCAAAACAACGAGCGAAAATGCTGAGCCGAGATTTTGTCAAGAAATTAGAATGCTGCATAATGGACCATGAAACTTATGTTTTAGCGGACTTTTCCCAGCTACATGGCCAGGAATTTAACACAGCTATTTCTCGAGGAAATATCGCTGAAAAATTCAAAGCCAATAAAATTACAAAATTCCCAAAGAAATTCCTTGTTTGGCAGGCAATTTTTAGTTGTGGCAAAAGGATCAGCATATTCGTGACATCGGATACAATCAACGGAGAAATATATTTGAAGGAATGCTTGCAAAAGAGATTGCTTCCATTTTTACGCCATGAAGTGTCCACGTTTTCTTGGCCTAACCTCGCTTCATGTCACTAAAGCAAAACGGCCCTAGAGTGGTTCCAACGGAATGAAGTGATTTTGGTGCCTAGAGAAGCCAATCCATCAAACTGTCCAGACCTAAGGCCGATTGAGAGGTACTTGGCTTTAGTAAAAAGGGAGATGAAGGTAACAAAAAAAAGTGCCCAAAGACCTTCAAGATTTCAAAAGAAAGTGGTCTGCCGCAGCTGTGAGGGTGTCGGACACTACCATAAAAACATTAATGGAAGGGGTTCCTGAAAAATTAAAACTTTTTATTAAAAACTAATAATTTGTGGTTTCTTGTTTTTATTTTATTAATCTAAAAATAATTTGCAAAATAAAATACTTAAGTTTAAAAAAATCGGACTACTGGTTCAAAAGATTTTATCATTTTTGTACCAGACAATTTTATTCGACGCACTCTTTAATATAAATACATAAAGTGAAGGCACTGTTGCCAGATTCGAGTAATTTAGATAAAACGGGGTAATTTTTAATTTGAAGGGAAAAATGTTAAAATTTATACATACATATAAAAAACATTTTTTTATAATCTGACTTGTAGATATGTATTAGTATTGCTTAAGAAAACTTTATCATTCTGTCAAGCTGAACACATCCATTCAAAAAAATTTATCGTCTTATTAGACTAAAGTCATAAAATTAACTTTCATTAAAAGATAAAATATAAATTGTTAAAAATAAAAATTTTGAAAGTTGTTTTTCGTGTACTCATTGTAGAAGCTTTGGAAATGCAGAAGAGAAAGGAACATTTACTCATTTCCCTTGTGAATGTGCCCAGCCTTGGCAAGGAGAAGATATCGGTCGGCTGTTGGGAATCTATTTCTTCGATAAATTTTCTGATTGCTCGTTAGTTTGTCCAAGGGCTAATTTTATATCAAGTCTATGAAATTATTTATGATATTTAAAAGTCGAAAATATCTTGAAAAACGTTATTTCCTAATTAGGAAATTTCAGACAATTTGTCTGGTAACTAGAAGGAAAGAGAAACAAAAAGGGAGAGTGAGCTGTGACGAATTGGGGAGCCAAAGAAAACAATGGATTGCGGATTTACTGAAAGTGTTTTATATTGAAGAGGGATGCAACTACCTGTATGACGTTGGCCGACAAAATCGAGATATTGCGATTTAGAAAGAAGGAATCGTTTGGAATTCGTAAGGAGGTGAAACAAAGTCAACGTTACGAGGTCTGCAGAAAAATAATAAAAAGTCAATCAAATATTAAGCATGATGTTGGCAGACATACTTAAATATTATTCCTGACTTTAAGTTTTTAAAGTACACATATGGTGTAAGCGAGCTGAGGCATAGGTTGCCTATGATACTAATCACTGTGTGTCAGTCACTTTGTTTCACCTCCCATCGATTATCCATTATATTTTATTATTTTTAAAATTTTGCATATGGCCTAATCACTGTGTGTAGGATAACTTCATGCTCAGTATTTGACTGTTTTTTTTATTAATTAACCGTAGACCTCTTATAAGTATAACATTTAGACCACGTTTCATCACCTAAAAAAAAAATTATTTGAATGAAATATTGATTATTTATTATTTTTCCTTAGACCTCGTAACGTGGGAAACTGACTTCGTTTCACCTCTTTACGAACCCCAAACGATTCTTTCTTTTTAAATCGAAATATCTTGATTTGGTCGGTCAACGTCTTATAAGTAAGTGAAGCAACTCCATATAAAAACTTGCGTGCGTTTGTGCTGCTGTGGTTGTTGCTTTCATTGTGATCAAGTAGCTGAGTGAATACACGACCGATGCAATTCGTAGTCATGTGTTTGAGTAGCTTCTGTCATCCACTCGTATGTGTGTGCAGTAAGAGACTGGGAAATGAAATGAGAGCACTGCTCTGAATAGAAGAAATTTCGTTAGCCCATTTTTATTCTCTTTAATCAAAAATTGTTTGCCTTAGCTTTAAATTTTTTTATCAAAGTTAACTTGTGTTAGCTGAAGGCTAATTGTAAATAATCTCAACTCAATTATAAATACCATACATAATTGTGATAAGGAAAATACAAATTATTTAAGAATTATCAAATACGCTCGCTCTCTCCAACATTTTTTCAGTTATTGTAACTTAATCTTTAACTTCCAAGAGAGCGCAAGTATAAAACCTCTCGATTTCGGCCAATGCCAGTTCATACATTTGCCAAAGTTTCCATCAGTGAGTAAAAGAAATGAAGGCGGCTAACAGTGGTTTGATTTTGCTATTTATTGCTGCAGTAGCTATAGCCACACCAGCAACTAATACACGCATTTTGCTGGACAAACGAATAAGGCCTTCAACGGCGCCGAAATTCGAAATTGAAGGGCGCATTGTTGATGGCGAGTCAGTGACTACACATGCCGCGTCTTATCTCGTCTCGCTGAGTATCACTTCGGCGACATATGCACACACATGTGCTGGTTCCATTATTGGAAAACAGTGGGTGCTCACCGCAGCACATTGCCTGGATGAATTGAAGACCAGTGGCGGTGAGATCATTGGTTTGCCGGTGTATGCCGGCCTTCGAGATCGTTCACAGCTCGACGATGTACAAGTTGCGCACATCGATTTTGCATTCGCACACAAACAATTCACCGGGGAGCAGGGTTCCGATGATATAGCGCTCCTGCATGTGTCGCCACCATTTCAATTTAACGGGCGTGTCAATCAAATTGCCTTGCCATTTATCAGCGAAGAGTTCAATGGGCAAAATTCGGCAACTTATGGCTGGGGTCTCACCGACTCGGATGCCGTTATGTATGTCAAGGATTTACAAGTGGCCAAGGCAACTGTACTCAATTCGGCAGAGTGTCGCGGCAAATTGCCAGAAGATGCGCCACTCAGCCACAAGGAGATTTGCGTCAGTGTCAAGGCTTGCTACGGCGATGGCGGTGGCCCGCTGGTCGCCGAGCGTGATGGTGGCGTTAGCGAACTGCTCGGCATTATCTCATGGGGTTATCTGCCGTGCGGTTACGAGAATCGCCCTACTGTTTACACCGCCGTATCGCAGTATGTCGATTGGATTGCACAAGTACAGTGGGCGTATTACTTTCTGCATTAGAATTTCTGATGATTTGTGTAAAAATTTATAATTCCAAAATAAAATTTTATGTTCGCTATTGAAACTTTTCACATTTTACGCGTGTTATTTAATTTTGGTTGCTATTATATGGAAACATTACTAATCTAAACTTTCTAAATCTAATCACTTGCTCACAAGCTTGTGAACAAATTCAATAAATAATAAGAAATAAAAAAGCGTATCTAAATTTATGGCGCGCGATAAGTTCAAAATTCTCGCTCTTGCTCAGTATGAATCTTACTTTATATATAGCCACAATTGTAAATGAACTGAAAATATAACATTTAATATTTTCACCATTTATTGATCGACGATGGTGTGAAAGTGTGTGGGTACTTATATTTGCTGGACACAATTAAAAACTATGATGTAAAACTTTTATGGCATCATAATCTTTTGCAATCAAACGAAAAGTTTTGCTGAAAAACAAACAAAACGCGCTTTTCATTACAGCTGATAAGTTTCGTTATAAGCTTTTCATAATGCGAAAAAACGAGGGCAAAAAATATTTTTTTATTTATATATTGCATTTATCAATTAAATTTCGAATTTCCTAATTACGAGTAAGTTGATTTGTGGAAAAGAAAGCACAGATAATTACACAAAAATGTCCCTTGTGCATTTATCGTCATTATTCAGGCGGCTGCTCCTGCTGCTTCTTTCCTCCTCTCCTATTTTCCTTTGATTTACTTTCCTGTTTCTCAGCATTAATTAAATTGCATACTTAAGTAGGCTATACTCGAAGAACGGAATGAATTCTGTTGCTGATATATAAACTTGATTAATTGATGACAATCCAAAATTGAGGGGTTAAGAGATTAAAGGGGAACCCAGAGAAGCAAGGGAGCCTGAGAGAAGCAGGAGGGTCTGAGAAAAACAAGTGGGACTGAGAGAATTAAGGAATACTGAGAAAGGCGAGGATGGCTTAAAGCAGCAATAAGAAAGCTTCGAGACGTAAGAGCGACTTAGTGAAGTAAGGCGCTGAGAAGCAAGTGGAACTGTGCGAACAGAGGGAGGCTGTGTGAACAGGGAAGAAGGAGAGTGAACAGAGCCGAGAAGGAGATTCAACAAGATTTAGGTCTGTTTTCTTAATATTCGGTTAAGGATTAATCAGAACTTTAACTGACGGGTGTGTTCTTTTAACCGTCGGCTAAAGTTCTGATTAGTGCTTATCCGGATATTGACGAAACGTCACTATCTAAGTAAACAGATTCTATTCAAAAGTTGTTTTTCAAAGGTTCAGAGAAAAGCGGCCTAGCAGTCCAAGGAGGACTTGGGGGACCGAAATTTCTCATGACAACAACTGTTTAAGGAAGTGGTAACAAAAACGTTGGATTTTGTGAATTATTATTTATGGTGGCACTAGGCTTGAATGGAGGGAGACTGAGGTATCAAAAGGGAAATGAAGTCTGTGAGGATGACATTCTTATTCGAGGCTAGAAAAAGGATAACCGATGCACCAGTCCGAAGGTGAGGAATGTTAAAGGGATTGAGGGGTCTAACGGGAAGAAAGCCGTATAATTCCAAAGTTCAAGTGAGTGGCATTCAGAATCTCGAAAATCTCTAACTCTTTAAATTTGATGACGATTGTCTGATATTTTACTGGCTTGAAATTAAGGAAAACGCGGAGGGGAATGGAGTCTAAGGAGGACTCAAGGTATGGACGATTGGATGTCGAAAGTAATTGAAAAATCGAGGTGACTGAGGGGTGGACCGAGTGGTTTGGGTCGAATCACAGATTTAGTGAAGTTAGCTTAGTGAACTGATATAGTCCGAGGCACCAGAGGAGGCTGATCACTTTACTTACTTTTAATGGCACAACAGCTCATGGAGGACGTAGGCCGAGCTTTTCATAGGATGCTGATAGTCCTAGGTTATGTCTGAGAAGAATAACAGTTTTAGTTGTAGAGAATGAGAATGTTGGACAAACATTTTATATATTTTGTTTCTGAGCTAATACAAATCGTGAAAGGAGAAAGAACCAGATCAGATGGGCATTGAGTCGTGCGACTAGAAATAACTAGGTAGAGCTGATCGAGGTGAGTAGGTCCGGCTTAGTAAATGGGAGTCTCAGTAAGTGTTGCAAAAATGTTTTTAATTATACCGGAGACGTGCAGCACAAAGATGTACAGCACAAGGCGGTGTTCGGAATATTCAAAGAGCAAGGAATTTAAATGTTAAGCGAGTTGCGTTCGATTATGATTCGACGATTGATTACACTATACATGAAACTGTAGATATTGGTGCTATGGATGACGTATGTAATCATTGCAAAGCGTTCAAATTCAAAAATGAGCCACCAGGTTTAGGTTGTGCTAATGGGAAAGTCAAATTACCGGCATTGGAACCATTACGCTCATTGGTTTTAGGTGGTGCACCTGAATCAAAGCATTTTCTGGCAAACATTCAATCTTACAATTCATGTCTTCATTCGGTGCAACGAATATTATTCGTGACAAGTTTGTGACCACATTCAAGGTAATTTTCATGAACAACATGGAAAAATGCTATTGGTCTCGAAATAAAAATGAATTTGACAATTATGAAAATGATTTTCACAACAACGTTTTTCCCGCTTCTGATTGTTTTTTTTTTCCTAGATCCAACGAAAAATGTATCACAGCTTGGGTTCTTTATTGCCCAAAACTGATTCAGAGTATCAGTTTTTACAAATTTATTTCCTTGGTAATTGTGATCAGCAAGTTGATCGTCGATGTTCAATTACTTAGTTCAAATTTGAAGCGAGATGTTATCGAACGAATCCAAACTTTCCTTCAAGAGAATAATGCATTGTTTCGACTTTTCCGTACTGCTCCGTATAACCTTCAATTGAAAGTCGGTGCGACTATTATTATGCTAATTTGAATCAACCGAAACTTTGAAGTGGTACGAGGCTTGCCTTTCAAATTCAAACGTGTACAATTTCCAGTGCGAGTTGCATTCGCAATTACCATTAATAAAGCGTAAGGTCAATCTTTGGAAATTTGTGGTATCCACTTAGAATATCCAGTATTTTCTCATGGACAATTATACGTAGCCTGTTCACGTGTAGGCAAACTATCAGTAATATTCATTTATTGCCAAGATAATATGAAAACTAAAAATGTGATTTACCATAGAGTTTTACAGTAAATATAAACTTTAAATTTAAACTGCTTTGAAATACTTTTTTCATTATGCACAGTGAAACGTGCATGGGGCCGCTAGTTCGATATAAACATAAAGAGCTAAAAAGTTGCCAGTGTATCATAAAAAATTCTCTTTCCTTGTTTCTTGAAACAAGATTTTTACAACATTAAATTATGTCAATCAATTGCTACGACGTTTTTAAATTCGCTTTTTTTGGCAAAAGATATCGATATATCAAATTATAAATTTCTCCAAGAGTGGCAGCACTGCAGATAAAAATATGCTCCTGAAAGTATGCTATGCACATAAATTATCTCTGTGACACAATTGAAAATGTGTACAACTTAACGTTTGCTATTTGAAATTTTAAATTAAAAAATAAATAATATCTGTTACAAAAAGAGAAGACGTGTAAATTAAAAGCGAGTTCTAATTTATGCCGCCTGCTATTTGTGTGGAAAACTGTGTGGTGCGTGCGAGTGTTTGTGGATGCTATTTTTATCCACACATATGCAACTACAAATATTTATGTTATTTATAACATTTATTGTTGTCCTGCTCTTTCTGTTACTGTGTCACATCGCAACTTGCAAAATTGCTTCCTGTAGTGTTTTTGGCTTGCTTCAATTCCGTTTCCGTTTTTCGTTTTTCGCTGCTGTGCGTCATGACATGAAACGTAAGCCATGAAGCCATGTGTGTGTGTGTTGTGTGAGAAATGTTGCGAGATCGAGTGAGATGGAGAGAAAAGTAAATCAGAAATAAATTAACGTAAACTAGAAATTTGAAATATACATAAATCCTCCAAAGCTATGTTCACTGCCAAAAAATACATTGTATGTACTAAATCCTTTTAGGTACTTTTGGCGCTGTTTTGAATCATTGCATTATAAAATTGCGGCAACTGCAAAACAAGTGAATAACGGCAAATAGTACGTCGAAGAGTGAGGGAATATTTCATTTACAGTGATGGAAAAAATACTAGAAACGACATACATTTTAACAATCCTAACCATACCGATAATTTTCTTGGCGAATTCTATGCGTGAAGCCTACTGTGCACGATTCGCTGATAACGGTACTTTATTTTGTTTTCAATTTTGTGCATATTTCGGCATGAATACTTGTTGCATTTGAGTGTTTTTCAATCAACCACGTTTTTGGCTTGGAACAAAAAATAGAAACGCGATTAAATTTCGTCAAAATATTTTCCTAGAACGTGTGAAATATTTTAATTGAGGTAGTTTTTGGACATTCAAAAAAGGAAAAAGTGTCAGAATAGCAATTCTTGCGAAATTCGTCCTTCTGCATTGTTTCTAGATTCAGAATGGGTCGTGGAGTACATTGCACAGATGTGGAGAGAGAAGTCATGGGGAATCTCAAAAACGAAGGCAAATCAATGGCTGAAATTGAGCAAATAATGAAGTGCTCAAAAAAAAAAAAGTGTTTTCCGCAATTCATTTTGAAGAAAAACAAGAGAAACGAGGCCGGAAGCGAAAAACCTACTATATATGCAGAGGAAGAAATGTAAATAAAGTGGGAGTTCATGCAAGATAATGATCCCAAACACTCATCAAAACTTGCCAAAAAGTGGTTCCGGTTCAACCAAATTTCTTTGATGGAATGACCTTCACAATCACCAGACCTGAATCTAATAGAACATCTTTGGGGAGTCTTAAAAAAACGAATTGCTGGGTTTAAGTCCAAAAATAAGGAGGATTTATGGAGAAAAGTACAGGCTGAATGGTATGCCATTGATCCATCAATTTATGCCAAACTGGTGGATTCCATGGATCGTCGGTGTGTCCAAGTTATAAAAAATCATGGTAGAACTACTGAAAAAAAAAGATTATACCATTGAAAAGAAAATTCATTTTACAAAAGAAAATTTGAACATTAAAAGAAAAATAGGTCGTTTCTATTATTTTTTCCATCACTGTATATCATGTGATATTTTACAAAAATAAATAACTATACTTTTAATGCCAAATTCCATATGAAATAGTTGGAACATTTTGACCCTCTTTACTTAAGTACACAAGTGATGCCCTGACTCATTCACTGAGACCGTCACAGCCAGACATTTCATGACCATACACTGACCAGGGTTCGTAAATACTGATCCGTGAACGCAGAACACTTCACGTAATTCACTCCGAAATTGTACGCAATTTGGACTAAACGAGTTATTCGTTCTTGGGTCAGGCAATTCAATCCCAGCTCGTGAATTGCTTCTCTATCTGAAAATTAATTAACTTGCGGACCCATTCACTGACTTATCAAGCAACTCAATGACATGATGATTTACTTACACAGTCACTATCCTAATGGCCGAATCATTCATTAACTGTTTACTGTTAATACTACCACTATTACTATTCACTTAATAACTAACCAATTTAGTGATGTATTTGCTAACTCATTCAATGATTAATTTACACAACTGACTCACCGACTCATTTACTGACCCATTCATCCTTTCATTTGGTAACTTGTTTAATGACTCATTCCCTGCTTCGTTGCTGACTCTCTCACTGATAAATAAATTCATTTTTAGATCTATTTACCGAGTGACCCATTCACTGACCACTTCCTTGTTTTATTCCCAAAACCATTTACTGCCTCAATTACGGGCACATTTTTTTCTTTATCTCAATCCCATTCATTATCTTATTCATTGATTCATTCATTGACTCAATATCTCATTTGCCGATCCATTTACCGACTCACTTACTGACTGAATCACTTACTCACTCACTAACATTTTTACAGATCTATCCACCTGATAAATTACTGCCTGATTCATAGACAACCTATATTTCTAGACCCAGTCACTGATTGATTTACTGACACATTACTTGACTTAATTTGAGTCATATTCAGATACTAATTCATTGAGCTACATATTCACTGACTCACTTACTAATTTATAGACACATTTACTGACTCATTTACCGTCGTATTCTTGGAAATCTGTTTCATTTATTAATTTACTGACATATTCACTGTTCTAATTGTTGGTCCTTTCAGACTTATTGACTGACTCATTCACTGCCTCATTTATTGACTCACCATCTCATTTACAGATTCCATTCACCCATTAATTGTTCCTTTCATTAGCTTATCTACAGATTTACTAATTACCTGATTCACTAATTCAATTAGTGATTCATTTACTAACTCATTCATTAAAACCGTCGGCACAGGCAACAATTTAAAATAGACAAAATAAAATTTTACAAAATGGGACCACCTTTTGGCACTTAAGAAAAGCTTTTCGGATTCGGAATAAAACTGTATATCCCTTTCATTCATATACTTACAAAATTAACTCGCGCAACATAAATCGATGCGAAAAACTCAGCCAAGGAGGGCTAGGATGGGCTGTTGTGAAGAAGAAAAAAAGCTCACTGTTCTATTTCTAGTGCCTCATGGTCTCATTCATCAATAATTTTCACTTATTACTTATTCTCTGACTCACTATTTCACTTACATAAGCAACTTATTTATTAACTGATTGGCTGACATCTTCACGGTTCTACTTCCAGAATCATTCGCTGACTTGTTTACATATCCATTCACCGACTCATTTGCTGATTCATTAGCTGCGTCTTTCACTTTTTCATTCCAGATCCATTCACTTACTCATTTACTTGATCATTCACTGTCTGAATCACAGAACGATTCATTAACTGATTCACTAACTCATCCCCTTGCAAATCTCATTCTCTTGCAAGACTCATTCACTTATTCACTGACTCATTCACTGACTCATTAACTTTAGACCCATTCACCGTATCATCTACTGACACATTCAATGTTTTAATCTTAGTTCTACATATTCAATGACTTTTTCCTATCTCATCACTGACTCTAGCTCATTAAAAGGCCTATTCACAGAGTCAATCGTTGTCTCATCTACTGTCCTATTCATTAACTTTTTCACTGACTTATTCACCGACTTATTCACTGACTTATTCACCGACTTATTCACCGACTTATTCACTGACTTATTCACTGACTTATTCACGGATTCATTCTCGGATTCATTCTCGGATTCATTCTCGGATTCTCTATAACTTTCACTGTCCTTTTTCCAGTCTTTTGCGAAGTCACTCATTGTCTTAATTTACTTACACTATTTACTGACCCGTTCACTCACACATTCACTGCCCAAATTCAATAAACCCAGAACAATTAAATTCGAGTATATCATTTCGGCGCAGGAAAACCAACAGGAAATTGTTGTCAGCTATAATTTTATCAATTATTTTTACACTTTATTAAAAAACGAACGAGTCACGACAAAAACTCTTTAATAAATTGATAGTATTTATTAATTCTAAAAACAAACACATATTTTTGCTACCTACTGTATTTTAAAAAGAAATTCTTTGGTTTGTTGAATTTCACGTTGAAAATTTATCACATTCGAAAGCTATTTCGGTTTACATTTACAGATGCAATCTTAAATCATTTTCAAATTGAGTCAAATTACAATTACAAAGCCCCAAACACACCCACACATACTCGTACATACGTGTGAAAATGTTTGTTGTGCGTGTTTGGTGTGTCTAAAATACACCTACGTATTCATTAATTAAATTCCTATTCCGGATCTAGTCCACCAAAGTGACAAGTTTTTCAAATACTTAGTAACGCAGTATCTAGTGTCTAAAGTGGTTCTTTTGTTCATTGAGCCAATCCATTATTTTTTTCGAATAATGACTACTTGCATACTTGCAACGTCCGGCCAAAACATAAGTTCGTCATGAGAGTGATGCTTTTCGATGAGCTGCCTTAATTTTGGCAACCATTGGCCGATATAAATATCAGAATTGATTGCTTTGGCCTTGTTTGGAAGAATAAGGAAGAATAACTGGTGTTGAAATACCCTTTGACGAAATTGCAGACCAGACCAACACTTTTGGCTCGAATTTTGCTTTACCGGCAAATTTAACATTGTCAACATTTCCACTCAGCTCATGGTGTGAAAAAGTGAAGAGGGATTCGTCATTCAAAATCATGAATTTACCAACTGCAAAGTTTTTTTTTATTAAAGTCAACACACAGGGGGTACCCTGTGTTTAATGGAAGGAAGATTGATAGGTGGGAGGGAGAAGGAGGGAGAAGTTGTTGTGAGCGTTTGCTTTAAATTTGCAAGGGTCATAATAATCGGGAAAAATTTTTGCAGGGAACTTATTCTAAATAGCGCGGTACGACAAATAAAAGAACTTTCTCTGCAATCCGTAGTGCCGTGGAACATCCTGTCTACCTGGAAGGCTTGAGTTCCGAGTTCCGCTTGCTGTTCTTGCAGTTCGGGGGAGCATACGAACTGGCGGCATCAGCTTTCGTATCGCCGCAGAATCTCTACCATGAAAGTACCTGTAAAACAGAGAGACACAAGCCATGTTTCGACGATGTTCCAAGGAGTCAATAGAGCTGGAAGCTCTACTGTCTCCTATTAGCTTTATCGCTCGATGTTTATTTTATTGGACATTGGTGTTTCTGATAGATAGTGTATCAAAGCGCGGTGGTGAAGAGTGCTACTACTACTAGGAGGGAATAAGATGAGACAAATAGATCCAGGAGCTAGAGTTGCGATCGTGAAGCTCCAGCCCATAGGCCCAAACTAAACTCCAATTTAGAACGTATATGCTTAGGTGGTGATCACCTAAGCTCGGAGATCAGTCCGAGTGAAATATTTTTTACACCGCCTAAGAAAGCCGAGATACTTAGCTCCTTCTTTCGACACATCAAAAATGTGTTTATTCCAAAGAACATCACATTGAATGGGCATGTCCAGAACAACAAGAGTCACTGTCTCCGCAATACCTAACCCATCCATATCTAGGGGGTTAACGGGGGGCTGGGAAACTCGATTGAGAGATAACTGACAACATTGGGTCTTACGCGCATTTAACTATGGTAAACTCTATTCGTTAGACCCCACTCGGAGATTGACTGGAGATCTGTATTGAGTTAGTCATTCATAGCATGCCTTTTCCTCTCAATCTCCCTTACGACAATCTTTGAGAACACGATAAATAAGTAGTTGTACGTGAGATTGGTTTTTCTTTGAACACTTGATTCTTTGCACTTGCCTCATTATTAGACGATGTATTTCACAATATTGCGTTTGACAGTAGTCTGTCTCAAGGTACCGTTATATACACAGAGTGTATTGAATGAAATTTTTGAACTTTTTTATGCAATGTAAATAACGCCTGAATGTCGTCTCAAAACTTATGAGACACATGTTATTATAAAATACATACGGTATGTATGTCTCTAATTTGGAAGATTTAATATAAATTGAAATTTTTTTCGAAATTATACATTTTTTCTTTTAATGTTTAATTTTTTTTGTATAAATAATGTATTTTATTTATTTGTTTTTTGTTTAATATAGGAATTAATCCTAGTACAACACCAAACATTTTTAAATTATGTAAAGTGTATTTTTTCTAGAAGTGTGGTTTTGAATCTGGCAATACTTTTTCGGAGTTGGTCTTTTTGACAGCTGTCACTTGATTTATGCTCAGTTTAGTTTGCCATTTCATAATGAATAGACGGACGCCTGAACAATGTTTGCAAATTATTGAAATTTATTAATAAAATTCATGCGCTGTGAAAAAAGTGTTTTGCAAGCTACGTTCATTTAGCGACGAGGCTCATTTTTGGCTCAATGGATACGTGAATAAGCAGAATTGCCGTTTTTGGAGTGAAGACCAGTCAGAGGCAATTCAGCAGCTAGCAATGCATCCCGAAAAATGCACTGTTTGGTGCGGCGGCATGTTATGGGCAAACGGCGTCATTGGGTCGTACTTCTTCAAAGACGATGAAGTCCGCAACGTTACGGTCAATGGAGAAAGGAACCGTTCGATGATTTTTTTTTTTTTTTTTTGCCGAAAATGCAAGAATTGGACTCGGCCGACATGTGGTTCCAACAGGACGATGCCACATGCCACGCTGCACGCGAAACCATGCATCAATTGAGAGGCGAATTTTGTGAGCAGTTAATCTAACGTTTTGGTGTAGTCAATTGGCCACCAAAATCGTGTGATTTGACCCCGTTAGACTATTTTTTGCGGAGCTATGTTAAGTCTCTTGTCTATAGGGACCAGCCAAACACGATTACTGCTTTGGAAGCCAACATTGAACGCGTCATTGGGGAGATTCCGAGATTCCGGCCGAAATGTGTGAAAAATGTGCAAAAATTGGACCTTCAAAGTGGCCCACTTGAAGCGTAGCTGCGGGCAACATTTAAGTGAAATTATCTTTAAAAAGTAAATGGCAGGAATTGATTTATCGATCCAAATAAAAATTTCATTCACTTTTGTAAAATTTCTGTGTTCTTATTTTCATTTTCAAAAATTAAACTCTTATAAAAATCACCCTTTATTACTTTACTTTTACTTACTTTTAATGGCACAACAGCCCATGGAGGGCCTAGGCCGAGCTTTTCTCATCCACTCATGTTGTGCGTGTTATATTTGTACATGCATGGAAGGGACCATTGCCTGCCAAGAGGTGGTGCCGTGTAGAAAAATTATTTTTTTTACTCCTTTTTTTTTATTTTGTCTGTGCCGAGATTCGAATCGGACACTCTGCGTAGCAGCCCAACGCATTACCACTACGCCACAGCGACCAGCGAAAAATCACCCTTTATATGTATTTAAATTGGCAACACTGTTTTCTGTGACAACCGATTTGACAGTTCTCGGTTGTTTTGAAGTTAGTTTGGTTTGGCAATTCATCACTGATAGACTCACTTTGGAGTCATGCTGGCAAATTGTTCAGAATGATTTTGAAAAACTCGGTTCTATTTGAGAAAGTATGGATCGTTTTCGCAATACGTATATTCTAAACGATAATACGTGTCCCGTAAGAAATCGTACAGTGTGGTATCATTGGATATGTCTTCAAAAATGATTAGGTCAGAAAGTTACAGCCAACGGTGAGAGGTACAGAGACATGATTACTCACTTTTTCGCATCTCAATTGGAAGGTTTTAATGTTGCAGACAATATTGTTTCAGCAGAACGGCGCCACATGTCACACAGCGCGAAATACAATTAATTTACTGAAAGATTAACTTCACGAAATGGACCTGTTCAACTAGCCAGTTCGTTTATGTGATTTGACGCCATTAGATATTTTCTTTGGGGATATCTATCTATTGCATGTCTACGCCGATAAACCAGACACAATTGAGCACTTCGAAGCCGTCAACATTCGACGCGTTATTTCTGAAATACAGCCTGATTTACTGCGAAGAGTGTGGGAAAGTTGGAACTCCAGATTATGTCTTGTAGGCAGCAGCCCTGATGGTCACATTACCGTAATCATATTTAAACATTAATGTCAGAATATTATCTTTAAATTGAAGCCAATTTCAGGATATTAAAAACATTTTCCTGTGTTTTATTTCAATTTAAAGTTCTCCACCTCTAAAAAAAAACAAAAAAAAAACACCCAATAGTAGATACTAGTCACAAACGGAAAAATGCCTTTAATTTATCCATCTGCAACTGGTTGCCAAACTGAAACAATTCGATTGGTCTACAAACTATTCCAAAAATATGTTGAAGTTTGATTGGTTTACAAATTAGTCCGAAAGCATCTATCTACGAACTAGTAAAAAAGAAATGCAAGCCTGGACAGTTGACTTGTGCCTAGGACAACACAATGTTAGGGAAACCAGTTCGCGATGAGGAAAGACACCACCAATCAATGTGCGACTTAGTTATGGTGTTAAGTAAACCAGTTTACCAGTCGATTAGCTATACACCAGTTGGTTTTCCTACAGGCCACTTTAAATGTAAGTGTGGAAACGAGTGTGTGCGCATATTTGCGTGTGTGTGTGAAATAATTTTTCATCCGCCCTTTTGCATATTTAATGAAATAATTTGCATGAAATTTGCTGGAATTATTTTGTTTTTCCATTTTGTTCATTGTAGTAGCTGTTATTAATTTGCTTGTCATGCCGTGTCATGTCGCATGTATGTGTGTGTGTGTATGTGTGTGTGTGTGTGTGTGTGTGTGTGTGTGTGTGTTTGCGTTTCGGTAGCTGGTTTTTGGTATATGTATTGTGGTAACGTATTGAAAAATAAAAAACTATCTGTGGTCAGATACGTGTGTATTCTTCATCCATCCATCCATCCATCCATCCACCATCCATCCATCCATCCACCATCCATCCATCCATTCAACCTTCTGTCTCTTCTGACAGCACCACCGAAAGTTGAGTAGCATTTCAGCATTTCATGTGAATAGCGCGTGAAAATATAATAAATTCACGAGGCAAACTATTGTGTATATTTTGTGAATGAGTGTGCGTGTGCGTGTGTGTGTGTGTGTGTGTGTGTGTGTGTGTGTGTGTGTTTGTGTGCCTGTCTATATATGTCACTTTATCCCTGCGTGTTTGTATATCATGCATGCTTTTGTCGCCGTCGTTGACAATAATCGTTGATAAATATTTGCATACGTACATACTTTAATAATACTTACTTACATATATGCATGAATACCGACAACAGATATGTAAACTGTCATTTTTGTTAGCTTAAGCTCACAAATGTAAAGTCTCATGATTGGCAAGAATGACAGGAATGTAGCAACAACAACAACAACACCACCATCAATAAGTACCTTAAATGGCAGCTGATAAAATGCTGCCACTGCCGCTGCTGCTGTTGCTGTTGCTTTTGCTGCTTAAAGCAACAAAAACAGTATGGAAATAGCAACAATAACAACAATATGAAATGCTGCTGTTTGCTGCCTTGCCTGCTTCGTTGCCTGTCTGTCATTTATCAAACATTGTTGAATAAATTAAATACTTATACATATGTAGTTTAAACTGCAGAAAATTGATAATTGCTTTTTGTGCACAATCGATATGCACGCATTACATATTTACGTGCATTTTAAAATAAGTTTAATGCTCTATGTGTGATGTATATGCGAATATGTACATACATATTTAATGTGAAAATGTGCAATTAATTATTTATGTGAAAGCGCGGCAAGCGAGTGGGTTTCATGTAATTGCGTATGGTGGCGTATGAGTAACATACGAGCACATACTACATTTTTGGAATGGCTTAATTAGTTTTGGCTTGCTTGCATTTGTACGCTTGAATTTTCACTATTTTAATTGATTTTTTCGTATATTTTTGTTTTGTATACGTTGCTATGTGAAAATGTGATGTTTGGTTGCATGTAAGTAAGTATATATGTAAGTACGAGTATTTTATAATTGAAAACTTTCTTTAGGTTTCTAGTACGTAGTACTACAATAAATAACTATGTACATATGTTATGGAAGAAAATGTTGATAAATTAATTTTGGTTTGAAAATAATCAGCTGCCAGTGTAAACTAATTAACTAAACAATGCCTCGAATGCATGAATTCATGCTGCGTATGCTGTACTGGCATGAATGTACACCCCAGATGAGTTACCCCAGTCTATTTCTCTTACTCTTCTGCTTTCTCTCTGATCTTTCCGTATCAAAACTGTTAACTCATACCTGTCGCCGCAATTTCTGTATTTCTGTTCCCTTACCATAGTTGCCAACTTTTGTAGGTAAATGTTATGCATTTTTGGGAGTTTTCAGCGGTTAGTGAGAAGAGATTTATTTGGGAAGATCTTAAGTTCAGTTTAGTTTTGCGTTGGAGTTTTCAACTATCAAAAAAATTTGCACTTTACACAATTTTGTATGACATAAAAATTTTGTCACATTTCAAGAAACATATTCCATGAAAATTGGGATATCCTAAATTTGATCTTTTTTCATGAAAATTTTTCTGTATTTCAAATAAAACTACTTTGAAAATGTTTAAAAAAAATTGTGTGCGTCTGTGGGTCATCCTACAGAAGTTTACTACTTCAGGAAGTTTGCTTTGTGAGTTTTCAGGTTAGGTTTAGTAAACTTGTAAAAACCAGAGTCTATCGTAAGGAATTTTTAACGAACATGTTTTGAAATTGCTTATGTGATTATGATTTATGGAAACGATAAGTCTTGTATAGTTCAGTTTGATGATTCTCTGAGCCCAGGTGTGCTACTTACATCTGGATTAACTTAATTTTGATCGTTTGCATTTCCAATGCATGCAACGTCCTCTGTTAAATCATCACCTCCATCAAAGCAATCATACTCAAAGCTTGCGAATTTATTTGCTACATTAGTATAATTAAGTATAATTTTACCACAATCGTCATTATTATCATCATAATCATTATAATAATCATCATCATCATCAGCAAAATATTCAGATTGTATGGTGGAAAACTTGCCACTTGCCGCTTTGGGAACTCGCGAATGTTATGAGGTTGACTAGAAACTCGGTAAATCTTGTCTATGTTTTGTTGTGCTGATGCGATTTGTTTTCTTTCCAAGAGAGAAAGATTTTCAGGAAAATTTTCAAGTAAATCTTCTGCCCTTCTCTTTGAGAAGCTGGAAATTCGTCCACCTCAATGACTGCCTGGTGCTGCATAATCTGAGGACCGTCGTCGCGTCTCAATGACATGAGTATTAATGCAGTTATGGGCTCTAATGAACTCATTTGCCATTCATGCTGGCTCTCCGCATTAGTCTTTGAGAGTTGTTCTTCTGTTTTGCCCCAAGTGGTAGTGGTAGTGTGTTGGACTACTACGCACAGTGTCCGGTGTTCAAATCTCGGCACAGGCAAAATCAATAAGCAGAAAAAATAATTTTTCTACACGGCACCACCTCTTGGCAGGCAATGGCAAACCTACAACAGTAAAAAATTGCCTATGAAAAGCTTTTCACTTCGCCGTTTGGATTCGGCATTAAACTGTAGGTCCCTTCCATTCATGTACAAATATAACACGCACAACATGAGTGGATGAGAAAAGCTCGGCCTGGGCCCTCCATGGGCTGTTGTGCCATTAAAAGTAAAGTAAAAGTTGTACCTCAAGTTGCTTGCGAAGTCTACACTCTCGCGATCTCTCGATGCTGGTTTTTGGGATCCTTTCACGATAGCAGAATCTTAATTTTGTTGGGACTCCAGTTTTCGACGAAGTCTACATTCTCAGCCGCAGTTTTTGGTGCTAGAGATTTTATCGTAACACAATCGCTATTTGTTTGTGCCCCGCATTTTTTTAAGTCCATACTCGCTCATTCTTTCAGCTCTAAAAGTTTGTAAAAGTTTTTGTTTGTAGTGTGAAATTTGTTGTTTGAAATTTCAAATTTGACGAGAAACTGATGGGCAGCGCCGTCTATCAATCTATTTTTTTCATACTCGGTTGATAGAGCGAGCTGCCCATCACTTCCGTGACAATTTTCGCTGCGACGATTATCTTTTACCCCCGCCGTAAATATAAAAAACAATTCTAAAGAAGTGAACTTCAAAAATGTTGGTTCAAAGATTTCGATTTATGTAAATTTATGTATTTATGTAAAAAGTAATTTTTTTTGCAGATTTTGAACTACCTTAATTTTTTTTCCAGCATATCTAGTTTTTTACATACTAAAATTTTTTCTTCCTTCTTCCTTCCATTAAACACGATGCTCTGCATTCATAGGGGTACACCCTGTGTGTTGAATGCATCAATAAAAAAAAATAAAAATTTCACTGTTTACAAGCTAACTCGAAATGTATTGCATACTTTTAGGTAAATCTGTTAAATGAAATTTGTACATGTTTAAGGAAATTTATGATTTTTCCAGTATAATAAATCGGATTACAATGGTAAATACTTAAAAATATGGGCTATTTTACTACAAGGTTAGGTTAGGTAAAAAACTCCCGAGACCAGTTGAGAGAGATTGCCATTGGAATGTAATATGGCGCGAGTTGTTTACTATTGATCTTTTTTATTATCAAACCATTTCCGATAATGCATAATACGTATACATCTCTGATTTCAGTGGATGCCAGTTCTGTGATTCTTTCGTAGAAGGTGGAAAATTGTCTCCTCGTCATCTTAATTTGTACAGCTTCTGCAGAAGTCATTGTAGGGAAGGCCCAGTCGGCGAGAATAATTGCCAATGGCACAATAATTGAAGCGGCCAAGACCGATCATCGGTTGCAGTGCCAGTTAAACAAAGTTAAACAAACAAAGCATAATGCCCAGTGAAAATGAAAACTACCCTACTAATGTGTAGCCGGCTCAGGATTAAGAGTGCTTTAGTGCGTTTTTGGTTATGCCCTAATTGCAACCTTTTTATTATACTATTTTTTGTAAACTACATAGTTTTTTTAATCATTGGAAATTTTCGTTCCTTTCAAATTTGTATTCCATGAAAAATAACCCATGATTGTAGCATTTGCAAATTGTGATTAGTTATAAGAAAACATTTCTCCCATGTAAGTTTTTAGACAGTGCACAAGTTCATCACTTGTGGCAATGGCAAAAACACCGACTTATAACAAATTGCCAACCGTCCGTTCGGAACCGGCGTCAAAATGTAGTAAGTGTAACCCAATCAACCCAACCAACCCTACAAACTAAATTCTTTTTCTATTAAAATTTTCACATCATATTTCATAAAAATTCGTATGCATGAAAATTTTTAAATCATTAAATTAAACTTTATCGTTGTTCTGTCATTTTTGTTCTGTCATAAATTTTTCCCATGAAGTTGTTTGTTATCTAATGGAATTTTTCATCCCATGAGAATTTAATCCATGAAAATTGGTCTCCATTAAAATACTTTTACCATAAAATATATTCTGCAATAACATTTTTCATCTGATGATGGCTTGTATATCATGAAAATTGGTATCCCATCAAAATTTGAAAGCAGGAAAATTTTGATCAGAAATCTAAAAGAAATTGGAATTTTTTATCCCATGAGAATCTATTCCATGAAAAATTATCTGTCATGGAAATGTTCACCCAAGTACATTTTTTATCCCATGATAATTAACAAAATATCTAATGTGAATTTGTATCCCATGAGAATTTGTGCGGCATAAAACTAACAGATTTATCTGACTATCTTAACAGATTCTATCCAATGAAATTTATGTCCCATGATAAATCCATATGCACAATAAATTTAAACCAATGAATGATTTCATTGAAGTTTTTTGAGTAGGAATGTGAAAAAAGAAAACTGAACTGGAAATTATTAAAACCCGTTTTGTATTTTTTATTCTATATTTCCAATTTTGCGAGAGTTCTTTTGCGAATTTCGTTTGACAGCTATAATTCAGGGAGGGCATCAAATGTATGTGTGCGAATTTGGCTTTAATTGCATTGAAAATGCTAGTCTTTGGCTTTACGACAACGAAAAATGTGAGTGAAAACGAGTACTTTATGTATTTAAGCCACTTCTTGCAAAACCCTTGTGTATGTAGCGCGTGTTTGTGTGTTGGTGTTGATGTTGATGTTGATGTAAAAATACAGACAAAAATTTTATCGTTTGATATGTCAAAGTGAGTACTTATAAAGGATATCCTCATCAGCTGCATAAAAAATTTGGATCATGTGTGAGTGTGTGTGTTTGTGTGTTAGTGTGTTCGTTCATACTCAAAATTAATTGCTAAATAAAATTTATGTGTGTGCTGAACAACATTGCAATGAAAACAAGGACTTTTGTTTAAATTCTATTTACTTGGGTAAATAAAGGGTGTTTTTTCTAGAAGTGTGGCTTTCAATCTGGCAATATTTTTTCCAGAGTTGGTCCTTTTGACAGCTGTCACTTGATTTATACTCAGTTTGGTTTGCCGTTTCATAATGAATAGAATTATGCCTGACCAACGTTTGCAAATTATTGAAATTTATTATTAAAATTCGTGCTCTAATAAAAATGTGGGTTATCGCAAAATTGTCTTCAGCGACGATGTTAATTTTTGGCTCAATAGATACGCGAATGAGCAGAATTGCCGTATTTGGAGTGAAGACCAGCCAGAGGCAATTCAGCAGCTACCAATGTATTCCGAAAAATTCACTTTTTGGTGCTGTTCGGTTTATGGGCAGGCGGCATCATTGGGCCGTACTTCTTCAAACACGGTGAATGCCGCAACGTTATGGTCAATGGAGAAAGGTACCGTTCGATTGTAACACTTTTTTTTTTGCTAGAATTGGACTTGGCCGACATGTGGTTCCAACAGGACGATGCCATATGCCACACTTTACTTACTTTTAATGGCACAACAGCCCATGGAGGGCCTAGGCCGAGCTTTTCGCATCCACTCATGTTGTTCGTTTTATATTTGTACCTGAATGGATCTACAGGGACAGGGACCTACAGTTTAATGCCGAATCCGAACGGCGAAGTGAAAAGCTTTTCATAGGCAATTTTTACTCTTGTAGGTTAGCCATTGCCTGGCAAGAGGTAGTGCCGTGTAGACAAATTATTTTTTCTACTCTTTTTTTTTATATTGCCTGTGCCGAGATTTGAACCGCGGACACTCTGCGTAGCAGTCCAACGCATTACCACTACGACACAGCGACCACAACTGTACGCGAAACCATGCATCAATTGAGAGGCGAATTTGGTGAGCGGTTAATCTCACGTTTTGGTGTAGTCAATTGGCCACCAAGATCGTGTGATTTGACCCCGTTAGACTATTTTTTGTGGAGCTATGTTAAGTCTCTTGTTTATAGGGACCAGCCAAACACGATAACTGCTTTGGAAGCCAACATTGAACGCGTCATTGGTGAGATTCCGAGATTCCTGCTGAAATGTGTGAAAAAGTGTGCCAAAATTGGACCACTTGAAGCGTAGCAGCGTGCAACATTTAAGTGAAATTTTCTTTAAAAAGTAAATGGCAGAAATTGATTTATCGATCCAAATAAAAATTTTATTCACTTTTGTAAAATTTCTGTGTTTTTTTTTTTTCATTTTCAAAAACTAAACTCTTATAAAAATCACCCTTTTTTGAGTGTGTGAGTGCGTGTATTGTGAAAAAAATAATTTGGATAATTTTCAAATATTATGATAAACGAGTTGCTCAACAATTTATTTTTTGCTACCTTTATTTTTCGAATGAAAATCAAATTTTGTATGCTAATTTGATTTAATACCGAAAAATGTTGCATAAATTGTCTCCCTTTTTTTTTGGCTGTTTTTTGTGTTTAATAATTTGAGAAAATGCTTTTTAACATGATTGACCGCAGGCAGAGATGATGTGTATAAATTAGTATGTCTTTTCTTTCCACTCTCATATTAGAAAAACATTCGAACCCTGAACAAAACTAGAAAACTAGAACTGACGCTTCACGCCACCTACGATTTTTTGTCATGATTAATATATTCTATTTAATTTTAAACATTTTAATATCAGCAACTCATACATGTACGCGTACATTCCATAAATTTTGTACATTTTACATTTCAATAATCCGCTTACTTAATAGTGTTTGTCTGTTTGGTTGGCTGCCTGCCTGCCTGCCTGATGGCTGTTTGCTTGTTTATGTGTTGCCTTTTGCCTTTCATACTCATGCATAACTAGTACATACAATTCCTCGTTTTCCCCGTCTTTGGGGTTTCAGTTTTGAGGTTGTCTCCGCTTCCTCCGCTAAAAGCAGCCATCAGCAAAGCCGCTTAATGTTTAAACAGCAAACGTGTACTGCATTATTGATTCGTGCATGGCATGGCGCATGCAATATGATGAAAAGTGATGGAGAGAAATGTTTGCTAACAGTCAATAATAAATATATACATTGTTATTAAGTAAAGAAACAAAAATAAGAAATAAAAATAACAACGCCTAAAAGTATGCAATACTCTTTGCTATATAAGAGACTCTAAATTAGTACACTGTTATGCATTGCAATATAAGCACTTTGCAATTTACGCTAATTTCAAACTTTTCCACTAATATTTTTGCATGAGTGTCATCACTTTCCTCACATCGCATACAAAACTTCATAACATCATAAAGTGAAAGTGAAAGTGAAAGACAAAGTCAAAGTTTTGCTGCGAAACTTTTAGTCGTTAAATTATTAAAATATTAAAATGTATTGTTTTTTTGTTTTTTTGTTTTCTTGTATTTTGTGCGTACACTTGAGATGCTGTTTTTATTACTTTGTGTGTTTGTGTGTGTGGCTTTTAAAAATTAAGTTTCCTAAATAACACACACAATACCAATGAAATTTTCTTTACTTTTCTCTAAATATTTATGCATAGCAAAAATATTTTGCCAAATTGCGATCAAATGAGATTTGCATGCTTTCGTTTAGTTGTTGAATACTTGATAGTGAGCTTTTGTTTTTGCCATTTTATCAATCAATAACAATAAATAACTAGATGCCGACTTCAGTTTGCTTTGGATATTATGTTTTTTTCCTCCCCTCATGAACTAAGTTGAACTTTCACGAATAAGCTCCAAAACTCATAAAAAAATATGAACAAAAGTTCATTATGCTAAAAGTGCAAATTACTTTGCGGTTTTCCTTATCGTGTATTTATGTGGCTATGTGTGTATGTGTGTGTAAGTACATAATAAACTGTTCTTCTTTTTATGGTTTTCTGATCCACATGAAGCACATAAACACACTGCTAAATATTCCTTTGCTCTCTTTACATGTAATGAAATTAAAAAATGCGCAACAATTTTAAGCGTTCGCTTCTTTTAACCACCAATCTCCTTTATGGTTACTCATTTCAAATTTGTTGCAGAACAGATTTATGCATTTGGTTTTTCTAGCAACATAAAATACGAAAATTGTTACTGGTTAATAAAAGTAATTCTTATAATCGCCTTATGGCGGTGAAAATCTGTCGTTATCTTGTTGCCTTTATAAATATGTCATTATTTTGCGGTGAATTTAAAGCGAAATTTTTCGGTTTTATGTGTGAAGTACTTAAAATGTTTTTCTTTATTTGGTTGTTAGATGTAAAATATGTCCTTATTTATTTAAGCTAACAATTTTATTATAATTTGTCACAGTGAAATTTACTCTTGCGGTATGGAAACCAAAATGGCTTTAATTGCTCAATAAAAAGCAAACAATGCATGTGGAGAACAATTTTCCTTCGCTTTCAATAGAAGTGTAAACTGAAGTCAGTTTATATTTTTTTTTGCAGTACTCAATGAAAAACGACAAATGTGATTGGTATAGCGAGTAATATTTTACCCTTAACCAGTACTATTCTAGGCAAATTCTGCATAATGATGTTTCTGGTTCTAAAGAAAGCTAGCGTGTATGATAGTAATGTCCTTAATTCTAAGTCTTTGGACTTAGACTGATCAGAGTAGAGCTCGAGCATATCGGCAAAGTCTGATCAGAGCATCTATTTTTCTAACGAGCTATGCCTGCACGTAGAAGAAGCACACATTTTTGGTTTTGACTGCTCAGATATAAAAACAAGCACGATAACGATATCTTTTGGCAGCTTCTGTTCTACTCGGCTCATATGTAATAAAGAAAAACGCCTAATACTATCTAGTGTGAATGTTTGCTGCAAGACTGCCCAAATAAAAGTCCGAAAAACATAAATCTTGAGAAAAAAGCATTTAAACGTTCAAATTTACTTATCATTCCATACCGACGCAGTTTCCTCTCAAGTGACGAACACTACCATACTTACTTTACTTTTAATGGCACAACAGCCCACGGAGGGCCTATGCCGCGCTTTTCGCATCCACTCATGTTGTGCGTGTCATATTTTTATGTGAAAGAAAGAGACCTACAGTTTAGTGACGAATCCGAACGGCGAAGTGAAAAGCTTTTCATAGGCAATTTTTACTCTTGTAGTTTTGCCATTGCCTGCCAAGAGGTGGCAAGAGGTGCCGTGCAGAAAAATAATTTTTTCTACATTTAGATTTTGCCTGTGCCAAGACTCGATCACCCCGGACACTCTGCGTAGCAGTCCAACGCACTACCACTACACCACAGCGACCACACTACCATAATTAGTAATTACTTCGGTATAATTAACCCGAAATTTAAGTTTTTTGATTTATGACAGTCTTTTTATCCCATGAAAATGTTTATACGATATGTTTTGTTGTTTGTATGGAATGATTCCATCAAAACTGGTATTTCGTCAAAACTTTTCTACAGTGATTATCCCATGTGGCAAAAAGGAGAAAACATAATTTTTCTACACGCACCACCTCTTGGCAGGCAATGGCAAACCTACAAGAATAAAACTTGCTATGAAAAGCTTTTCACTTCGTCGTTCGGATTCGGCAGTAAACTGTAGGTCCCTGTCCCTGTAGGTCCATTCATGTACAAATATAACACGCATAACATAAGTGGATGCGAAAAGCGAAAAGCTCGGCCTAGGCTCTCCATGGGCTGTTGTGCCATTAAAAGTAAAGTAAGATTATCCCATGGCAATTTATATCTCATGTGAATTTTGATCACATGGAAACTTGAAATTATAAAGATCTCTCTGTCATAACAATTTAAATTTTTATCCCATATACAATTTTTATGCAAAGGGAATTTATTTGTATGGAAGTTTTGATTTCATTAAAACTTGTATTCCGTTAAAATTTTCCTACAGTGATTTCCCATAACAATTTATATCTCATGTGAATTTTTATACCATGAAAACTTGTCAGGAAACTATCAGAAACAAAAAAGTATTATCCGTTTACACTGTTTTTCATGAAAATGTTTATCACATGAAATTTTTGTTTTTTTTCGTTGTAATTTTATTTTGTGAAAACTTTTCTGCCATGGAAATGTTAATAAGATTTTTATGTTATGCAATTTTATAATTCATGTGCTGCTCTCATCACATGAATTTGAATACCTGAAATTCTCTATCATTTTTTTTTTGCTTTGATTATTTGCCTACTATAAAATTTGTGTGCAATGAAAAGGTTTATCCTAGTTATGATAATTTTAACAAATATTGGTATCGTGGGTACCAATATTTCAGAATTTATATCAGAAGAAATCTACATTCTTCTGATATAAACAGAAATTTTAATCGTAGGCATACCTCGCAGTTCGATCTGTCTTTCTTTTTTTAAGAAGATGAAAGTTCACCGTTTCATCGCCATCGTTCTTGACTTCACCAGGTCCTATTTATTGTATATATATCAATTAATATTTGTGTAAGAAGAGTGAAGCATTATGGCATGGCTTAGCAAGAAGCGTCATAACTTTCCGAAAACCAATTATTGTACGGATACGATAAAGCTCGTGAACGTAAACTTGATTTTATTCGGATTTTGGTTATATCAAAATCTGTACCGTGGTCGCTGTGGCGTAATGGTAATGCGTTGGACTGCTACGCAGAGTTCCCGGGGTTCAAATCTCGGCACAGGCAAAATCAAAAAAAAAGTAAAAAAATTAATTTTTCTACACGGCACTACCTCTTGCCAGGCAATGGCAAACCTACAAGAGTAAATATTGCTATGAAAATCTTTTCACTCCGCCGTTCGGATTCGACATTAAACTGTAGGTCCCTTCCATTCATGTACAAATATAACACGCACAACATGAGTGGATGCGAAAAGCTGGGCCTAGGCCCTCCATGGGCTGTTGTGCTATTAAAAGTAAGTCAAGTAAGTACCGTGGATTAGTGGAGAGCAAGGGGAAAGTGAGGGGAAGAAGCTTGACAAAGAGTAAGCGTGATTTGTTGTGTATTGGTGAGAACCAAGGAGAGAATATTAAGAGGCATCAGTGGTGTTCGAATTTGGAGTATTATCGTAGTGTTTGCTATTTGAATCTATGAAATGTTGTTGTTACTTTTCTTGTAATATGTTCTCTCTTCTACCAAGATATATTTGCTTACTCTCCACAGTCATACATACACTCTATACACATACATACGTGTGTGACATCCTTCTTCGTTTGTACCCCTCGCCGAGCATTCTCTTGCCCACTACCATAAGCCTTACGTGGGAGAGAATGAAATGGAGAATTTATAGGATACTAGCTCTCTTAACCTTTCTTTCATAATTTCAGAATTATCAACTTGTTCGTAAAAGATTATTCTACTATACTGTGCCAGGAGCGTAGTTATCTTTTCCCCTTTTAATGTAATGCATATCGAGCAAGGTCAATGAAGAACAATGGTTGGCTCCCCAGTTTAATGCCGGTTCTGGCTTTGTCTTAATTCAAGTACATTTTAACAAGACTTTGTTCTGGAAATGCAAATATTAAAAGAAACAGTTTGCAAACAGTTATAAAGGGGCATACGAAACTCATTATGTAGGCTCACATAAAATTATATTGCCCATTATGAAGCTCAGAGATTATAACCAATTAAAACAAATTCTCTGCAAAAATTAAACATAATATCCCAGGCACTTAGTCATAGAGACTGCCCTCCATCACCTACGCTCACATCGACATATGTTTCGCTCTCTACACCAATATATCATGGCAAACCACAATATACTAGAGGCCATTATTTATCAAATCAATAACACTAACGAATATGAGTACGGGAAAATGGCAGCAATATTTTCAAATTTTGGGGTAAATTGGTAATTTTAATGCCAAAAAGTGTTGAAACAAGAGCAGCAAGTTATTTGCTTAAATTTTATGACTAACGTAAACACACGCACTCAAGCATACGCATCTATACTAATTTAACAACACATCAAATTCTCTTTTGCCTTAGCAACAATTGCAAGCAGACATGCCTAATTTGTCCTTTGGTTGTGTGTGTGTGTGTGTGTCTCAGCTACATACATACTATTGTCTCTTGGTTATAATTTTTGTGCTTGTATTTCTGTTGTTTGTCTTCCTGTCTGCAGCGTTGACTGCCCACTATGTCTACAGCCTGACTGCCTGGACTATTCGAATTTTGTGTTCGAAAATATATTTATAATGTGTGCGTGTGCGTGTGTGTCTGTGTACTGTTGCTGCCTGCTCCCCCAAGCAAATGTAACAGAAAACTAGACTCTTGGGCAAAATTTATGAAGTCATGTGCAAAGATTTTTCTTATTCTTCTTCGTTCAATTCAACGTTTGTTGTTTGCAAAATAAAGCAGTTCGAGATATGGTCGAAGTAGAAAAGAGTAACAGACTTTTGAGAATTTCTCATTTTATGAGGTAATTTCATTCAGATTTCAAAGCGTAAAGCATCATTTCTAATTTTGAAGCACTTAAAGTAAGGAAAATGTCGCAATTTTTACAGCGACACAGTACAAAAAATATGAAAAGTAAAACGAATTTCTGTATATTATTACAAATTTTTACTAAAATGTCATTAAAGGCGACATTCCAGAGAATGAAGGAGAGAGAAAGAAGGTGGCTGGGTGCCAAAGAAGAAAATCCTATAAATTATAAAAGTATTGCAATAATCCATAACTGTTTGCATTTCTCTTTCATATTTTTCCCTACTTTAGCTTCTCTTCCTCTCTCCTTTTCTCTTGCTCTTTGAAATTTATTTATTTTGTATGTGTGTGTGTGCGTGTATTTGATTCTACCATTGCCGTACCATCGTCCATCGTGCATTCACATCTGCTTTCAATTTACAAGATTATTAAAAATTAGTATTACTTTTTTCTGGCTCCATATGTGTACGCAAAAAATGCAAATAAATTAAATTTTCCATTTAACAAACTTGATTTTATGCAGATTGTATGTAACTAAGCGATTGTGGTGCTCTTCTGGCTGTGCAGTTTTTTTTACGTACACACATAATTGAAAAGCAAATGTATAATTTATGAGTACTTCTTAACCCATTGGGAGACTTAAGACGAGATATTCTAATGTTTCTGAGTTAGTTTACTTTCTTTAGTCTTACAGCCAATGCTCTTTTTGCTCAGCTTATAAGCTCTCTCCATTTGCTCTTTAGGAGCGTGCTCTTCCGGAAACATTGTAAAAAGTATATGAGCTGTACTATAAAGTGGAAGTGCTTACTGCTGATAGGGGAGCGCATCAATGTAGCCAAAGAAGCTCGTTTGGAGTTCTTCCTTTCACGTTGGGAAATGCTCCATACACATAACGATTGCAGCTAAACGACCACTTAAAAGCTCACGTTCTTATGGAGACGATTTTTTTGATGACATCAAGACCGTGAGACTGCCGACTACTAGACTTATTGTAGCGGTCGCCAATTTAAATCTATTTCTAATTTAACAGAGCAAGAAGAAGAGAGAGAGAGAGAGGGAATAGTGCTGTTTGTGTTTGTGCAGCTGCCGCTTTCCTTGTAATCAAGTAGCTAAATACACGGCGACAGTTGAACTGAACGCAACGATATGTGATAGTAATGTGTTCGCGTGGCTGCCGTCGTCAATGTGGAGTATTAGCTCTTACATGAAATTTAGTTTTCTCATCGTCTTTCGATTTAAGATAGCCTTGCAGCAAATCAACGATATGACAATGACGTTTTGTCATTCTCAAGTTTCCGCACTTACTTTTTAATATGGCGGCTTGCTTCGACACTTACTTACTTACTTTTAATGGCACAACAGCCCATGGACGGCCTAAGCTGAGCTTTTCGCATCCACTCATGTTGTGCGTGTTATATTTGTACATGAATGGAAGGGACCTACAGGGACAGGGACCTACAGTTTAATGCCGAATCCGAAGGGCGAAGTGAAAAGATTTTCATAGCAATTTTTACTCTTGTAGGTTTGCCATTGCCTGCCAAGAGGTGGTGCCGTGTAGAAAAATGTTTTTTTTGATTTTACCTGTGCCGAGATTCGAACCCCGGACACTCTGTGCAGTAGTCCAACGCATTGCCACTACGCCACAGCGACCACAATATCAGAAAAACTATTTAAGCAAAATGGCGGACAGGAAGCTTGAGCAATAAGAAAATATATTGCAAATTACATGACAAACTTTCATGGACCCAAAAAAAAGATAGCAAACCTAGTGGGTGTCAGCAGTCGGACGGTTATACGAACCATTAAAAAAAGTATAAAGAGATTGCTTCTGTTGAGTCAGAATGTTGTGAATGTTCCGGCAGAAAAGGGGTCCAGTGGACAAAGAACTGGTTGGTTGAGTCAAATCCCACTTGAAGAGAAGTTCAAATGCATCTGGCCGCGATACTGCTTCCAAACTTGGAAAAAAGTTGTGTCCAGAAAATTAATATAAATGCTCATTTTAAATCATGTAAGGTGCATGTAAAAGGATCCAGATGGAAGCAGAACTCGAGCCAGAAGGCTGTTCGTAAATTCTGTTACAAAATTTATATGCTGCTTCATGGATGATGACACTTACGTGTCAGCCATTTCTTAGACAGCAATTTTACACTGCTCAAGTTAGAGGGCAATCTGTAAAAAAAAGTTCAAAAGCAAAGTCAAAATTTCCCAAAATTTTTTTGATGTGGCAAGGCAATATGCACTTTTGGAGAAATAAGTGAAACTTTTGTTACCACTGGGTCATAAATCAGGAAGTATGCATAGACGAGTGCTTATCATTTTTAGGAAGCCATAATGTCCCAATATTATTTTGCCTTATCTGGCTACGTCAAGAAAGTTATGAAATGGTACGAGGATATGTTAATAGAATATCTGTTGCCTCAAACATTGGCGTTATTTGGCTATGGTATAGCGTAAATTCAAAAGACAAAAGGCATGGCTAAAAATGGAAAGGAGATTTAAAAAAAAATGGAAGGAATCAGCGAAGAAAGTCAGTGCTTCAATTGTAATGTGCCAGAGATAATGAAAGGAGTTAGTGGTAAAGTTCAAAATGTGTTCACAAATTCTGAAAATAAGATTTTTGGTTTTAGAAGTTATAAATACGACCTTTAAGGAAAACAAATCGAATGTTGAAAGAATAACATTCCTTTTTCGTGTGCACTCCTTAACAACAACAGTCACGTATCTTATGCACCCACTGGTCATAAAGGGCACAGGTTAAGTATTTTCTCGTTAATTCAATTTTCCAACAAATCTCCAACAAATGCACTAAGTAAGATCTGAAAGACCGATAGCAAAATAAATCGCTGTGGAGTAAGGAATTGGAAAAATATTTAATTGAAAATCTTGTAATATTTTATGCGTTGTTTGAAAAAAAGAAAAAACGCATAAAAAATATGGAAATACTTTAAAATATTTTCAATTAAATAATGAAAAATGTGAAATGCTTGTTATTCTTGTAATATTCTCATATTCTTGTAATTCTTGTGTAATATTTTTAGAATTGAATAAATTTCCTATGAATTGCATGTTGCACATTCGTACATACTTCCACATACCACAAACGAACATCATAAAAACTATGAATTGATATGGAAAATGCTGTATTTTCTTTTCTCTGTTCAAATTTTCCCCCCACGCAGATCAAATGTGAATCAGCGACGTTGCTCGGTGTATGGTAATTTGAATGTGTGACTGCTCGCTGCGGTCAATAAATAAATCAAGCGGAATTTACATTCGGCATTAAATATACACAAAGATACAATAATAATCATAATAATAATAAAAAGTTTCATTATTATTAATGGAAAAGTGAAAAGAAAAAAAAGGAAATTTGCATTATTGCTCGAATGAATCTGTGAAATAATGCAGCATCAAAGTGGGTCAGGCTAAAGAGTTTTCAATATTTTCTTAATTTATTGCACAACGAGGAATGTTTTCAAGAAATATGTAAGCATTTATTTCTGTCTGGGATTTCTCTTGGTGCTATTGAACTTTAAGTTCATTCGAGGTATGTAGACAGTATGGATTTGGTGTAGATGACCACATTGAAATAAATAATGATATCTTTTTCTATTCTCGTTTCATTTGCATTTCATTCCGGTGGTTTCTTGAGAGAGGAATGTGAGTTTTGCATTTGATATTTCATTTTCATTTCGATTTGTTCGTGCCGTTTTGCCCCCTATTTAAATCAGTGGTGGCTACCCTCACATGCACACACAGCTTATCAGCTCAACTCTTTTTCCAGTACATGTTAATTCTATCTCAGAGCAATACCGAAAGTTTCTTTTTATCGTTTCATTTGCATTTCATTCCAATGATGTTTTGAGAGAGGAATGCCAATATCAAATTCATAAGTGAGCGGTTTTTTTCAGTTTTTTTCGGTTTTTGTTGTTTTAATTTTAGTATGGTATAAGCTCTTGTTTTATATGGGTTTTACATTTGCCAACTCAGCTTGATAACGGTAGGTGAGAGGGAGCAGAGGGAGGATGCTACTCTTTTGTGCCGCCTCTATCATACAAACTCAAAAACGTAGTTTAAAAGTTGACAAATGTAAAAGGAGATTTAAGGTTTCATTATGCATACGTAACTGAGCGTAGCGAAACGAATCCAAATATCACGTATACATCTGTGATATGAGCAGTTTTCCAGAATCGTAATCGTCTTGAAAGGTGCCTCTCGTAGTGGAGCGTAGGGCCTCCTACAACTGATCTAAACCTAACTCGGTTCGGTGCTTGATGGTATATATCGTTCCAATTATATTTGGCAAAGGTGTTTACCTTGAGATTTCCAGAGTAGAGCTTGGCGTGCAATACGGTTGGTGCTCTTATGGAGAGAATGGCGCATTCATCATAATTTTCATCTTTTGACTGGTGCGGCTCCATTGTTCTTCGTTGGAGATACGTTGAGGTCAGCAAATTCTCAAAATATGTTTGATACACTTGTTGATAATGCAACTTGGAAGCATAGTGCAAAATATATTTTACATTTGAATTGAAAATGTGTAACTTTGTTCTCAATGCAATGCGGCTTGACTTCATAATATTACTTGGCAAGCTTTACTAACTCTGACCCAAACATCTTCATCGGTGGCGCTGTTGTTTGACACCATGCTCCCCAGCTACGTAACGCATTGCCCGCAGTCAATCAATATCTTTATCGTCAAGTTTGAGATAAGGAGATGTAATGGTACAATACCCGATGTTCATAAACTTGGTTTTCTTAATGCTGATTTCTAATCTAAACCGGCTCTTCTTGCACTTGTATTCAATTGTTCTTAGTTTGATTGCAAATCACACAGTTTGTGACTCAACAAGAACACATCATCCTCGTATCTCGTATTCGATATCTTCGAGTTATACAAAAGGAGTCTATCCACGTCTTCCAGTTATTGCTGAGCGAATAATATTCATTAATTTAGAGCGAGTATAAACAGCAAAGGGGATAGAATGCAGCCTTGACGTACACCCATGTTAACTTGAAAAGGGTCCGATAACATTCCATTATGCAGCACGCGACAGCTAAAGCCATTATACATGGCCTTAACTATGTTTACGATTTTCTTTTCTATGTCTTACGATTTCCAAATGTCTTTTCAAAATCGATAAGTGGTAAGTCATAGATTGATGTCCAGAACTCGTTGCCGACCATCGTGAAAGTTGTTCATTTACTGCTAATGTTCTTGCCTGATAAGGTTTAAGGCGATAACAATTAGCTTCTTTGTATCGTCTAGTGCTACTGCCTTTTCAGCTTCTACCGCCAATTCATTTAGCCACAGTCTCTTTCCTTGCCTGGCCTCCTTCTTAATATCTCTGCATAGGTGAGCACATTGGGATGAGTAGGAGTTCGGTTGCTCGTAAAATTCCTCTCTCACGTCATCATATTGGACTTCGGCGGGAGCGTAGTATTTAATTATAACCAATTTTCGAGCACGAGTCTTCAATTTGATGATAATTATTCGATCATTGATAGGATACCAATTAATCTCAATTTTACAACTTCTACTTCTTTGGTCAATTAAAACTGCTATACTCGTACTGTGGTCTTCTACTTCATGTTTACCAGAGTACATAAAAATTGTGTAGCTGTCGATTATATTTCCCTCTACTCTCCTGGATAGCGATAATATCTGTTTTCTAGAGGTTAAATGATATTATTGGCGAGGATTTAGTAACTCCATATCCGACGTGCTTATTGCTACTTGAGCAGGAGACTTTTCCGTACTCAGCCGGTTACCCCATGCCGACATTAAACCATTTCGACTTCAATCCATGCTTTTGATAACATTATAAAAAATTAAGATCAGTGCGTTATGGGTTCAAAGGCCTTCTGACTAGCTTATTAGATAAGTTCAAAGATATCATCCTCACTTGCTCCCTGAGTGCGGTAGTGTTAAACAACCCCATTCAGACTAGCTAGGTCATCCTCCTTCCTTTCACAACGCGGGATTGGTAAAAGGTGTAAGTGGGGACTTTAAATTTGTTTTGTTGGTTTTCTCTCTCAAAATTACAATCTCAGTCTCAGAGCAAATGAAGGAAAAATGATTAGTAAACAGTAATTACCATAGCGGCGTTTTGCACAACACTTTCTCTTAAGTTATAAGCATTTACAGTTCTATGCTCCCATACATGGCAGAGCGAACTCGATGCTCTCTCTCTCTTGCAGCCTTAAAGTGCTTCAAATAATAACTGTGAGTAATTCAATTGTCCACGTAAACAAGATGATATTTAAAGCTTGAAAATGATCAATTTTGTATGGTGACTTTGCCAAATTCGAATCTTATAACTTTCACTTTAATCCAAAGTATATTTTTCTTGAACCGCACAATCGTAATTAACAATCGTCCCTAAGTAGAACATAAGAAAGCACCAACGTCTCCTTTCCCTCTATTTAGCCCCTCTCCTTCCGTTTTTGCACTGATTATCCTAAGAAAATAAGTTCATAGTTCTCTTTTTTGCTTTACAGCACCCAAGCAATTTAGAACAAATCAATTGAATTAATTTCTAAATACCCGCACGTGCGCTCTTGCTTCTTCGCTAGCCAACTAACAAACTCACTAACCTCAACCTCAACCTCAACGTTAAGTTAACTGAACCAACCAGAAAATAAGCAATTGTAGTAATAATTATAGGTACTACACTTGTATTTTACTCTTTCCTTTATATTGACACTGAGTTAGAAATAGTTACCAATGATAGATAAATATACCACCAAAAAAATAAAAACAAAAAACAAATTGGAAAACAACATTATTACATTATCTTACTAGCTTGTACCCGTACTTGATTGCTCTTTCTTTCCTTATTTCTTTCTTTAACAGGAAAATGGTCCTGGCTTACCCGTCACCATGCGTGTAGATCCCAAGGGTTTCTATTTATACTGGAATGCTCAAAATAATGAGGTGGACGTGTTGGATATTGCTACTATACGCGATGTACGGACAGGACAATATGCTAAAAAGCCAAAGGTAAGCGAAAAGTTTCCTTCGATGTTTCTCCTATAACACATGCCTGCATATGAGTTTCCTCTCTTCCTGCACTCATTATAAGTAAATGAGTTTATTTATTAATTTACATAAGAGGTTGGTCGTATTAAAAATGTGTATGTTATTAAATGTGTGCTGCTACCTATCTCGCCCAAATCAAATCTAAGCAGTTTGTATGCGAATGTTAACTTTAATAAATTTTATCATATATAGTATGTTTAGTTACATACAAAATTAGTTTTGTTGCTTTCGTTTAGTTATTGTCTTTTTTGTATTTGCGCTCTTTAATTAAAACCTTATTTTATACCAATACTTGCTAGTTTTTCTGCATTGACGTTGTTGTTTTAAAAGTAATTTAATGTGCTTCTTTGGGGCATCAGCGTTGTTTATTTGCCAAAATTCTCTTATTCCCATAGAACAAAATAGACAATTTTGACAAATAAACGACGCATTGCTCTATATTGTGTGCACAACCAAAGAAATGTTATCTTTCTTCCTCTCTCTCACTCTCTCTCTCTCGTTTCTGCAACAACAGGAAATCAGTTGTTTTGCTTTTATCTCTTTGATTTTACATTAGTTTTACAACATTACAACAACATTAATGCAGTTACTCGTAGTGCTTGCGGCCGTTTTCTCTCTTCATCACCTTTTTATCACTACGCTCTCTCATGATATTTGTATACAAACAACAATACATCGAAAGGAATGCAGTTGTTCTTCTTCGCATTCTGATCCACGCTTCTGTTTTCTATACTTGCAAAAACACAACTGTAGGGTACTGGCTGTGATTGTCATCACTCTCTTCATGTGATTGGATATTCGCTCGTCACATTTTTGTACAATAACAACAATAAGGCAAAATTTTTGTTGTTATACTTATATTGCATTTTAAGTGCAGTTGTCGATAGGTGGAACATTTTTGCAGACAATCAGCTAGCTGATGCCCTCTTGTTAACCAAACGGTTTAGGAATCAATGCCTTCACAACTCAACTAGTTCTGTCCACAAGGAAATATAAAGAACCGCATTTCAAAGTCCCGATACCACGTTTGAACTTTCCTCATACCGAAAAAAAACTTTAGTAAACGATATGGCGTAAGTCCACAGCTTATACATTGGATGAGCTTACCTAATCGAACAAGTTCAGCTATTTCAATAAACTTATCAAAGTTCAGGGTTAGTATGCTTAGGCAGGCTTGGATCATTTTCACCTCTGGACGAATACCTCAAATATACTGCAGCCAAAAGAGCCATTCGGTTAAAGGAATCGAGTAACACTCTCGGACAACACGCGTCTGTTTTATAACACAATAGAATACTACAGACTCTATTACTTCTCGAGTGATAATAGAAGCAGATAGGAATGGATGGGTAATGCGGTAGAATCTCCAATTCAACACTGAATGGTGAACGGTGTCGTTAAACATGATGCGTGTACTAGATACGGAGTCTTATGTGTAACATCCCCGATTACTGCATTGATTTTCAAGCAGAGATCCTCGCTATTGATAAATCTGTACACGATTTTATTAGAAGAAACCTAAATCACAATGAATCACTATATGTGTGGGCGGAGAAGCAGCAATCAAAGCATTGGGCAATATGATCATAAGATCCAAACCTTCAGGAAATAAGTAGTACTCGTTAAGTAAAATTCAGTCATATATTGAAGGGAATGACAGAGCAGGCATAGGTACTTGAAATGAGCCGGTATCATCAGAACATACCCATTGGAATAGTAAAAGTAAGTCTCGACAAGAAAGCGAAACAGACAATCAACAGATCCTGGTAAATCAGGAATGACTGTAAGACATTCTGAAGCCCATCCCTGATAAGAAATTTCTTTTATCTGGAAAGGAAACAAGCTTGAGTTCATACTGTAGTACTCAAGCTGAGAAAATGAAGAAGAGACTGAGACCACCACCAAACACCTCCAGTGTGATTACTCTATTCTTCTAATCCGTTGAATTAGGAGACACACTATGAACAGTAGGACCTGATGGAGATTCTTCCAAAAACCTTTGTATGGTTTATCAGGAAAAATCAGTGGTATTCGGATGAATAATTATTTAAAAATCTGTTTCGTTAAACTAAATTATAGAAAATTTATTATGAACCAACCATTCGTTAGCTCCCAATGGACGCACACATTTTCGAGCACTTCCCTTTACACTAGCCTAACCTAAGTGAGAGAGCGAAAACATTTCATATAAGAATACCCAGTTTCCGAGTATGGTACACAAACAAGGTGACATCGACTAGCGATTGTTAATAACATTTAAAATTTAAATTTACGTTTACAAAAACAGAAAATATGATGTCTACAAATTTTTCTACTTACTTAAAACTTGGAAGATTTGAAAATTTTATAAAAATTTGAATTGATAGGAAAGTTGTGAGAGTCGCCAGTGGCGTAACAAAATATAATAGAATAGAATCTACTTCAGTGACGAGTTGTAATGATTTTGTTTTTTTTTTCTTCTTTCTCTCATAACGGTTGTTAAAAATAATCATAATCTCTATCGCTCTGAATGTGTTTATACTCTCTTACTTGGTGTTCTTGTGATCGTTCTCGTTCTCTTTCTCTGCCGCTCTCAATGTTATTTATAAAAAAAAATTTATATTACATAGAAGAGCGTATCACAGTAGAGGGAGTTGGGTGAGGCTAAAAATTGCAAAAATATGGTAATTGACTTGAGTTGTTAAATAATATTTAATATTTTAGTACTAAGCTAAGGAGGGGGCCTGGGGCGTAGGATACAAGGGAAAGTTCGTGACAGTCGCAGGTGCGTCCATGGTCGATCCTTGCGCTTCTTCGTTTCAAGTCGACACACAGCCTCCTCGTGGCTTCCCCTGGATAGCGATCTGACAATCGTCAGTGAGTTAACTAATGTGTGCGGCGGGCTTCCCCATGACCTTGAATGAATGGTTGTGCGTCGGGCTTGGAACCCACCACGTTAAAATACCCACCAATGAATCCTCAAAATAAGTCTCGGATAACGAACCCCTCTAATGTTGACGACACCCGCAAACGCCCAAAGGACAACGATTTACGGATATGCACCTGGAATGTCCGAACCCTCTACAGGGAAGGTGCCTCTATCCATCTGGTTGATGTCCTCCAAGAATATAGAGCTGACATCACCGCTATACAGGAAATGCGATGGACGGGACAGGGTTGCTCGAAAAGAGCATCCTGTGATATCTACTACAGCTGTCATGCGTCGAGACACGAATTTGGTGTTGGATTTGTGGTTGGGAAGAGACTGCGTCATCTGCAAACATCGACTCAGACCACTACTTGGTTGCAGCCAAGGTCTGCACACGTATATGTGTAGCAAATCGCGTACGGATAGGTACAAAGAGAAAGCTGGATGTCGAAAAGCTGCAATCACAACAGACAGCCAAAGTCTTTGCCAACCAACTTGCACTTCTCCTTTCGCAAAACACCCCTCAGCTTGATGATATATGCGCGCAGTGGACGCACATTTCCCGCTCTATGCGTACGGCTGCCGAAGAGGTGCTAGGCTACCACCGTCGACGGAGAAATATGTGGTACGACCAAGAGTGTCGCGATGCTACTGAAGCAAAAAACGCAGTCTACAGAGCCACCCTGCAGTCAGTTGCAACGCGAGCTGCTAAGGAGCGATACAGAAAGTTGAGGAGGGAGGAGAAACGTCTTTTCAGGCGCAAGAAAAGAGATGAAGAAAGACGCGAGTTCAATGATATCGAAATGTTGCGGGATAGGAACGAGGTCCGAAAATTCTTTAAAAGAATAAGACGCCTAACTCTTGGTTTGAAGACCGGGGCCTCTTCCTGCAAGGATGAAGACGGAAATCTGGTGACAGATATCCAGGGCATAATGAGATTATGGAGGGAGCACTTTTCGCAGCTGCTTAATGGCGAAGACGGCAATAATCCCGCCACTGCGGAACCCACTCCGGAAACCCCAATCACTGACGGCGTTGAAGTACCGCCGCCTGACTATGAGGAGGTCTTAACAGCCATTACTCGGCTGAAAAACAATAAGGCTGCAGGTGTAGATGGCCTGCCTGCTGAGTTGTTTAAGACCGGAGGCGAAGAGCTCAAAAAACGCAAGCATGAGCTTCTATGCAGAATATGGTCAGATGAAAGCATGCCAAGTGATTGGAATCTCAGCGTACTCTGCCCAATCCATAAGAAAGGTGATTCCACGATCTGCGCCAACTACCGTGGGATAAGCCTTCTTAATATTGCATATAAGGTTCTATCGAGCGTACTGTGCGAAAGACTGAAGCCCATCGTCAACAAACTGATTGGACCTTATCAGTGTGGCTTCAGGCCTGGTAAATCCACCATCGACCAGATATTCACATTACGCCAAATCCTGGAAAAGACCCGAGAAAAACAGATCGACACCCATCGATTATAAAGCCGCCTTCGACAGCACGATTAGGGATCACTTGTACGCCGCAATGTCTGATTTTGGTATCCCTGCAAAGCTCATTCGTCTTTGCAAAATGACACTGACCAACACCACCAGCGCATTGAAAATTGGGACATACCTCTCCGCACCATTTGATACCAAAAAAGGTTTCAGACAAGGTGACTCCCTATCGTGCGACTTCTTTAACCTTATGCTGGAGAAAATAATTCGAGCTGCGAACATCGACATCTCTGGCATTATCTTCTACAAGAGTGTCATGTTGCTAGCATACGCTGATGATATTGACATCATTGGCAGAAACGCTCGAGCAGTCAGTGCAGCATTCTCCAACCTGGAATGGGAGTCTCGTCTAGTGGTGAACGAGGACAAAACGAAATACCTTGTGTCAACAAACAAAGAGTCACGGCGTCTTGGACAAAATGTCACTGTTGACAACTACACTTTTGAAGTCGTCAAGGATTTCGTTTATCTAGGATCCAGCATAAACACCAACAATAATGTCAGCCTTGAGATCAAGCAACACCTCTTGCCAACAGGTGTTACTACGGGCTCAGTAGGCAATTGAGAAGTAGAGCCCTCTCTCGACCGACGAAAATAACGCTCTATAAGTCCCTCATCCTTCCCTACCTAATGTATGGCGCAGAGACGTGGACATTGACCATCAATGATGAGAGGCTGTTAGGAGCGTTCGAGAGGAAGATACTCCGTAAGATCTACGGTCCAGTATGCGTGGACGACGTGTATCGAATAAGATGGAACGATGAGCTGTATGAGCTGTACGCCGACACTGACATAGTCAAGCGTATAAAAAACCAGCGGCTTCGCTGGCTGGGTCATGTTGAGCGAATGGAAGAAAGCGCTCCGAATAGAATGGTGTCTTATTCGAACCACGGTGGAGGAATACGCAGAAGGCGACGTCCCAATCTCCGTTGAAAAGACCAGGTGCAGGGCAACCTGACTGCACTTGGCCTAATCAACTGGCGCCAGCGCGCGCATAGCAGAAGTGACTGGCGAAGCTTTGTAGAGGCGGCCAAGACCGATCATCGGTTGTAGTGCCAGCTAAGTAAGTAAGTAAGTAAGCTAAGGAGAGGGGAGCGAGTGTCTGGTTTTTGAGAATGAATTTGATATTAAGAGATTTTTTTTTCACTCAACAATAATAACTTGAATTTTATATTTCCTTATTAAATCGTCTAACTTTCAGAGAAAATTGAGCCCCAATCCTTCGCACTTTCTTCCTTGCATATACGCAATAAATAATTAATTATAATTCATTTATGGTATAAATTATGGCATAATTTTCCTAGTGCCCGTGGCTCATTTTCACAGAAAGCTTTGATTAAAAAATTTCCATTAAATGTAAAAAACACAATTTCATGTTAATAATAAACTAATGTAAAGTGTGCGTAATAAATGCATTTGCCATTATTCTCAGAATTACACTAAGAAAACACTCTCTCTTTTTTATCTCATCTGGTCGCTCTCTCCCTCTTGCTGTCTACTATAAATAACTCAAATTAGCGCACAAGCAAAAGTGATAAATTTTAAAGCAAAGAGAATAATTTTTACAACCGACAGCAACAATAAATAAAACTGAAATGCCATAAATTTAGCAAATCAAACGTAAAATTTGCTTTGAAAGTAATTTGAAATATTTTCTTATTTTAATTTTCTTTTCAACTACTTGCGTATGTGCGGACTCGTGTGTTTGTATGATGTTTTGTATTTCAAATTTTGCTCAATATAATTTTTTAATTAAGAAATACATGTGCGTTTTTTTCGGTATGGTGCAATAAAACAAAGTCACTCACACTTTTTTTTTTTTGCATTGTTGTTGTTGTTCTGTACGAATTCTTGGATGAACTCTTGTGTTCATTAACAAATTTTCGGGTAGTTCTTGTTTTTGTTATTGTTTTTCTATTCGTAATGTAAACTTAATAGATTTAGTTATTAATGTGTTTAAAATACATTAACGTAGGTGTTTTGAGAATTTAATGGTTTTACTTAGCTACATACGGCTAGCGGTGCGGCTAGCTGAATGTATTTTTAATTTGTATCTATCTACTATAAGTTGACTGTTTTTCCTTGTTGCTTGTTTTGATTTGGGAAACATTTAATTTTGTGTAGTGTATTTACTTATTTTATAAACGAGATACTTGAATACTTTAATTGCTGACACATCGGAACCTCAGGAGCTTGCATTTACTTCCATATGTTTAGAAATCTTTAAGGAATACATGCGCAATTACTCAGTAGAGAAAATTTAAATTATTTCCATATTCACTGGTATAATATTTTAAGTACTTAGTTAGCTCTATTCCATTGTTTCCGGTCCTGTCCAAATGAATACACATCACAATATTGTCCGAAACACAATTATTTACTTACATATGTACTTATAAGCAAGTACAAGGGTGTTTTTGTGATTCTGTCTCCCTGTATGTGGGAGTGCGTGCATTTTCCTCATGCATTTTTCTTGTGTGCTTGCCTGTAATGTAATATGTTACGATGTGGTTGCTGTTGCAGATGCCTCTCCCGCTGCCACTGCTTCTGCCGCTGCCGCATATTGTCTCTATAGAATTGTTCGTTACGATGTAGCTTGCGGTTGTTTTGCGTTAGCTGCGCCACATTATATTTTCTCATTGTTGCATTTTCATTATCCCTCGGTTTCGCTGGCTGGGTTGTTGTGTTCTTTTATCACTCGCATCGCAACTGAGACACTTAAGTCTTTGTTTGTTTTTCGAGCATTTACACATATTCACACTCACGCTTACTAAGTACAATCCAATATTACATTTGCTGCTGCTGTCATTTACTGGGGCTAACAATTTTACAGTGTGGAATATATTTTTCTTTTTATTTTCTCTTTTTTTACTTTTTACTTTTATTTGGTTTTTATCATTTCCTTTTTTGTGCTTTTCTTCTTTTTCTTTCATTGCTAAGTTTTAACTTAAGTTTATTTATTTTTCCTTTGAAAACTATTTAAGAAAAAAATTTCACCGAATTTTTAATAGTGAATAGTGAATACGGTAGAAGGATTCACTATTTTGCAAGTAAATTATTAGTATTTGCCAAAGTTGTTTAAGCGCATATCGACCCATTTCGTTAACCGTAAATATAAAACTAATTTGACGTCATAATACGAATGACATTAGGTTTGTCACACTCAAAATAAACAGTAGTTCAAATCAAAAATGTTAGATTGATCACCCTATCAGCGTGTATAACTCGAGTAAAAATTAAGCAATCTCAACCAAACTGGATATTTGTTTTTATCAGGAAAAAAGTTCCTAAAATGTGTAAAATTGGTCAAGAGGTCCGGGTAACTTCCATACAAGTATGTACATAAAAAGAGAGAGAGAGGGCAATTTCGAGGGCAAACGAAACAAAGGTCAATTCTCTTTAGCAAATATTAGTGAAATATTCAAAGGGCAATATCAAAGGAAATAGTGAAGAAAATGGATCCAACACACAGTAAAAATAGCTTCAAAAATAACTGATATGACAATTATTATGATTGGGCAATAAACAAGCCTACTTCCCATACAAAATTTGATACGTGAGTTAGGTTGGTCAACAAATATTTGATGCAAAAAACGTTACAAATGTAACCCACCGATGAATTCAAAAATGGGGTTTTTAGTTCAGAGGATGTGTAGGGTATATAAAGTTCGGCCGCGCCCGATCTTTGCTTTCGGGATTTTTGTTCTGAGTACCCAAGTATTTGTAAGTAACATTAATTCATATGAGTATTAAATGTTTATCATACGCCATGGTGCACAAGTATTTCTAATATGTACAGTGAGAGATTATCGTGTCGCAAATATGTTTGTGTGGATTCGTGTCTATGTGTGTGTGTGCGTGTGGTTAGATTTTTTAACTGATAATGTTGACTTTTTTTTTTTTGTTTTTCTTCTTAAGTGTTTTGATTTTAATTTTTAAGGTTTTTGAGTTATCGATACTGTCATGAATCCTGGTTCATCCTATTCCATGTGAGAATCAAAATCTTGAAAGAGAATTAAAGTATTTTAGATTAAAGCAGAATTTTTGTTTTATTTTGTTTTTGAGTCCAAAGTTAAGCCATATGTCAGAGAGAAGAAGTTAAGCTTTTCGATTATATAAAAAAATATTTTTTGTTTTTGGTTAATTTTCGTCAAATTTGTTTGATTTCTTATTAATATTTACTGAAAAGTTAACTCCGTATTATCTTTTCTGGTGGTCTAGCGTCAATAATCAGTTTCTCTGTTTCCCCCTTCAATTTTTCTTTCCTTTACACTACGCATTCACTTTTCGTATTTTCCTCCCCTCTCTTTCTTCTCCTCTGTACCGTTTTCACTTTCTTTACTCCACTTTCCCTTTTTTCCCTCTCCCTTTTTTGATATCCTTTCCTATGCACACCTCTTAAATCAGCCGTTTCTTGTTTACTTTTCTCTCTACTTTGTTTCATCTTCCATTTTGTCACCCAATTCTTCTTTCTTTTCCCATTTCCTTTCATCTATAATCTTTTATCTTTCTGGTTTGCTCTTTTATTTCCATTATATTTCTCCTCTTTGGCTTTCTCAATCTTCTTTACCCTCTTATTTCTTCCCTTGCTCTACTCTCTTCCTTTCCTCTTCCAATTTCTCCTCTTTCCCCTCTTTTCTCCTATCTCCCCTTTAGTACCTCTTCTTTACCTCTTATTTCCCCACACCCTTATTTTCATTTCCCTCTATCCTTCCCTTGTTTTTCGTCTCCTCCTTCCTCTTCCCATTTCCACTCTCTAATTTATTATCTTTCCATTTCCTCTACTTTTCCCTACCCTTCCCTTCGACCATAACCTCTTATTTCCCTTTTTGCTTCTCAATTTTCCTATTGTATTTTGCCCCTATTTTCGTTTCATTTCCCCTCTTCACTTTCCTGTCATCTCTCCTTCCCTCCACCACTCTTCCCTCTTCTCTTCTCTTTTTCCACTCTTATATTTCCTCTAATCACTTTCCTTCAGGGGGGAACACTTCTCTTCCGCCCTTGCTTCTTTACTCTCCCCTCGCTGCTTCACTCTCACTTATACTCTCTCATTATTTTGCCCCTCTCTTCTCATTTTTAACTTTTTCTCCATCTCCTTCTTACTTTTCTTTTCCGTTTTCGCCTCTACTCTTCCTCATCTCATCTCATATTTTCCCCTACTTTCTCTCTCTCTCGTATCCTGTGTCCTCACTACACTTTCCTCATCGTTATTTCAATTAAGTATTTCTTTACTTACCTACTTTTAATGGCACAACAGCCCATGGAGGGCCTAGGCTTTTTCGCATTAAGTATTTCAAGGTTCGGTTAAGTACTGACTTGAATTTTCTAGTCTATGATAAATGATTTTAAAAGTACACATAAATATTCATGAATTATTGTCTTAAATCAGCCCTCGAGATTCTGGCTCACTATCTGTTCCTCCGTTGTATGTATTTCCTCCATACCGTTTCTTATTATTCCAAGTTTTTTCAAGTCTTGACTTGAGTTTTTGGCATATTCGTATAGTTTATAAAATGTTGTACCTAGCCGAATAAATTACTTTGTTCTTTGAATCCAGAACTCAAAGGAGTTGGGAATATATTACTCGATCGAGGAAAAAAGCTTACGTCATTAAAATTAATTCTACACATATCCTTCAAATGTGTCCTGGTAATTGCTCATTTCCTTTTTAATTAATTTCAATAATGTTTGTACTGGAAACTGTTGCAACTCACAATTCATCACGTATTTGATTAAGCTACATAAGTATCACTTCTGTGACAAGGAAAACTACTTCCGCATTTGTCACTCGCATGATGAAACACATAAAACGTAAGTGTTCTGCTGGGCAAAAAAACCAACAAAGGGAAATGTTTTTAATTACGAGTATAGCCCGAAAATGCAAATTTCTGTGTTTCCATTACTCAAACTTAACTCAACTCAGCCCTGCTATTTGGTGACTACTACAACTTGGCTGTTGCTTCAAATACACTGCTGCAGCTGCTGCTGGCTATTTGAGGCTATTTAACTGGATACATTTTTAATTAAAACTTGTAATTATATGTATATAAAAATATTTGCTAATGCGAAATTATTACGCAAAAGTTTTGTAATTGAATGAAAAAATTTTGTAATTGAACGCAATGGACCGCAGGAAATTATGCGCGCAGCATAATCCGAGAAAAATCCAAAACGGATATCTTGCACCCAATTTCAACACACACAATTTACTCGTTGCTTACTGAAGGGGCGGAAGTGTTCATGGCAATAGTTTTGGCTGTTATGTATTTCCTTTAAACATTCAGTTATTTGTTTGTTTCCTGGTTGCTTTCTTTATATTTTTCTTTGATGGTGGTAGCAACCAACAAAATTTATGCTAAATGGAATTTATGAAAAACACGGAACAAGTAAAATAAAAGAAGCAGCAGAAACTTCTTTGAAATTACAACACAATACAAGTCCACACAAAAAAAAAAAAAAAAAGAAAGAAAACAAAAAACACACACACAATCACAAAACTATAAAACCAAGCAAGGAAACGGAAAAGTTGCTCTGCCGCAAAATAAAACACAAGAACAGCTCGCAAAAAAGTTGAAAACCCACAGTTATTCGCAAAACGGCTTCAGGAATTTGGTCTTGTAAAGTGAACCCACAGCAAAGATATAAAGAAGAGTGTAGAAAGAACTGAATGCGAAAAAAGGAAAACATGTGGGTAAAGCTTTAAGCGCTTACTTTATGGTGCTCACTCATACTTGCAGCCATTGAGCAACATATGTTAATACTGCAGTATACTTTTGTGTGCATTCTAATTGTTCACGTTTACATCATCTTGTATTTACTTATGTAGTTAGTAAAGAGGAAATATTCTGCTTACTACATATTTACCAATTCATTCTTAGAATCTTAATCGGCTTTTAATTACACTTTAATTAATTGTTACGCCGCAAATTATATCGAGTAATGAGCTGAAGGTGCCTGGAAATTTGCCAGGGTAACGTTGAAAATGTTAAAGCAGAATGTACGAGTATAGTGTGTAATTTAAGATGAGTGCAGAAAGCTACATAAGTGAGTGTGTCTGTGTATGTGTTTTGCCTCAAACCGCTTTTATTTAGAATTTAGCTGCTTTTCGCTGTGGCGTAGTGGTAATGCGTTGGACTGCTACGCAGAGTGTCCGGGGCCAATGATTGCCTATGAAAAGCTTTTCACTTCGCCGTTCGGATTCGTCATTAAACTGTAGGTCCCTTCCATTCATGTACAAATATAACACGCACAACATGAGTGGATGCGAAAAGCGAAAAGTTCGGTCTAGGCCTTCCATGCCATTTTTGTGCCATTAAAAGTAAAGTAAAGTAAAAGCTGCTTTTGCTATTAAGTAAATATAAAAGCTCATTTCAACCGAAATAATATTTCCATAAATTCAAGTAGCACAGAAAGTCTATTTCAAAGACTCAACTCCTTGAATTGAAGCAGTGAATTTTCGCATATTATAAAAAATCTTTTCGATTAATTTTCCAAATTGCGTTCAGCAAATGTTTCATATTTGTGTTGGAAAAAATCCAATACTATTTAAAAGGCGATTGGTATTTGCTAAGAACGCCAGCGGACCTAAACATCACCACTTTTCTAAGTATATTCACTTCTTTAAACAGCTTACGAATGATTGGATTCGATTTGACTAGCTTTGCTTTTTGCTTCCATTTTCTTGGAAACTAAAACTAAAGTGATTTTTCCATCTAGTTTCATCACAGTTTTATTTTTTGCATTAGACACGAGCAGACTGGACAAACGAGGAGCAGTTTGGGCTGGGTGCAGTGTCGCAAAACAGAAAAACACTTTGCTTATTGTGCACACATAAAGAGCAAAGTACACTTAATCAATTGCCATGGCAAGGATTATTTTTTCGAAAACGTGCTTTGAATGCACACTGAAACTAAAAACAATAGCCAAGCATTGTTGTATGTACATACTTAGTATGTATCTGTTTTATGTGTACGTGTTAGCTTTTGCTCCGTTGCTCTACATTGCATACACATACATATATAGCTGAAAAGTTTCCTCTCAATATAAATGCTAAATTAAAATGTGTGCGCTTTGTAAAAAATGAAGGAAAAGGGAAAATTTCGAAAATCATTTTTTGCTACTGCTATTGAAAATTGTTAGTTGAATTAAATGTTACTCATACGCTCAGGTGCACGCCACAAAACTCAAGCAGGAATCAAGTGAACAAATTATTCATTTATTTCGAGTTAAATGGTACTATGTAAATGCTCGAGTCTTTAAAAGCAAAGAGAGAGAGAGAGAATAAAAGAAAAATCTTGGAAATTATTAGCTAACATAGAATTGATCTACTCATATGCCAAGGTGTACACTACAAGACCCAAATATGTATGTACTCATATAAGCATTTGATTGTTTGTTTGTGTCGCATTAAAGTGCACCTCACCAAAAAGTTATTTGCCATTGAAGTAATTATTATTTTCCGCATTGCAATGAACATTGAAAGAGGTCTTGAACAATTTGACATTCGTATTTCATCTGAAGAAACCATCTCGGTATGAGCTATTAAATTGTCCTGAGACTTTGGTTGCCGGCATGTTTTGGGAGACTTTATTAAAACCTCGATTTATATCAAAAAGAATTTGGCAATGGTTTGAATCATTCCTGTTTTGAAGTATTTTGTAAAGAATGCTATCAGGTTGTTCCTTACACTGTTTCTTAAAATGGTACTATGTAAACTCTGGAAGTATCTCACCTTTGTTGTTCACAATTGATTGTGATTTTTTAAGAGCTTGGTTTTTGTTGATTCAAAGAAACACAGAAATTTTACAAAAGTGAATGAAATTTTAATTTGCATGGATTAATTAATTCCTGCCCACGCTTCAAGTGTTCTATTCTGAAGGTCCAATTTTGGCACACTTTTTCGCACATTTCTGCAGGAATCTCACCAATGACGCAATGACGCGTTCAATGTGGACTTCCAAAGTAGCAATCGTGTTTGGCTTGTCTCGGCCGCCACACCACATATTGGCCAAGTCCAATTCTTCCATTTCGGGCAAAAAAAAAATGTGGTATCATCGAACGGTATCTTTCTCAATTGACTGTAACGTTGCGGCCTTCATCGTCTTTGAAGAAGTACGGCCCAATGATGCCGCCTGCCCATAAAACGCACCAAACAGTGTATTTTTCGGGATGCATTGGTTACTGCTGGATTGCCTCTCACTGGTCTTCACTCCAAATACGGCCAATTCTGCTTATTCACATATCCATTGAACTGAATAATAATAATATCGCTGAAGATAATTTTTCTATAAAACACATATTTCACAGAGAACGAATTTTGATAATAAATTTCAATAATTTGCAAATATTGTTCAGGCGTAAGTCTATTCATGATGAAATGGCAAACCAAACTAAGCATTTTTTACTGTGACATATCACAGACATATCAAGAATCACGCATGGACGGTAAAAACCAAGTAGCAAAAAAATCACCATTTATAATCGGGCTGGCCCACATATTTTTTTCAGAGGCCACAATAATTTGGAGATGTTTTTCTTATTGAAGTTTTTTAGAAGTTGTTTCAGGTGAAGAAATTGTAGAGAACATGTAGATTCCATTGTAAAATAAGAAGGGCAGATAATCAGGGCATCTAAACTCAGTCTAAGAATCCGATTAAAATTCACATCAAAAACTAGATCATATATTAAACCACAAACCAGATTCAGACCAACTAAGCCACGGCGGCCATCAGAATTCAGACCCCGAAATTTAAATCGAATTCAGATAAAAATCAGACCAAAATCAAATAAAAATTTACACAAAAATTCAGACCCCATTCACACTAAAATTAACACCCCCAAACAGACAGAAATTGAAGTAAAAATTTAGACCAAAGCGCGGAACAAAATTTAGACCAAAGTCATACTAAAATTAGACCCCAAATTCAGATAAAAGTTCAGACTTAAATTCATACCCAAATAAAACCAAAATCTCAGTTCGAAAATCAGAACAAAATCTAACCAAAAGTCTGAAATTTGGTTCAAGACTTACAGTAGTTTCAACAAGAAAGCAGTCGGCTTGAGTCACTGAAAAAATTAAGGTATCTTAAAAACAAAGTCCACAGCATCTTGAAATGATTAATTATTCATTGCGCAAATATATTAATATGGCGTCCAGTCGCCACCTTTCTTTGTAATTTCATTACAACGGAAATGCATGCTATCGACTAATTTTTCAGCATATAACCGTGTTAAACTTCGCCATATTACCCTAAGAAGCCGTTTCAAATGATTTATTGAACGTATATTTTTTCCACGTAGTTTTAACTTCATAAGAGCCCAAACATTTTCGATCGGATTCGCATCTGGCGTCTGTGAGGGCCAATCCAATGAAGTTATCACGGTTTCCTCTTTCCAACTGCTACACAAGCGACTGCGATGTTTTGGGTCGTTGTCCTCTTGTAGAACCCGCGGCTTCCTGACCCAAACCACATATCCGTTGATGGCAGAAGTCCACGACGGTATATCGTGGTCATGAAGTTGGCATCCAAATTCCTCGTGAACATGATTAATTTGCCAAACCCTTGTTTTGTGAAGTATCCCCAAACATGAACCTTTCCTGGATGTTTCACTGATCTTTGGAGCATCTTACCGTCTTTAGTGGGCCAAGCACGCTTAATAGTGTTTGTCATCCAAAAGGAGGATTCGTCTGTGAACACCACTTGGCTCCAATCGTCATCCACATGTTCAGTTGCCCACTCTTGTCGTTTTTTTATTTGCTTTGCAGTTAGTAAAGGTTTTACCGTCGTTTCTCGAAATTGGTTTTGAAACTCCCTCAAACGGTTTCTTATTGTATTCAGAGAGACATTTACATATGCCCTTTCGAGCCAATTTTTGTTTAGCTGCTTTCAAGGATATGGCTGGATTAACTTCGAAAACCCTCTTTATAACCAAGTCCTCCTGTTTCGAGGTAGCTCGCGATTTGGCAAGTCGTCCACATTTTTGTGCACCAAAAAGTGTTGGTTCCAATGCTGGACAAACGCCTTCGACTTTTTTAAGTACTTCGAAGCACTCAAGTGGGACATCTTGGGACCTTTTGGATGGGAACAAAGAAATACTGCTTCAAAAAGTTTCGCGTGTACGGAACTCATTTCTTAAATATGCTCTTGAGACGAAAGCGATTAATGGACTGTTTCTACAATTGCATTGCGAAATTTACAATGAGATCAAGTTTTTTGAAAATCAAGGCCTACTTGATATTCAAATTATTTCATGCGAAAAAGCCGATTGCTTTCTTCTTGAAAGTACATAGAACCAAGTTTGAAACATAAGTTAATCGAAAATTCAGATGAAAATTCTACAAAAATTTAAACAAAATTTAGACTAGAACTTACACCAAAAACAGACCAAACTTTAGAATAAAATTCAAACAAATATCAACCGAAAAATTCGGACTTAAAATCAGACCAAAACTCAGTCCAGCCTTTGACTAGAATTTAATACAAAAAATCAGAATAAATTTATGCCAAAGTTCAAATGAAATTCAGAGCAAAGTCCAAACAATAAATCTAACCAGAAAGCAACCTGAGATTGCAATCAAAACACAAATCAAAATTCAAGTACATAATAGGACCAAAGTGGTCGCTGTGGTGTAGTGGTAATGCGTTGGACTGCTACGCAGAGTGTCCGGGGTTCGAATCTCGGCACAGGCAAAATAAAAAAAATAAAAAATAAAAGTAGAAAAAAAATAATATTTCTACACGGGACCACCTCTTGGCAGGCAATGGCAAACCTGCAAGAGTAAAAATTGCTATGAAAAGCTTTTTACTTCGCCGTTCGGATTCGGCATTAAACTGTATCCATTCATGTACAAATATAACACGCACAACATGAGTGAATGAGAAAAAGCTCGGCCTAGGCCGTCCATGGGCTGTTGTGCCATTAAAAGTAAAGTAAGTAAGTAAGTAATAGGACCAAAACTGAAATCAAAGCCAGGCAAAAATTTATTCCGAAAATAAGTTTTGGGAATCAGAAATGAAGTGCAAAAATTAGACGAAAACCATACTAAAAATTAGGCAGAAATTCTGACTAAAATTTAGATCAAAATTCACACCGAAATTCAAACCCAAATTCAGACTAAAATTCAAGCAAAAAATTGAGACTAAAATTGATGCAAAAAAATTTTACCTAAATAAAGATAGACCAAAATTCAGGCAAAACTCAGAGCAAAATTCGAGTAAAGCTCTCACAAAATTTAGATAAAATGTCTATCAAAAGTAAAAGAAAAACCAAACCCAAATTCAGACCATAACTCGCACAAAAATTTACACCAAAATTCAGTTAAAAATCCGACCGAAATGTCAAATTAAAAATCAGAGCAAAGACCAATATGGAGTTGAAAAATCATATCAAATTTCATTGGAATTTCCCAGAGAGTCGCACAGCTCAGGTTCACTTGCGCACACATAAATCACGATAGTACAAATTTAAATAAATTAACTTATCTGAAAAACGTTTTAGTAAATTACGTAACCGTTTTTGATGAAATACATAATAATGAAAACTGCAATGTAAGATTAAAAGAACAAAAGTTAAACAAAATTGCTCATTAATTGAAAATTATGAAATTTATTACCAACCTTCATTTACTCATACACAAATTTCTACTGATTTACGTCAAAGAATTAAAAAGTTCATGCTTTTAAGATTTTTTTCAATCTTCTCAACTTTCCGACTGACTGCTTATTTCTCAAACTTATAATTTATGTAAAGTAAAATTGCAACACTTTGAACGATTTTGTTTTGTTATTTTTGTTCTGTTGATGAAGACATTTTCCATTATTATTTTGTGTGTGTGCTCTTCTTGTTTTGTTGTGGTATGCACTGCGGCAGCATGAGAAGGTTGAGTGAGGGAACATAAACGAAAATTTGTTATTTGTATGCCTTTTGGGATAAGCATGAAGTAAAATGACTTTATGCGGCATACTTCAGATACATCAAGATACAAGCTCAAGGACAAAGCAAGTAAGCAGGCAGATAGGCCTGCAGGCAAAAAAGTGACTGTCTGTGTGTGCATTATGCACACGCAAAGAAGACACGCAAAAATGTATGGAGCGCTGATTTTTGTTTTAATGAAGAACAACAACGAGAACTGCAGTAAAAATTCACAAGGATAATCTTTGAAAAAAAAAAAAAAATTTATAAGAAAAGCGAACTAGAATTTTTGCCTTTTGAAACTTAATAAGTATTGAAATGGTTTACAAAACAGAGAGTGAGTGAGCGAGCGCCACTGAGCCTTGTGTGTTTCTGATTTTGCATGTGTTATTGCAATAAATTATATATTTACCACCTTGAGCAAATGATCCAAGGAAGGAACGTACGAGTGAAACGCAAGTAAACAGCGCGCAAGCAGTTGAACTTTTCCTTCTTTACCTGGAAATTTATTCAAGGTGCTGAACATTTTCTGTTAAAATCAGCGAAATAATTAAGTAGGTATCATACTCAAAGGCACAAGAGAGCTGCAATGTGTGCGCGCCTAACATTATACCACAACAAAACTGGAAATTAAACTCGGAGTTGCAATTTGTGGGTCATTTATAAAATGAGCACTGAGCTATGGTGAGAAGAGTGGCGGGAGGGGATAGGAGCAAAGGGAGTAGGAACAGTAATAACTAGAGGAAGAAGAGGATTATCACGATGAATATTTCGCGAACGTATGCTACCATAAGATTATACCACTACCAACATGCTACAGAAAAAATCGAAAAACGAAACGGAAGTAATTGCAAAATGTTTTCAATAATAACAGCAAAATAGCAAGAACGATAAACAGCTTAAACATTTATGGGAGCGCTGCGACATACATAGCCACTCAGAGAGAAGACGAAAGTGAAAGAGAGAGAGGGACAGCAAGAGAGTGCAAGCTGGTGTGTGTGTATGATTGAATGACAGGTGGAGAGAGCGAGTGCCCGAGATACGCACATACTTATGTTTGTTTGTTTGCGTTAGTAATCGAAAGGATTAGCTTGTATGTTGCTGCCTCGGCTGCCGCGTGGGGTAAATGCAGATTATGCAGAAGAAAAACATTAGTAAGCTGTGTATGAAAAGGAACCAAGGGCATTGGCAGGCTCACCAACCTTCCTATACTTATACACATAAATATTTATGGAAAGGTGCGCTAAACGTGTCTATGTTTGTATGTGCGCATGTTCGTGTGTTCATGTCATCATGTTATAGCAGCCATAATGACTGCTATAAAAAATTCAAATTCAACGTTGGCAACACCACCAACACTGGCAGATGAGAACAATTAGCATGTTCATAGTATAAGTATTCTCTGGTGAGCTGAGTTTCTCTGCTGCTTCTCTGCTGCTTCTCTGCTCTGCTATTCTCTTTTCAGCTTGTTGCTGATATTTTTTGCTGCTGCTCTATTGTTGCTCGTTGAAGTAGAAGCAATTAAGATAATCGCCACTAAAGAGTCATTTCCCGTTTGGTGTTGCTGCTGCGTGTGATTAAAATTAGCGATTTGCTGAAGTGAAATGAAAACGAACAAGAAGGAAAAACGTAACTTTAATTTAATTAAATTTTAAGCCTATTGAAGATGTGCGAAGCGCGGCAGCTGCCTTCGCGCTCACATTTACTGATAATAGACTACGAGCACAAGTGCACTATTGTGCATCCTTCAATTCTGTAAATCATTCATTCATCCATTTATACACACAGCTGCACCATGATAGAATCCCATTTGCATACACACTCGCCTACAATCGGTTTCCATGCAGGCATTTGTGTATTCGGTGTGCTTGTGTGTGTGCGTGGGTAGGTAGGTGAAAAATGTTCAACGTTTTCAGTTGGAAATGTTAAACAATTTGACTCTGTCTGCATTTGATTTTATGCACTGGCTTGAAATTGTAGCATGCTCTTCAATTCAGTATCTACTTCAGCACCGGGAAGATAGGCGCAGTTTGAATTGGACAGTGGGGCCAAGTGCATTAGAAGTGCGCCAATCTACAAAATATGTAAAAAATTGTATGAACCAAAGGGAATATGCAAACTATATTCCTAGGTATGAGACTATTCTTAGGAAGTTTAAAAACACATACATGCTTATATATAATATAAATATAAGCAGGATTTCAGCAGCGGGCGTGGCAACACTGATACGATGGTAAAACTAAATGAATGCAATGCTCAGACTAAAATACTACCCCAAACAATGGAAAGATGGCAGAGACAATTCCAATACAGAAACCAGGTAAAGATGCCACACAAGCGTCATCATATAGGCCAATCAGCATTTTACCAACACTATCAAAAATAATGGAAAATATATGTATAATATATGACAGACTACAACCAATTTTAGAAAGATCTCACGCAATACCAGATCACCAGTTTGGCTTTCGCTGCAAACACTCCACAATCCAGCAAGTGAACAGAGTAACGCATAAAATTCTCACGGATATAGAGAGACAACAATTTTGCACTGGGATCTATCTCGATGTAGAAAAAGCGTTTGATAAAGTTTGGATTAAAGGACTTCTCTTCAAACTCAAAAGAATATTACCAGAATGCTTGTACCAATTGATAAAAAGCTATCTCTCAGACCGTCACTTCTATGTGAGACACAAAAATGAAATATCCGCACTACGAAAAATACAGCTGGCATCCCGCAAGGAAGTGTACTAGGACCAATTTTATATACCCTTTATACAGCAGATATACCACAGCCTACCAGCAAAAATTCACATATAGCTACATTTGCAGATGACACAGTCCTCTTGGCATCACACCAAAATATTACAACTGAAACAGCAACACTACAAGAAAATATTGATGAAATCACGAACTGGTTCAGCAAATGGCACATAAAAGTAAATGAACAAAAATCTGTTCAACTTATATATACAACGAGAAAAATTATTAATCCTCAACCCATTAACATTAATGGAACAAATGTTAGGATTGACACCGTCGCCAAATATTTGGGAGTATACATAGATAGTAAACTTACTTGGAACTATCATATAAAAAAAAAAAACGCGAGCAAATGAAAATGACATTTCGGGAGTTATACTGGCTACTGAACAGAAAGTATAGCTTAAATCTAAACAACAAAATACTAATATACAAATCAATAATAATACCTATATGGATGTATGGGCTGCAACTATGGGGAACAGCAAAGAAAAGCAATATTTTGAAAATACAACGTCAACAATCAACAATACTAAGATGCATAGCAAATGCGGACCTGGTACATCACAAACAATAACATTCATCATGATTTAAAAATACCTACAATCACCGCTGAAATTTCAAACTACAACATATCAACAGTGAAGCATCGCAATTACCAAATAGAGAAATCGAACAACCGAAGCGAACACTGAAAAAAACAAGACCATTAGATTTAATCTAACAAAGTAGAATTAAAATCCAAAAATTAATAGATAAACGATATATTGATACTGATTAATGTATTGATTAAAATTCAAATAATTGCTGTGAGGAAATGTATTAAGTGTTGTATATGAATTATCATACGAGGTGTGATCAAAAAATAACCGTTATTTTCAAATTTAGTGAGTTACGTATGTTCGATTTTCGCATTTTTTCTGTTTTTCTGTTATGTTGGTACACATGTCTGTTATATATGTTGGCAATACCAACTATTTTTGATTGCCAGTTTGTTTTTGACAGATAAAAAGGTTAGTCGTGTTTTGGTGTGCTCTTCGATTTTTTATTATTCGAAAAAATGGATCAAAGAAACTGTATTCAGTTTTGTGTATAAAATGAAATTAAATGCGCAAGGACATTTGAAATGTTGACTGTGGCCTTTGGCGAGTCTACTATGAGCAGAACACAAGTTCAATTGTGGTATAACCGGTTTAAGGAAGGCCGAGAAGATGTCAATGACGATGCTCGTCCTGGTCGCCCGAGCATGTCAACAACCGATGAAAACATTGACGCAGTGAAAAAAATGATTTTGGATAATCGTCGAATCACTATCAGAGAGATTGCTGATGATGTTGGCATATCGTTCGGCTCATGCCAAGCAATTTTTACGGATGTTTTAGGCATGAAACGTGCGGCAGCGAAGATTGTTCCAAAATTGCTAAATTTTGAGCAACAACGTTGCTCAACGTCGCTTGTGCGTAAGTTTTTGGCCAAAAACAAAACCGTTATCATGCCTCAACCACCGTATTCACCGGACTTGGCCCCCGCTGACTTTTTCCTCTTCCAAAAACTGAAGACACCGATGAAAGGAAAGCGTTTTGCTACGATTGAGGAGATAAAAGAAAAATCGAAACAGGAACTGGTGGCGATACCAAAAAGCGCGTTTCAGAAGTGTTTCGAGGATTGGAAAAAACGCTGGCATAAGTGTATTATATCTGAGGGGGATTACTTTGAAGGGGACAAGATAGTTGTTGATGAATAAAATAACGGTTATTTTTTGATCATACCTCGTATGTAGACAGATGTACACATACTATTGGAAATTAATAAAAAAAAAAAAAATTTTCTACTATTTCTTAACACATTCTTTGTGCTTTTTTTTTATTCTTTTCTATTTTTGTTTCTACTACTATTTTTAACTGCTTCCTACTACTTTCTCAACAGCTACTCCACTACAATTTCACAGTACTGTTTTCTAATACTAATTTTCTACTACTACTACTTTTCTTCTACTATTTTCTACCACTTGTCTAGTATTTTTCTACTATTATTTACTATAATTTTTTACTACTATTCTACTACTACTTTTCTTTTAAAATTTTCTATTACATTCCACTACTATTCGTAGAAGTAAAATTTCTTTAGCGAGGTTGCAAACTGAAAAATTTTTGAAAGAAAAAGTCTCGTTAAAATTTTTCTATCAAAATCCTAAACATATGGGCTGGTTTTTTAATCATTGACTTATTTAAAATTGTGCTTAAATTTTTTTGTCATCAGAAAGTTGATCATATTTTAGTACTTTTTCTGCTAGAAATTTTACTTTCTACTACTTTTGCAACTACTATTTTCCATTACTCCTTACTACTTTCTACTTTTCTATAACCTTTTTCTACTATTAGTTTCTACTACTTATCAAGTAGGTACTATTTTCTATTATTTTCCACCACTATTCATTTAAGTGAAACTTCTTTGGCGTTTGGTTGTGAATGTTCGAAACAAAAAAGTGAGAGTAATTATTATGCAGCAAAAGCCGGAAAATGTAGTGGTTTTTCGTGTAGATTTTTAATTGAAATTTTTTTTTTTTTTTGTTAACAAAAAGTTGAGTTTATTTTTATGGTTATTTTAATAAAAATTAGGTTTAAATAAGATTTAGCAGGTACAATTGTTATGGATAAAAGTTATTGAAATGAAACTTCTGTGCTTAAGCAGCCTGTGAATACACGAATATAGTACACATCACCGATCGTGTGTGCCGCTACACATCTTAGTTTTGTTAGGAAGTACTTAAACTAAAAAAACTGAGTTCCAAGAGTCAATCTTGGAACTCAGTCATATCCTATTGAATTTTTCGAAATTCCCAGTCAACTTTGAGTTGCTTACAGTTTTTTAGGCACTTTGTGACACCGTAAAGGCTTAAAAGTATTCACCGTTGAGATTGAATGGTATGGACACCTTTTGTGTACTCGTAGCTTTCGGTACAAATGAATATCCAACGCATGTGATGATTTTTAATTCTTCGAAAAAACAATAAAGTGACTTCCTTTTGGTTTTTTTATTTTTTGGTTTGTTTGTTTTTTATATGTCAGTAAATTTATCAAATTGGACGAGTATGAAAAGGAATTCATCGTAAATCGAACTATTGAAGAAGACACACAAAAATAAAAGCATCAATTTATTGCAATGTGATTAAATATGAAATAAAATAAATGTGAATTTATGTAGATACAACATTGAAAATGAATGAAGCAAAACGATGTGGAAAATGATTTTATTATAAAGAGACAGAGTAGGCATGTGCAAGTGGTAGAGTAAGCGAGAGAGAGTGAGAGTGAGACGGGGGAATAAAGGAAAAATGCAGCCAGCCATTTCAAGTGATGGTGATGGCAATGATGATGATGACGATGATAGTGTTCATGTTGCTTGGGATATATATGTATAAAGGAAATTGGTCCATGTGCTTGTGTGTGCGTGTACATGTGTGTTTGCTGAGCGAAATTTTAAATATTGTCGGTGCTACTACGTTTTTGTGATGAGGGTCCGAGTTAAAAATATGAAAATATTAAAAGCAAGCAACATATTGTTGCCAAAAATATTTAATTTATTATTTGGTAGTAGCATCTGTGAATATGAACACAAAAATAAAATATAATTGAAATGTTGTTATGTATCGTACAAACAAAAAAAAAAAAAAGGAAGCATACAGAGGAAAATGAAAACAGAAGCGTGTGCAGAAAGGATCCTTTCATTTATCTCACTGAATATGTGAATAAATGCATGCATGTTGTATATTTAATGAAAATGGGAATTGTTTGTATGTTTAAGTGGATGTGTGTGTGCATTGGAGAATATTATATTTTATTTAAAGGTTACAGTGAAAACTCAAATTTTTAGTAAATACACTACCACGAGCTATCAACCCAGCAGGCAATATTTAAATTAACCATGAAAGTCACAATGATTTTGTGATTTTGAAATATTGATATTTTTCACAAGAAACTCAAATTGGGAAATATGGCAAATGCATCATTCGCAACTTTTTAATTTAACTTTAGTTCTCGACTCGAACTTTTTCTTTACAGTTTTTGTTGCTTTCGATATATGCGGACTTTGTAGAATTCCATAATAAACTAACAAAAAAACCACTATCGACGTATTGACTAGTGATATTATGTTATTGACTGACTGACAGACTGACTTACAGTGTGAGTGAGTGACCATATTCACAATGACATGACTTCAAAATAGTATTTTCCAACTATAATATGCATATTACACAGAAATAGAAAGAAAGATAGCTTATGAGTGGGAGCCAAAGAGAAAGGAAGAGAGAAAGTGAGAGAATAGAATGCATTTTGTAATTTTACTTGGTAAACACATTTACACACACACAAACACACACATATATTCACACACCTGGAGGCGTAATCTGCAGACAGCTAGTTTATATGTATGTGTGCCTGGTTTAATTTGTTCGTTCCATTTTCACACTCATTCATGCATTCACTGTTGCATGTTGCTTTTCAAAGGACGTATTTAAGTATGTATGTACCTCTCCATGCTGATAAGTCTTCTGAGCCATTCAACGCTTGAATGTGTTATTCAGGAGTTTAAAATACATACACATGCTTTAAATGAGAAAGTATGTATGTATTCATCGAAGTTGAATTGATGAAAAAGCAAATTTCAATTATTGATGGTGTAATGTAATAGCAAAGGAAGCATAGTACCTATACATTAAGACTGAGACAGTGATGGAAATTGGAAGTACAAAAGATATGACAAATACATAAAAAAGTGTCATATTCCAATGATATCGAATTCTAATTCTTAGGCTAAACAAAAGCACCAGAGGAATGGAAGTTGTTCGGTTGAGTTTGTGTTTTTCTTTTAATTTTCACAATGTTAGGTAACACGCGAAAAGAAATTATCATATTTCTGACAGAGAGTAAAATCAATATTAAAATTTATGTAAATCTGCGATTGAACAGTGTTCGTCAGAAAAACCGATAAAATTCGTTGACAAAAACTAGATTTATGTGAATGCAGGCATACAGAAGAACAGTGAGAGAGAAAGAGAGAGAGAGAAAGAGAGAGAGAGGGAGAGGGAGAGTTAAAGAGAAGGAACGTTTATGGACCGAAATACGGACTGGAACGTTATATTCGCACACATTTATGCAACACTTTCTCTCATATCTCTCGTATAACTCGTAAAATCTTATAATGTTTCATATTTACAAGTAAGTACAAGAAACCAAGTTCTAAGCACCACATTTGTAATTCGTAAAGTTTTCGATTTCGGATATTTTTTTCGGAATGGCTGTGCGACTTGAAAGTTAGAACTTTGACGATTGATTTGGAGATTGTTGTACCTTTTTTAGAAAAATTTGTTCTTCCAGCATATTATTTCAAAGTTCTTCGATTTACTTCAAAGGTAAAGGATTACAGAAAATATAAACATTGTAGATGGTGTGTGTCGATCTGTTTTTCTCTGGTCTTTTCCAGGATTTGGCGTAGTGTGAATATCTAGTCGATGGTGGATTTACCAGTCCTGAGGCCACACTGATAAGGTGCAATCAGTTTGTTACCTATAGGCTTCAGTTTTTCGCACAGTACGCTCGATAGAACCTTTTGTGCAATATTAAGAAGGCTTAACTCACGGTATTTGGAGCGGCAGATCCTGGAATCACCTTTTTTATGGTTTGGGCAGAGTACGCTGAGGTTCCAATCACTTGGCATGCTTTCATCCGACCATATTCGGCATAGAAGCTCATGCATGCGTTTTTTGAGCTCTTCGCTCTACGACGGTGGTAGCCTAAGCAGCACCTCGTCGGACCAAAGGGACTCTCCTTGCCCACCTTGGTATTAAAGTCGTCTAACACTATTTTATCGTGGCGGGGGCAATGCTAAAAACTTTTGTCGAAGAGCTCGTAGAAGTCATCTTGGGTCGTTTCATCCTTCTCATCCGTCGGGGCATGGACACAAATTAGGCTGATGTTGAAGAATTTTGCCTTGATGCGGATAGTGGCTAGGGGCTCGTTCACGGGCGTCAACCTCGAAACTAGGTGACGCAGTCTCTTCCCAACCTCAAATCCAACACCAAGTTCGTGTCTCGACCCATGACAGCTGTAGTAGATATCACAGGACGCTCTTCTGGAGCAACCCTGTCCCGTCCATCGCATTTCCTGTATAGCGGTGATGTCAGCTCTGTATTGTTGGAGGACATCCACCAGCTGGATAGAGGCACCTTCCCTGTAGAGGGTTCGGACATTCCAGGTACATATCCGTAAATCGTTATCCTTTGGGCGTTTACGAGGCTTCATTTAAGGATTCACTGGGGAATATTTTGGCGTGGTGAGTTCCAAGCCCGACGCACTACTATTTGTTCAAGGCCATGGAGAAGCCCGCCGCACACATCAGTTAGCTCACTGACATTTGTCAGAACGCTATACAGGGGACGCCACGAGGAGGCTGTGTGCGAACTTGAAACATAGAAGCGCAAGGATCGAACATGGACGTACCTGCGACTGTCACGAACTTTACCTTGTGTCCTACAAAAAAAAATTATAACAATTATACTAAAAATCAACTAAATGATAATAAATCTGTGATCATAAAAACACATGAAACCTGGAAAATTACTTATCTCTTTATTTGCAGCGCCAAACGAAGTTTATTTGAATAAATTAATTATCAAATCTCATTTTTACTACGTTTTATTTTTTCTAGGTACATCGGTAGTAAAAATCATAAAAATATATGCTCACCGCTATAATATAAATTGCTGCATAGCAATCATAATTCAATCTTAAACGTTTTTAAAATTGTAAATTGGTTGATATAACCTTAGCGTAAATTAATGCAATTTGTTCAACATGGATTGAGAATGGATGAAAATGAGAAAGGGAATGATAGAGAGTGAGAGTGGGAGAGTAGAAGCTAAGGCGCGCTGTGTTGCATGCAGTTATTAGCACGTTTGCAATGCACACGATTGGCGATTGGGGATTGGGGATTTATGTGGTGCGGAAATAGGGAGAAATATCCCCTGATTTCTTTTGTGTTTCATTTCCAGAGTCGAACACGAAAACTCATGGGTATTCAAATTTCATCAATTTCACTTTTTCAATTTTTCTTTTACATTTTACATTTTACATTTTGTTGCCCGCACATTTAATTGCAATGTAAAATTGTAACACACTTTTGTTGTTTTTTGTGTGTTAGGATAGATAAAAATTATTCCAAAATGAAGCAGTGAACAACAACAACATACAGATCTAAATAAATAAAAAAAAACAAAATTATGCAATATTACCACAGGAAATTTATGTAAAATAAATACGGCGATTAAATGCTAAGCTCGTTCAAGTGCGAATATGAGATTAAAAATAAAATCTGAAGGCGGCAAAATTGAAATTGAAAATTTAATTTTTCACAAATTTCCTCTTCGTGTTGGAAGTGTTTACTCCACCCCCTCCAGTGTAAATATTTTAATACTTAAAATATGAATGTAGGTAAGTTTTTTTCGACCTTTAGAAAAATGCATATCAGCTGAAAATTTGTTTCGAAAATAGTACATAACTAAACTCAGCACTAATATTAAAACAAAACAAACAATGTGAGCTTAAGGCGGAGGAGTTGTCAAGTGGAGGGGATAAGAGTTAAGTTCTCATACTACGTTTCGTTTATGTCCTTCCGGTGAGCAGATGATGATGATGTTGATGATTATGATGATTATGATGAAGATGGTGATGATGATGATGATGATGATGATGATGATGATTATGATGATTATGATGAAGATGGTGATGATGGTGATGATGGTGATGATGTTGATGATTATGATGATTATGATGAAGATGATGATTATGATAATGGCAATGACGAAATGCGATAATGATTGTGGCGTATAAATGTTTTTACTATTTGCCTGTGTTTGCGTGACTCAGAAGCAATAACGTACATATACACAAACAATTTTACAGTTCTACTTATGCATGCATTTATGTTGTCAGATGTTAACACACACCCTTTAATCGCTCACATGAAATTGCGACAATATATTCAGTCTGTTCAACAAAAAACGTTTTTCTCCAACAGACTGTATGTAACATGTATTTGAAAAAGTGTTTTATTTTTGAGAAATACATATTAAGTAATATGGTTTTCGTCAGGAAGTTTAATATGCGGTCCCATCTCCTGCATTGTCCATAATTGCTTGGCATCTTTGGCGACAACTTGCAGCTTGAATTTCAGCATATTCAACGGAAAGAGACCTCCACGTACTTTTGAGCAATCGAATAAAATGTTTTGATGATTTTATTTTCTTTTTGGATACCTTAGCATTCTTTATGGGATTTGCATCTGGTAACTGAGAGGTCCAATCCAAAGTTGTAATATTGTGATCCTCTTTCCACTTAGTGCATAGTTTAGTTCTGTGTTTCGGGTCGTTATCTTCTTGTAATATTCTTTTTACTTACTTTTAATGGCACAACAGCCCATAGAGGGCCTAGGCCGAGCTTTTCGCATCCACTCATGTTGTGCGTGTTATATTTGAACATTAATGGAAGCGACCTACAGTTTAATGCCGAATCCGAACGGCGAAGTGAAAAGTTTTTCATAGCAATTTTTACTCTTGTAGGTTTGCCATTGCCTGCCAAGAGGTGGTGCCGTGTAGAAAAATTATTTTTTCTACTTTTTTTTTATTTTTCCTGTGCCGAGATTCGAACCCCGGACACTCTGAGTAGCAGTGCAACGCACTACCACTATGCCACAGCGGCCACAGAGGTTTCCGGCCTCTTCCTAGTTCTGGTAATATCCAATCGATGTTATTTTTCCCATATAATAATTCAGCTGACTTTAATAGACAATCCTTATACAACTTCAGCATTCTAACGGCATTTAAATTTTCCGTGAATCATTTAAGAAAGCCAAATCATTGGGCAGAGAAGCATCCATAGACATGAACCTTCTGCGGATGTTTTACACTTCGTTGAATAAATTTTTCAACCAAACATGTTTAATTGGATTTAACAACACAAAAGTGGATTGATTCATCTGTAAATATTACTTTGGTCCAATCACGATCGATGCTTGTGTAAGCCCACTGAAGACGCTTTTCAATATGCTTTTGTGAAAGCAATGGTTTTGACAAAGTACTGCTACGTTTTATGCGTGATTGCTGAAGTCTGTCGCTAATCGTTTTTAAGGATATATCCAACCCCTTCTCCGATAACATTTTTTTTGCTTCCGTTAAACTGCTCATTGATGATTTTATCCTGCCGCGTGGAGGTGGCAGGTTTTTGGCCTCTTCCTGGTTCGTCGTCAACGTTTCCTGTTTCTGAATATCGTTGAGACCACCTCTTAACAAATGTGCAAGTAGTTTTAAGATATTTTGCAGTTTTTTAACTGACCATTAGGCCCTTTATGAAACGTTTCTTGAATTGCACACTCATTTTGTTTACACGTGTTACAATGGAAAGTACAAACAGAACTAAATTAAAATGTATGCGTCGACAACAGCAACAATATGTATTTATATAAAATAGCACATTCCAATTTTTTTTCTTTTGGAAGTCAACTGAGTAAGACAGTAACGTTTTTTGTTGAACAGACTGTATATTTTTTTTTTTTGGCACATTGCCCAACGAACCAAAGCTAAACGAAAACAATATACGTAAATGTGCATACATATTTATGCAATATCCTTTTTTATACACTTTCTTTTTTATATATATTTAAACACCATTTTAATGGCATGCTTGACAATTTTTTAAGTGTATTTTTATTACAATGCATTATTTTTAATGCTATTATTTTTACTTTTATTATAATTTACAATATGCGTTTGTGTTTGTTTTTTAGCTGCAACTTTAACTGTTGTATTTTTTTCCTGTTTGGTTTTTTACAGGATACTAAATTACGAATACTTGCTTCGATGGGATCACAGGAGGATACGCTGGAAGAGAAAACCGTGACCATTTGTTATGGCAGTGATTTTGTTAATATGTCATTTGTAAACTTTTCTGCCATCAATAGTCAAATTGCACAGGTAAGTCAGATTTAATAAATATTGTGAAAAAATTCAAGACTGTAAAATATTATAAATTGAAAATTGCAATAAACTCAAGACAAACAAAAAAAAGCAGTGGAAAGCATTGATTTATAATTTATGGAACACAACTTTTAATTTTCAAAACTTTTTGAGTAATTGTAGCAACATAATTTAACTCGCTATAGTAAAAATCATAGACTGAGTTCAACATTTAACAAACAATGAAAAGGAACTAATTAAAATTTTTCATTCGGTAACTTGCGAATACGAGGAAATTGCGCTTAAAATCGCTAGGTACTATAAACACAGAAAGTTAAACTGAGCAAGAGATGAGAGAAGCGGTGAGAGCAAATGAGAATAGGAACAAAAGGAATTCAAATTAGGATCGCCCATTGAAGTATGAGCATCTGTTCAAGGAGCCTATAGAAAATGAGTGGCTAGAAAATTTATGACAGCTGAATACAGCATATGCAGTAGTTTCAACAAGAAAGCAATCGGCTTAAGTCACTGAAAAAATTAAGGTATCTTAAAAAAGTGCACAGCATCATGAAATGATTAATTACCATTCTTTGTAATTTCATTACAACGGAAATGCATGCTATCGACTAATTTTTCAGCATATGACCGTGTTAAACTTCACCATATTTCCCTAAGAAGCCGTTTCAAATGATTTATTGAACGTATCTTTTTTCCACGTAGTTGTAACTTCATAAGAGCCCAAACATTTTCGATCGGATTCGCATCTGGCGACTGTGAGGGCCAATCCAATGAAGTTATGCCGTTTTCCTCTTTCCACTGTTACACAAGCGACTGCGATGTTTTGGGTCGTTGTCCTCTTGAAGAACCCAATCTCGGCTTCCTGCCCCAAATCACATATCCGTTAATGGCAGAAGTCCATCCGTGGTCATGAAGTTGGCATCCAAATTCCTCGTGAACATGATTAATTTGCCAAATACTTGTTTTGTGAAGCATCCCCAAACATGAACATTTCCTGGATGTTTCACTGATCGCTGGAGCATCTTACCGTCTTTAGTGGACCAAGCACGCTTAATAGGGTTTGTCATCCAAAAGGAGAATTCGTCTGTGAACACCACTTGGCTCCAATCGTCATCCACATGTTCAGTTGGCCACTCTTGGCGTTTTTTTATTTACTTTGCCGTTAGTAAGGGTTTACCGTCGTTTCTCGAAATTGGTTTTGAAACTCCCTCAAACGGTTTCTTATTGTATTCAGAGAGACATTTATGCCCTTTCGAGCCAATTTTTGTTTAGCTGCTTTCAAGGATATGGCTGGATTAGCTTCGAAAATCTCCTGTTTCGAGGTAGCTCTAAAATTGCCGCGATTTGGCAAATGGTCCTCATTTTTGTGCACCAAAAAGTGTTGGTTCCAATGCTGGACAAACGCCTTCGACTTTTTTAAGTACTTCGAAACAGCATACAGAAATCTAGGCAGCAGCGAATGAAAAGTCAGGTCAAAATCGAAACTAAAAGTCAGATCGGAAATCAGACAACAAATCAAACTATATTGAAACCAAAAATCTGATTGAAGGTCAGACCCAAAGTCGGAGCAAAAATCATATTAAGATACAAACTAAAATTCAAGACAAAATTTCGGCTGAATGTCAAACCAAAAATTAAAAAAAATTAAGCCAACAATTAGTCCAAAAATCCAGATCAAAAATCGCAACAAAATTAGAAGAAAATTCAAATCAAAATCGATATTAAGAAAAAAACTTAGACCAAACATCAGTGCAGGAAAAATGTGAAGTAGCAATTTGGACCAAAGGTGGACCAAAAATCAGAGCACCAATCAAACCATATCCAAACCAAAATCAGACAGAAATTTACACTAAATTTAGATCAGTAATCAGACCAAAAGTCGGACAAAGTTCCAGACCAAAATCTTACAAAAATTTAGACCTAAACTCAAATCAAAGTTCCGGAAAAATTCAGATCATAATTCCGATTAAAATGGAAATCAATATTGGGAATTAAAATCAGAGTACATACAAATCGAAATCAAATCCAAACCAAAAAAATCCAAATCAAAACAAATCCAGACAAAAGCTTACCGAATTCAGACTAAAACTCAGTCTAAAGTATTGAAAAAAATCGACATTAAAAACATTCGAAAATGAAGATAAAAAAAAAAAAATTCTGATTTAAACTCAGACAAAAAATGCAATCCAAAATCGAGATCATAGCAGACCAAATCATAGCTGGCCAAAATTTAAACAGAAAATCAGACCTCAAAACCATTCCACATTTCAATCAAAGATCAGACCAAACATCGGACCGAATTCTGCAATAACAAGACCCACAATCGGAGCAAATACCTCTGTAAGCCTCCAGACCTAAATTCACACCAAGATTCACACCGAGATTCGAATCAATATTAAAGCAATATTCAGACCAAAATTTAGATAAAACAACAGACTAAAAATCAGATTGAAAATTGGGTTAAAATTTAGACTGAAAATCAGTTTCAGATCGAAATTCAGCCTAAAGTGAGGTCAAAATCAAGTCCATAAATCACAATAAAATGCAGGTCAAATCTCAGATCAATATTTGGAACAAAACTCAAAGCACAATTCGACCAAAGTTCTCATAAAATTCAGACCAAAATTAGAGACCTAAGCTTAGACCAAAAATTTCGACAGATAGATAATCTAAAAGTCGAGACCATGGCAGGAAAAAGTCAATAAATCCGATTCCATAGTAAAACCAAAAATCAGACCACAAATGATCCAATAACCTCAAGATCGATTCCCAGCCACTTTGGACCAAAATACGGATACAAATTTAGAATTTTTGGGAAAAATCAATACCAAGTCCAGACCAAAGACAAAAAATAAAAAAGACTGAAGCATCATCAGGTATCATCATAACTCAAACTTAAAAACGGATTAAAATCCAGAGCAAGCAAGCAGTAGGGTGTACACATATGTAAACACAACCTATCCCACATTCCATTCTCACAACTGCATTTGTTCGACAATGCATCCGAGTAACGTTTATGCTAGCGCTCCACTTTTGACGGCCACTGAACTCGATGCATGCTGGTTCTGAATGGTTCTGAAAGTTCAAATGCATGTGAGTAAGCAGGCGCATATTTAAACCCATGCAAGTAAGTAGGTAGTATAAGATATAACTATTATAATTAGCTTAGTATAACAGTTTGTAAAAACATATAAAAATGCGAGTGCGCTGTTAATAAAGTCAGATTTTAACAATCTCCAACTGCTTAGTAGGCAGACCAAAGCGAAATCTGTTTCGCTAGTTAGTGCCAGTGAAGGCAAACCTGTGCCACTGACGTCTTTCGAATTGTTGTAATTCTTGTACTTCTACAAAGCTCTTTAATCCTGTAATTTTTGGTTTATTGTAATCAAATTGTGTGATCTGTGTTAACACACTCACTCATTAAATACTAATTTTAATTGCTGCAATAAAAACTACAAATAAAGTTTAAGTAGTAACAATTAAATGGCACAAGTTAGCTTCAAAATTCTCATAAAAAGATGAAACACAAAAATTAGCAAAAATATTTGTGCCAAAAAATAATCAATGCAATCGAGTAAAGTTGAGTGCTGCAAATTTTACATTGCTGTTTTTCATCTCTCTCTCTCTCTCTCTCTCTTCCTCTCTCTCTCTCTCTTCCTCTCTCTCTTCCTCTCTCTCTTCCTCTCTCTCTCTCTCTCTTTCTCTCTGTCTCTCTCGGTTATTGGATAAAAGCCAATATTATTTATTTGATTTTTTGGCAGTAAATATATGTTGTAGTTTCTCCTTTGTTGTTGCTGTTGTTGTTGTTGCACTTTTGGCGCATGCAAGTGCGAACTCACTCATTTACTTTTTGATTACATATTGACTTTCAAATTGTTTACCTTTACTTGCTCCTGCTACAACAGGATGTTATGCTACCTGCAGCTTATTTGTGCTTTCGCATATTGGCTCTCATTCTATACTCGTATTGGGTTAGTTAGTTACAAAAAAAACAACAAAAAAACAACAAAATGAACTAACACCAATATGCAGCTGGTGCACACAACCAAACAGACACACTCACATACGTGCCTTGAAAGTCTTTGAACTTTCGGTAGAAGCAAGATATTGTTGTTTTTTTAGTGTTTCTTCTTTTTTGTACTTATATTTTTTTCTACATATTTTTTATTCATTCTACCAGCGCAGAGCTGTAACTTTATTTTTCAAATTACTACAACAACAACAGCAGTAATAACACGAACAAAAATAAAAATAGACGTAAAAAAAAAACACCCCGAATGACATCAGGTGTAAAAACGTTTTCGCTTACAATTTATGCCAATATTTTTTATATCAATATATTTTTTATACCAAGGAACATATTTTTTTGATGCACATCATTATTTTTTATATTTATTTATAATTTATAGTCTTACTTTACTTACTTTTAATGGCACAACAGCCCATGGAGGACCTAGGCCGAGCTTTTCGCATCCACTCATGTTGTGCGTATTATATTGTACATAATTTATAGTCACAGTTAACAAAAATTTTGAATGATTAAGTAGACTCGGAGCTTTTAGTACTCCTACTCGTATGTAGAATAATTTCATAAAAAATTAAATGAATTTGTTAATATTGGAAAAATTGGGAAAAGGATCAGAGAGAGGCTTTTGGCTTTCATCCTTTGGCTCTTGTAACCGATGACAGCGCATCAAGCTGTTCTGTGAAACTCGAGTTTAAACCATTGTGAGGCTGTCCCTTGCACGCACAGATAACGTTTTCTGAGCATCTCATATACAATACATTGAATGGGAGAAGATCGTTATGCTCTCTGCCCTTCAGTGGTTTAAATTCATAGGGTAAGATATTTATTTACAACTTCCAAAAAGTCAGTTTTTTAGTAATTAAAGTGACAAGTGTAAGTTTCGTTAAGGTCATATGGAGATCAAGTTGCGATTTGAAATCAATCTGAGATCAGGTTGCACTTGACTTGAGATGAAATTGGAGTTAAGTTCCAGTCAAATTAAAGTCGCTTTGAAGTCACCCTGAAGTCCGGTTTAGGTCAAATTGAAGTCAAGCTTAGGTCAATCTGAAGTCAATCTAAAGTCAATTGGAAGTAAAATTAGACTCAGGTTTGAGCGAAATTTAAGTCAAGTTGAAAGTAAGTTGATATAAAGTTAAACTAGCTTCAAAGTTTCGTTTCAATCAAGTTAAGTTCAAATTGTTAGAGTCACTTTGAAGTCTAGTTGAGGCTAAGTTGGTGTTGATTTGAGATAAGGTTGAAAGTTCACTACAGTTGAAATCATGTCATCAAATTCAAGTCTAATTGTGGTCAAATTGAGGACATATTGAAGTCAAGTTGAGGTAAACTTAAAGTTACTTTGAGGTCAATTTGAAAAAGAAATTAAAGTAAAGTTGAGGACAGATTGAAGTCAAGATGAAGTCAACTTTAGGTCAAGTTAAAGCCAAGTTCAGGACTGGTTGAAATTAATTGATTATTAAACTGAGTTCAAGTGGAGAATAAGCTAAGCTCAAGTTGAAGTTAATTGCAAAGTTGAAGTCAAGTTGAGCTCAAGCTTAAGTGAAGTTAAGATCAAGTTAAGACCAAATTTATGTCAAGCTAAGGTAAAGTTGATATCAGATTGAGGTTAGATTTGAGTCAAATTGAGGTCAAGTTTAAGACAAGTTTACAAGCAAAGTCTCGGTAAAGCGAGAGCCATGACATCTGTAAAACTATAATTCCCAAACATTTAGATTATGTCCAAGTCGCAACAATATTTCACAGCCAAAATACTGATTTTGTGTTTGGAGATTTTATATTTGGGAGTATGATTTCGATTTTGGGATGTTGACTTTGAAGATTTTTATTGAAATGTATAATCTCATAACGAAAAATTTCTTTGTCAGATATTTTTATGATCTTTTTTTTTATGCTATAATGATAATTATTTTATATGCTGTATATTTCACGAGCGAGAAAATTTATTTGTTATGAACCTTTAAACATTTTTTGCTCTTACATTCATCGAGCCCACTAGGCCTTGTTACCCTCATTTGAGTCATTTTTTCTAAGCATTTTCGAAATAAAGTTCCTAAATTTCCCATACATATAATCAATAAAAATATAGATTTTCAAACAATTAATCCGTAAATAAAAATTTTTGTGAACTTTAAATAAATCAAAAACGCTATGCCTACATTTCATATTTATTAATTTTTGCTTACGCGTAGTTGTGATGAATGAAACGAGAAATGATTGAAAATACTGTGCTATTTAATTTGTTGTTTGCTTATGAAAAACCGAAACAGAATAAAAAACATTGAAAGAAAGAAGAAAATAAAGAAATGTATATTTTTTTTTATTTATTTATTTATTTATATCCTGGCACGCTTACAAAAACCAAACGCAAATATTTGGCACGAATTGTACCTTAGCACAAGTACTCGTAAATACATGCGGGAGTATGCAGAAAGTAGGGTACCGCATCTGGTTAATCACAACTGACTGCATTGCATTTTTAACCTAACGTTGGATGCTAATCAGTGCGCTGAAATAATATAAACATTTCTGAAATTCTTATGAAATAATTTTCGAAAGAAATCAGGCAAATATTGTGTGCTTGAGGAAATTCGTTTCAATACGAGTAATTAGAAAGTTTTCGAAAAATATTTAATTTTTGTACGTGAGATTTTGCAAAACACATCAACATCATATTTTGTGTGTATTTCCGATGTTTGAAATTAAATGCAGTATTTTTATTATAAGTATTTTTATAAATACTTAAGTAATGTTTTGTTTTGTTTTGTTTTGTTTTGCTTTGCTTTGTTTTGTTTTTACACAATTTCTCAATATTCTTCTTCTTATTGCTGTTGTTTGTTTGTTTTTGTAGTACTGGTGTGATGTAATTCTGAAATTAGCCTATAGCCAGGCGCAACTGAACGGTTCGGCGACCATGTTCTTGCAGAAGGCACATACAAAACTTAGTTTGCTAGTTGATAAAAATGGCAACATTTCAGTGAAAAAGTAAGTATGACGTTTCTATCAACTTTATGCATCTGATGCCAGATGTGGCACTCACTTACTGGCATTCACATTTTTGCTTGAGCTGCTCACCGGTCACCAAAACACAAATACAAAGTATCTTTCTTTATATATTTATACCATATAGTATGTGACTACATTGTAACTTTTGTTACTTTCTTTATACATTTTTCTCTCAATTTCAACTTTTCTTTTCTACTGTCATTTCGTTTTTCATCATTATTATCTTTCCGTCTGTGGTGTGCAGCATCATAAAACTTTTCACACAAAATAAAGAAGATCGCAAGCGCGTCGAGAAGGCATTGGATGTTAGCGGTTTGCCATCGGGTAAAGTGGAAATATTTCCGCCATCAAAAATTCAATTTGAAGATTTTTACAATTTATATAAGAATTTAACGCAACGCAGTGAAGTTGAGAAAATATTTGATGGCATGTAAGTTCAACCTGACTTTTTGACTTTGAATTTGATTGACTATTGAATATCTAAGAGTAGGTATGGTTACTGCTTGACCTGACTTCCTTCCCTTACTCTCCCCCCTCTAGTGTTGGCAACTCAAAACGTAAATGCATGTCCATTACCCAATTGGTTGAATTCTTGAATAAAACACAACGTGATCCACGTTTAAATGAAATATTACATCCATATGCGAATCCAGCGCGTGCTCATGAGCTGATACAACAATATGAGCCTAACAAATACAATGCCCAAAAAGGACAGCTCAGTTTGGATGGATTTTTAAGGTAAGTGATTATTTTAAAATGTAAAATGACAACAACAAAAAAAAATAGTCTAAAAAATTATACTTACTATATTTCTTGATAACTACTTATCTACTACTTATGTACATGGAAAATGTCACTCATACGCCATGTGTGTCATGATATATATATTTCTTAGGTAATTCATCTCATTTTTATTTTTTTTTTTTTTTTTGTGTACATATTTTTTTTATATCTATTATTTTTAAGTATCTTTTTAATAGTAGATATACTTATGACAACAACAGATATACCAACAACAACAAAAAGCAATAAAGGGCAAAGATACCTTATATTTAAGTTATATAGTAAGTGAAAAGTCGTGCGAGCAACCAACAGGGGGGGAAACAGGGGTAAACACTTTAGTGTTGCCACACACTTTGAAGATTCACACATACTGGCAGGGAGAGAGCGAAAGAGTGAAAGCTGTTACTGTATTTTGGTACTCCCTTTGGGCATATAAAATTGACTCTAACAAGCAATGAAGTGAAAAATGTCTTAAGTACCCTTTTCAGTGCTGTTGTGCCGTATCAAAAGCGTTAAAGGTAGCAGATCCAGTAAAAAATTTGGAGTTACTTTCTAAGAACTTTAGAACTGTTTGCTTTGCTAAAGAACTCACCCAAAAACTCATCCAGGTTTTACAAACGGGTGGTGTTAACTTCATTCCGGTTAATTTTTCACAATTTTCCACCTGTCAGCTTTCCACTACCCTCAAACGAATCCGTTCACATAACCATATCAGTGGGATAAGCTATTTTGTGAATAGCTTCGAAAACTAATTTTAGTATGGATCTATCGGAAATAGTTGATATGTTTGCTGCCAAAAAGAATTAGATAATGTAATTGGTCATTAAACACAATTTCGGAAATAATTTCTATCTATTTTCTAACATTTTTGGAAGAGTTAACTCACAGTTAATGGAAACCAACGATTGCAATTGCTTTAATTTGACACATTTACAAAATCAAATGGAGAATCGATAGATTTTCTCTATAACGCCTGGTAATCCCGTTCAAAACCCATAGGAAATATGCGCAGAACTAAGAAAAAATATTTTCTATTATAGCTTTACTAAAACAAAGTTAAAGAACAAAGCTCCTCCAATTTGAGTCTTTAATTCTATTAATTTATTCATATTTTAATTTATCATAAGTGTTTGTAATTCCCATCAAGGGACTGAAAATTCATAACATTGGTATATATGGGACCAAAAAATGTAAATATTTTGTTACTTTCAGTTTATCATGAAACTGCCAAAAGCTTATTTGAATAGATCCACTAAAGTTAAAAATCATTTAGGTCATAATTAAAAGAAAAAAGTAACTCCTGAAATCGAATGAATAGATCTGGAGAGGTGCAGATGCATTGTAGTTGCATCTGCACAAAATATAGGCTTGGCAGTTTCTGGAAAATTTCCAAATGGTGCAGCAAAGCGGCTTGCAGGTAAACTTGACTAAGAGTAAACTGATCTCATTTACTAATAAGCATTGTATCTCATTATATCTCGTTAGTATTCTGGATCTAAATGGAGTCACTCTAAGGTTAGTTAGTTAGTTAGGAACGGGGAAAATGCTTGGGACTTGTCCAGGGTAGGGAACTAAACTTTAAAGTTAATTCCCTGTTTAGGTTTCAGGCGATTCTCTCATGTACGAAAGCAGTAGGCAAATGATGGCATATGGAATTGCCTTGAATTTATCATTGCCTTTACACAACAATTTTTATCAAATCTTTAATGTGGTGCAATGATTTTGTGGGTAGCCATTTGAGTACGCCCTCAAATGGCTTATTTAGAAGATCTAAAGACGAAAAGGATTAATTTTCTCACTATTTCTGTTTTTGCCCAGCCTCGATCTGCTCAACTTGTGGTCGGTTGATTTGAGGGACCTAATAAAATCTAAATAGTTAGATAGATGGTTTTTGTAATCCAGTTGTCTAAATGATGTCTAAAACGCCAATGTGGACAATGGACAATGGACAACTTTCCTTAACAGACCACATTTTCCACGGCAGGACTAACGAATTTTTAAGGGTAATACCCTAAAAAGCTTACGATTAATATCTTCCTCCCCCTCCAGGGTTCGTTTCCAGGTACTTACACCTAAGATTTCCTCATTTGACTTGCGGGTTCCATTCGAAAGCTATAGTAAGTAGGAAAATATACTATGTAAACACTTTTTAAGAGACCTGTCTGGTTAATTTACTGGATATACATTTTAAAATATATATAAAAGAAATGAGATTTTCATTAAAGGGGCTGTGAGAAACGTGGTCGCTGTGGCGTAGTGGTAGTGCGTTGAACTGCTACGCAGAGTGTCCGGGGTTCGAATCTCGGCACAGGCAAAATCAAAAAGTAGAAAAAAATAATTTTTCTATACGGCACCACCTCTTGGCAGGCAATGGCAAACTTACAAGAGTAATAATTGCTATGAAAAGCTTTTCACTTCGGCTTTCGGATTCGGCATTAAACTGTAGGTCCCTTCCATTCATGTACAAATATAAGACGCACGACATGAGTGGATGCGAAAAGCTCGGCCTAGGCCCTCCATTAGCTGTTGTGCCATTAAAAGTAAAGTAAGTAACTAAGGCTGTGAGAAACCTACCTACCTGTGCCATTTTTGAACTACTTCCCCATTGTTAGGACTTTCTTCTCAAAGGTTCATTTCTAGGTACACATAAATCTTTTTCAATTGTACTGCGGATTTCATTCTATAACTTGTCAGTAGATCTTTTTAGCCAGTTTTCGAAGAGTATGACAAATTCATTTACATTTCTTTTGTTGGAATTAAGTATTCACACTTTATTGAGATAACCGAAAGAGCCTCAAGCTCCTATTATGTGCCGAAGTGTCTCCTTCTGTATGAATATTGCTCCCGAAGTAAGTAAAACCACCGACGTTTCTGATCTTGGTATCTTCTGAGTATTTTTTACAGTTTTTTTCTACTTTTCTCTAAAGGAGTCTCACTCTCACTCAATGGAATCCAATGGCTAAGATTGAACAATTATGTAAAAGCATAGCGTGTGATAAGTTCGATATATTTTGCCGTGAGTTGTAGCTTGCTATAATTTTTGAAATAGTTACACAGTTTTTTTTTTTGCTGGGCCTAAATAAGTAATTGTATATGTTTGTATTTGAGTATGTTTTGGCGCCACCTGATGCATAAATTCATTATCATCATCATCAACAACAACAACAGCAGCAACTTGAAAATGAAGAAGCAGCAGAACAGCTAAAGAATAAGGAATAATGAAAATAGTAGACACTGGTAGCTACAGCAATAACAGCAGCAGCTACTGGCACTCTTCCACAAATTAAGTGCTTGTAGACACTTGACACAAACATGTACAAACATAAATTTTCATATTTATGCAATAGTGCAAATGTGTGTTACTTGTGAGCACTTGTGACACTTGGAAGTAGCACCAACAATAACAAGAACAGCGAATTGTTATTGCAACAAAAAATGTGCAACATCATGAAATTGAAAACTGACTGCCAGCCTGCCTGCCTGCCTGTCTGACTGTCTGACTGCCTGCCTGCAAGGCGATGTGAAATGCTTCTACTCTAAATTAACTATTGTGGGACACTTAAAGCAAGTGAATATATATAAATTTTTTAGAATGCCATCAGAGCCTATAAAAAGGCGGCTGCGGAAACGGAAACTCAAGCAGATACCTTAGTCAATGACTATACTCGTACATACATATATTAGTAAAGTTTTATGGTATCCCGGGGAAAACACTATACTTTCTGAAGGACACATTTGAACTGTCAAACTGTGTGTGTATAGAGCATAATATACATATATACATATAGACTTGCAACTATTTACTTCTTGTTCTTTCTGGTTAGATTCTTTTTGTTTTTGTTTTACTTTTTACATATGAGTTTGTTATTCTGATAATCTGAAAGGCAATCCAGCGACATTGAGAGCTGAACTCAAATGTGTACAACTTTTGGTGTATTTTTATATTTATATTCGGAAGCTCATAAAACTTTTAGTTCTTTTTAGTTCTTTGTTGTTGTTGTTGTCTTTTCTTTTTAAATAAATGATTAGCTTTGAGTATGAGAATGAGCTGCCCATCACTTTTGTGACATTGTCATTTCAAATAATTGATTTTCTTTTACGACAACTTACAACTTACGCTCTCGACATTGGTTGATATACGAGAATGTGCCACCAAGTTTAATTAATGTTGGATGGGCTATAAAATATATGCAAGCATGAGATGTCAGGAGAAAAATTTCAACGCAGCGAGAAAAAGATCAGGAACCGAAATAGTTACTGTTGTTGTTTATATTCAATGTATGAAAATTACAATAAAAAAGAGAAAGTTGATTGATTGCCAAGCTTTGATTTGAAAAGCTTTCAGTCGAAGAATTGATGCTGCATTTATTGGAGAATTTTTAATGAGAATGGGGAAAATATCAATCTCCGACATGTATTAAATTAAAATTTCATATTTTGGATCAAATCTTTAAATTGTCAGTGTGTAATGAATGGATTTATTAATAACGAACAAACTGATGTTATATGCCATATACCGATTTTAGCACAGCTTTTGACAAAGTCAATCATGGCCTCCTTATTAAATGCTTTTGACATGGATAGAGTCATATATTACTAACAGAAAACAAAATGAGATTTTCCGAATTGCCGTATCAAAGAGCATTGCTGTTACTTCCGGAGTTCCTCAAGGGAGCCATCTGGGACCTTTATTATTTCTTCTGTATGAATTGCCATTTGTTATTCGAAATTGCAAAATTGTTGCAACGGCATACAGTTGATGTAAAGTTTTTCTTATCTTACAACTCTATAATCCAACAAAAACTTCTGCAAGAAGATCTTGATAATTTTTCGAAATGGTGCCGATTTAACTTGATGTTACTCAATCATGATAAATGTAAGTTTATGACATTTACAACGATACAACCTATGCCTGCTAAATACTCTTTACACGATCAGACTCTGAGTCATGTATTGATATTTGCTGATTTGGTTATGACAATTGGCTCCAAATTAAGTTTTCACTTGCATATCAAGACGTGTGTGAACAAGGCTAAAAGTTCTTTAGGATTTGTTAAACGCTGTTGAAAGGCGTTTAACGATCCTTGTACAACAAAAACCTTATTAACTTCACTTGTTAGACCCATTCTTGAGTAAGGGTCTCCTATCTGGAATCCTCAATATAACTGTTATATGAGTAAAATTGAGTCGGTTTAAAAACAATTTCTTATTTTTTTGCACTGAGGAGCTTTTGTTGGAATCCTCTTCTGAATCTTCCCCCGTATGAACATCGATTGAAACTTATTAATCTACCGACATTGATAAGCAAAAGAAAAAGAAAAATACTGAATATAACATTTCTTGTAAAGCTTTTGAATGGCACACTATCATCTTTGTATGTACTAAACGAAATAAACTTTAACAAACCCTGTAGAAGCTCACGTTATTTTATTCCTATTACATTTTCGTGAAATATGTAGAGATTTTGATGTGTTCTGTGGAACACATCGAAATAAAACTTACTTATCATGCTAAATCGATAAACAGCTAATGATTTTGTATCTGTAGTTTTAAAGAATGCCTTTTTGGATATACGCGGCTCATTACATATATTCGTGTAAAACGGTTGCGTCGGTCACCGATCCGTGCGTTATGCGGATGCGCCCCTCGGTCGTATTAAGAGGGAGGAGCGTCCGTTGGGATTGCAGTTAAATATTAGTCTGAAAAGGCTTCAATTAAAACATAATGATTAGGATTACAATTGAGAACAATTGGCGTTTGGGTTGAAATAACTCACAGTTAGTTTCAATCAGTGGACCATGAATGAAAGGTAAAAAGATTGGGATTTTTTATCTTATTTGTAATAATGGAAATTTTGTTCTAATCAATAATGTGAAAAGATTGCAATCGAACCACGATTAAGACGACTACTAACCGACTAACGAATCGGAGAATGATTTGTAGAATTTATCAATTAATTTTGTATTCATTAGAGAAGGAAAACACCGATCCCAATCATATAATCACAGAAGAAAATACAATAATCAAATTAAACGAGAATGCAATCATTTAACGAGAATGCAATAATTCGCTCAAATCAAAATATTCAAAAGCTAAGAAATCCAAAAAAAGGAATTTACTTTTAAAATGATGAATTTGTCAAAAACTAGGAACAAATCCGGAAATGACTGGGGAAAGCTTCGAACTGAAATCACAGTGATTGAAATGTGAGGTAATTTGAATTCCTAACGTTGATTGCATTTATGTAAGTTGTAATGCCGGTAAAATCACAAAGTTTAAAATGTTTCTTCATTTAAAAGATATAAATCAACAAAAAAAAAAAACACCTCCTCAAATCATTGTCGAGAATTCATTGAGAATTCAACTTATTATTAATTTTAAATAATAATAAATAATATGATAAATACTGAAAAAAGAATCTCAATAATATTCATGGGAAATTGCGATCTTCTTTTTTTTATCAGCAAAACCACACAATGATTGAGGTCTGCCCAAAGTAGAATACGGCTTCAGCGTGGCTAAAACTTAAATGCCCAGCAAAAGATAGATGCAAATAGAAAGAGCTTATCGTTGACCTTTAGGGGTTAAAGACCATTTAAAAGAAAAAGAAGGGAACTAAAAATAAACATCAATCTGATCGTAGCAGTTCTATTGTAGAAGAAGCTAACATATTTCTGATGTTTCTGATGTTAGGGTTAATATTTTTTTAAAACATATTATGTAAAACTCTTCGTAATGGAATAAAAATACCGTTTTCCCCGAAAAGATGGGAAAATACCCATAAGTTAGGGAGCTAATGGGTTAATATATTACAAGAATATGTTCTGCATGAGATTTGGTTATAAGAAGCTGAACACGTAAACATTGTCGGGCCCAAAAAAAACCATGATATGTAGCTTCTGTTTTAATACACCAACGCCTGGGGCGTAGTACACAAGGTAAAGTTCGTGACAGTCGCAGGTGCGTCCATGGTCGATCCTTGCGCTTCTACGTTTTCAAGTCGACACACAGCCTCCTCGTGGCGTCCCCTGGATAGCGATCTGACAACCGTCAGTGAGTTAACTAATGTGTGCGGCGGGCTTCTCCATGGCCTTGAATGAATGGTTGTGCGTCGGGCTTGGAACCCACCACGTTAAAATACCCTCCAATGAAACCTCCAAACAAGCCTCGGATAATGAACCCCTCTAATGTTGACGACTCCCGCAAACGCCCAAAGGACAACGATTTACGGATATGCACCTGGAATGTCCGAACCCTCTACAGGGAAGGTGCCTCTATCCAGCTGGTGGATGTCCTCCAAAAATATAGAGCTGACATCACCGCTGTACAGGAAATGCGATGGACGGGACAGGGTTGCTCCAAAAGAGCATCCTGTGATATCTACTACAGCTGTCATGCGTCGAGACACGAATTTGGTGTTGGATTTGTGGTTGGGAAGAGACTGCGTCATCTAGTCTCGAGGTTCACGGCGGTGAACGAGCGCCTAGCCACTATCCGCATCAAGGCAAAATTCTTCAACATCAGCCTAATTTGTGTCCATGCCCCGACGGATGAGAAGGATGAAACGACCAAAGATGACTTCTACGAGCTCCTCGACAAAGCTTATGAGCATTGCCCCCGCCACGATGTTAAAATCGTGTTAGGCGACTTTAATGCCAAGGTGGGCAAGGAGAGTCTCTTTGGTCCGACGATCGGAAAATTCAGTCTCCACGACGAAGCCACCGATAACGGTATGAGACTGATCGACTTCGCCGCGGCACGAAACATGACAGTTAGTAGCACCAGATTCCAACATAAGGATATCCATAAGGCCACTTGGCTGTCCCCTGATCAAAACACACGAAACCAAATTGATCACGTTGTGATCGACGGAAGGCACGCTTCCAATGTACTAGACGTACGCACAATACGTGGTGCAAACATCGACTCAGACCACTACTTGGTTGCAGCCAAGGTCTGCACACGTATATGTGTAGCAAATCGCGTACGGATAGGTACAAAGAGAAAGCTGGATGTCGAAAAGCTGCAATCACAACAGACAGCCAAAGTCTTTGCCAACCAACTTGCACTTCTCCTTTCGCAAAACACCCCTCAACTTGATGATATATGCGCACAGTGGACGCACATTTCCCGCTCTATGCGTACGGCTGCCGAAGAGGTGCTAGGCTACCACCGTCGACGGAGAAATATGTGGTACGACCAAGAGTGTCGCGATGCTACTGAAGCAAAAAACACAGTCTACAGAGCCACCCTGCAGTCAGTTGCAACGCGAGCTGCTAAGGAGCGATACAGAAAGTTGAGGAGGGAGGAGAAACGTCTTTTCAGGCGCAAGAAAAGAGATGAAGAAAGACGCGAGTTCAATGATATCGAAATGTTGCGGGACAGGAACGAGGTCCGAAAATTCTTTGAAAGAATAAGACGCCTGACTCTTGGTTTGAAGACCGGGGCCTCTTCCTGCAAGGATGAAGACGGAAATCTGGTGACAGATATCCAGGGCATAATGAGATTATGGAGGGAGCACTTTTCGCAGCTGCTTAATGGCGAAGACGGCAATAATCCCGCCACTGCGGAACCCACTCCGGAAACCCCAATCACTGACGGCGTTGAAGTACCGCCGCCTGACTAGGAGGAGGTCTTAACAGCCATTGCTCGGCTGAAAAACAATAAGGCTGCAGGTGCAGATGGCCTGCCTGCTGAGTTGTTTAAGACCGGAGGCGAAGAGCTCAAAAAACGCATGCATGAGCTTCTATGCAGAATATGGTCAGATGAAAGCATGCCAAGTGATTGGAATCTCAGCGTACTCTGCCCAATCCATAAGAAGGGTGATTCCACGATCTGCGCCAACTACCGTGGGATCAGCCTTCTTAATATTGCATATAAGGTTCTATCGAGCGTACTGTGCGAAAGACTGAAGCCCATCGTCAACAAACTGATTGGACCTTATCAGTGTGGCTTCAGGCCTGGTAAATCCACCATCGACCAGATATTCACACTACGCCAAATCCTGGAAAAGACCCGAGAAAAACAGATCGACACCCATCATCTATTTGTCGATTATAAAGCCGCCTTCGACAGCACGATTAGGGATCACTTGTACGCCGCAATGTCTGATTTTGGTATCCCTGCAAAGCTCATTCGTCTTTGCAAAATGACACTGACCAACACCACCAGCGCAGTGAAAATTGGGACAGACCTCTCCGCACCATTTGATACCAAAAGAGGTTTCAGACAAGGTGACTCCCTATCGTGCGACTTCTTTAACCTTATGCTGGAGAAAATAATTCGAGCTGCGAACATCGACATCTCTGGCACTATCTTCTACAAGAGTGTCATGCTGCTAGCATACGCTGATGATATTGACATCATTGGCAAAAACGCTCGAGCAGTCAGTGCAGCATTCTCCAACCTGGAAAGGGAGTCTCGTCGTGTGGGTCTAGTGGTGAACGAGGACAAAACGAAATACCTTGTGTCAACAAACAAAGAGTCACGGCGTCTTGGACAAAATGTCACTGTTGACAACTACACTTTTGAAGTCGTCAAGGATTTCGTTTATTTAGGATCCAGCATAAACACCAACAATAATGTCAGCCTTGAGATCAAGCGGAGACTAACTCTTGCCAACAGGTGTTACTACGGGCTCAGTAGGCAATTGAGAAGTAGAGCCCTCTCTCGACCGACGAAAATAACGCTCTATAAGTCCCTCATCCTTCCCGTCCTAATGTATGGCGCAGAGACGTGGACATTGACCATCAATGATGAGAGACTGTTAGGAGCGTTCGAGAGGAAGATACTCCGTAAGATCTACGGTCCAGTATGCGTGGATGACGTGTTTCGAATAAGATGGAACAATGAGCTGTATGAGCTGTACGCCGACACTGACATAGTCAAGCGTATAAAACTCCAGCGGCTTCGCTGGCTGGGTCATGTTGAGCGAATGGAAGAAAGCGCTCCGGCTAGAAGGGTGTTTTATTCGAACCACGGTGGAGGATCACGCAGAAGGGGACGTCCTAATCTCCGTTGGAAAGACCAGGTGCAGGGCAACCTGACTGCACTTGGCCTTATCAACTGGCGCCAGCGCGCGCATAGCAGAAGTGACTGGCGAAGCTTTGTGGAGGCGGCCAAGACCGATCATCGGTTGTAGCGCCAGCTAAGTAAGTAAGTAAGTACATATTCAGAAATGGTAAACTTTAAGACCGCGGAATAAAACCGATGTTTAGTTGCAAAACGGAATTCTCCACACTAGTCTGGAGCACTTCCGCTATCCACGAAGTATACTCCGAAGCCGATTACTTTTTATCGACCCCATTTTGCTGCACAGCTTATTCGTTTAACCAATTTCTATTAATGATTCAGTCACCACAGACAGCGACTATTTGTTAAGATTAAATTTGAAATAATTAGAAATCTAAACCTTCATTAAAATCTTACAGCAATTTATTTATTTATCCTTGCATTTTTCCAATCTTTCTCTCTTTTTCGCAGGTACTTAATGTCCGATGACAATCCGATTGTAGCGCCGAACAAACTTGATTTGTGTGATGACATGGATCAGCCAATGTCGCACTACTTCATCAACTCCTCACACAACACATACTTGACGGGCCATCAACTGACGGGCAAATCCTCAGTGGAAATCTATCGGCAATGTTTATTAGCTGGATGCAGGTGAGTTCGGTTCGAGAGTGATGGACGTGGGAGAATGGACAAGAGGGCATGTGAGCGCCTACATCATGAATTAAACTAATAGCTTTAAGTGCACACAACACACACGCATACACACAATTCCATATGTATGGATACATACGATATGTGTAAACGATAGATGGCGTTGCTGCCATCGCTAAACTCATTCAAGATTTTGACATTGATTAATGCTTTTCTCACAATGATGGTTGATTGTAACGATATACTGCAACGATACCTACATACCATACATGCCATGATGTGGTGTTGTTCTTAGTTTCATTTCAAGAGTATCCGATACACATACATATAAACACATTTCACATTTCAGCTGAACTGCTTGCTGTGTTTTTAGGAGTAACTTTATACTTTACTCTAGAATGCAACGTGGCTTTAACAGCGAATGTGATTGAAATTGATGCATCAAATATGCATTTGCAATTATTTTCTATATAATAAGTTTTAAATTAAATATATACTTTAAAACATTATTGTTCTCCTCTTCTTTCTCCATTTCACCAGATGCGTTGAATTGGACTTTTGGAACGGTCGCACCGATGAGCCCGTCATCGTGCATGGCTATACACTCGTTCCTGAAATATTTGCCAAGGATGTACTTGAAGCAATAGCGGAGAGCGCTTTTAAAACATCGGAATTTCCTGTGATACTAAGTTTTGAAAACCATTGCAATCCCAGGCAACAGGTCAGTCAGTTAATACCAATGTATTTTGTAGAAAAGCATACTTTTAGGCATTATCTTAAAAATGCTTTAAACTATTCATGCCAAATTTTGTTAGTAATATGAAAAATTTATTTAAAAAAAAAAAAAAAAAAAAAAAACTGACATGAAAAAATATACTCGCACATTAAATATACAGTGTCGGACAATCAAATAAGAACACCTTGTTCTGAAACCAAAAACCTTATAAAAATGTTTCTCTAGGCTTATAATAAATTTAAAAGATATTTACTTTTATTCATTTATTCCAAGAGTTTAATTTTTTCTTAAAACAAAAACAAAATCAATTCAAAAGGACAAACAAAAATAAGAACACTACAACTAAAAAAAAAAAATTATAAAATATTGACTCAAATTATTCACTAATGCTAACATTTTGTGTGACATTACGGAATAGTTTACATTTATTTTGTTGAATTACCCTCAATGCTACCATTTAAATGCTTACCAGTACAAATTATAAACAAATTTAAGTTTTCTTTTTAAAATATAAATTTTTTCGTCTGCTGTTCTTATTTTGATTGTCCGCCTTCGAATGCTTCGCTTCAACTTTTTGTTTGGGAATCCCCTTAAAATATTTAAATGTAGTGTTGCCACCTAGAAATTTATATAGTATATACCATACCATTTTCTTCTCTATAAAAATCGTTTGCCATAAGCAGTCCGATAAATAAAATATCAATGGAAGTTTTATAGTGCAAGGTGTTCTTATTTGATTGTCCGACACTGTATGCTGTTATTTATTTAGTTTTCTTTTAACGAGCGTATAATACTCGTAACTGGCTATCTTTTTTAAAAGCTTTTCTCAAGTGTTGTTGTTTTCGTTTACTACTTCACGTAGACGCATTTAGTACTTGAAATTCAGAGTGCCACGTTCTGAGGCACATACTGAGGCTGAGGTTGTGACAGTTGCACAAGGCTTTACAAATAAAATTTGCCTCTCCATCAGTCAAACCAGCTCTGCTTCTTTATGTAGCTCCCTGGCCTATTTACCTGTCTGCCTAATGCTTGTTGCTTATTTTTTTTTCTAAGTTCTTCTTCGTGTTTGTTTCCATTTAGTTATAAAACTTTTATTCTTATTCTTTTTTTTTTTTTTGTTATACAAGCTAAAGCTAACATCAACGTGTTGTCTATAACTAACTAAGATTTCAAAGAAAGAAGGTAGCAAACAAAAAGTTTGCAACTCTTGGGATTACTAAAATACTGAAAACAAAACAAAAACGAAAGAAAGAAGAATTGCTGAGCACAACACAATAAACAACGCAGAGAAGAAGGTGTAAACTTTTAAGTGTTTCTGTGCTTTGCAGTGATAAGAGTATGCTTGCTCTTCTTCTCAGAAACGTTATCTCGATCTTCATAGCTTTGTACTTTCATACTGAGTTCGAGAATTCATCTATCGAGTTTAAAAATTTCTAAAAACTTATTATCAGTTTTATCATCAAACTAAGAGAAAAAACCAGAAAAAGTTTTTACCTTTTCCTCCTGCTACTCAAGCAAAATGCAAAATCAATAAACATAAATGCTGGAAATACAAAAATGTTAAATGTAAAATGTAAAATATTATTTGAAAAGTATCAAGTTCACAATGAAAGCATCCAACATTCAGCACCCAGCACAAAAACAAAATGCGTAGCTAAATGTGATTAAAGTTTCTGCTTTGATTTTAATTGAATTGAATAAAATTACATTAAAGGAAATTTTTGTAAAACAAAGCTTCTTGTTGTGAGCAGAAACTTTAGCTATTTAAGTGATAAACTTTTAAATATCTAGGTAATTAAAAATGTAAAATTCAATGGAAATTGATGAGAAAATTATCGGAAATTTTTGAGAAAAAATTTGATAAGACGAAAATTAATAGCGCAGAAAAGATGCAATGGAAAAATAAATTATAGTAACCAGATAATTGCTTCAGGTTCCACATGGGTCTCGAAAGCCCGAATGCATTTCTAAGTAATGGAACCATACTATTTCTAGAAATCGGAAACCATAAGTTCGTAAAGCACTTACAGGAAATGATCATAGTCAGTAAAATATAGTCTCAATATAATCTCAAAGGTTAAAAATTGCAATCTGTAGCAGAGTAAAAAAAAAGAATCCAGCAATTCTTTCAATTGACCAATCAAAGTCGCTGGTATCCATTATATGAGATTCTAATTCGCTCATCAAATACATCGAATGTGTACTAACCAATCACAATCATTTGTACACTCACGGCAAAATGGATTAAGTTGAAGAAAATCGATACTAAATCAAGCCCATTCGTGGAAAAACCCTGTTCAACTTGAAAATTCTTAAAACATGAACGAAAATGTTTTTTTTTATAGATACATTCAACATACAGGGTGTACCATTGGGGAGCATTTTGTTGATTGGAAGGAAGATTGATAGGTGGGAGGGAGAAGGAGGAAGAATGAGATTATAAAGTTTTTATTTTAAGATCATTTTGTTCTAATTGTACGAATCAACACCGAAACAGACTGATCTTGTGAGAGTTTTGTAATCAATTTATGAATTCGATTTAGTTTTACGAAAAGATTTTAGATGAGATTTTCTGTTCTCAAGTCAAGACTATTGTGCTAAATGATAAATTCAGTTTTGATTTAAGAAAGTGGTTATAAATTTAATATTTTTCGGTCTTATAAGAAATACTATATAAAGAGAACGGGCTACAAATAAGTATCATTGGGCTTGATTACAGGCCGCAATTTTTCTCTCAGTGTAGTTATTAAAGTAACTACAAATAAATTATTTTCTCTCAATATGAGAAGATGAAATTAAGTAACGAATCACAGGCATTTGCATTTAATTAATGAGAGTAGCGTACTTAGTTGAAGCTAACTGGCCAATCACAGTCATTTGTCTGTTGAGACAGGGAAAACTTCTCTCTCTCTCTCTCTCTCTCTCTCTCACTCTCTCTATCTCTCTCTCTCTCTCTCTCTCTCTCTCTCTCTCTCTCTCTCTAGAAAATAATTTCAAATTGCAGAAAATTGATCTCAAGGCTGACATTGTCGTTGATGTTACTGTCGGATCGTAGATAAATGAAATCCTTGACGACTTCAAAAGTGTAATTGTCAGCAGTTACATTTTATCCATGAATCGACGAGTCTCCCTTTCCAGAATAGATAATGCGGCACTGAATTCTCGGGCGTAAGTGCCAATGATGTCAATATCATGAGCGTATGCTAGCAGCATGACACTCTTGTAGAAAATAGTGCCAGAGATGTCGATAAATGCAGCTCGAATTCTTTTCTCCAGCAATAGGTAACCACCTTGACTGAAAACTCTTCGCTAGTGGTGTCGTTCAGTGTCATTTTGCAAACACGAATGAGGTATGCAGGGATACTAAAATCAGGTATTGCGGCGTACAAGTGTTCCCTAATCGGTTAATAGATGGTGGGTATCGAGATTTGTTTTTGCTCGGGCCTTTTCCAGAATTTGATGTAGTGTGAATATCTGGTTGATGGTGGATTTACATATGAAGGCTGAAGCCACACTGATAAGGTCCATGAAACGTCCGACTACGGACAAACACTTAATCTAACTTATGTAAAATAAATACATATATGATTATTTTTGTACTGTATTATATTTGTTGAATTTGGCAAATTAAAAAATTTTGTATGAAATTGGGCCAACAATGAGCAATTGGGCTGTTAATACTAATCGATATTAATTGCGTTTTATTCATCGCTCGCTCCTAGTTATGTATAACTAGCAGCGATAACTGTATGGGAAAAACAACAAAATAGCAAAGTTGGTGCGATAGCGCGTATATTTAAAGCTGTTATGTAAAAGTAGCGATCGCTGTGCCATTGATAGTTAGTTGGCCTGCTACTTAGTGTGTCCGGGGTTAAAATTTCGGTACAGTCAAAACCAAAAAATAACACAAAAACAATTTTTCAATTCGGCACCACCTCTTGGCAGGCAACGGCAATCCTAAGCTTTTCACTTTACTGTTCGGATTCGGCATAACACTGTATGTCCCTTCCATTCGTGTATAAATATAACATTTACAACATGAGTGGATGCGAAATGCTCGGCCTAGTTGTGCCATTAAAAGAAGAGAGAAACGAGATGTTCAAGTAGCCCGTTTTTCATACCATTCCTGGTTTCTATAACAGTCCTACTGTGAGCTGTCAATAATAAAAGAAGGTGAACAGTTTCAACATGTCTCCCGTAGAAAAAAAGGAAAAGGGGTAAATACAATAAAAAAGGTTTCTTGACGCGCAAGGACTCGTTCACCCTTTTTCATAAGTAATATAGAAAAGAAATTCATTTGCTCATGTTCTGGAAAATCACCTCCAGCTGCTTTATAGTGAATGACTTTCACAACGAAAACAACTTGATCGTTTTATTCGCTCATGTTAAAGTTGTGTAAATAATTTTGATTGATTTCTCTCGTAATCAATAAATTTGTTTCATAGTATTTATGTAATGGAGGTCTGAATAACTTTTTCGCTACACATGTGAAGTTCGAGTAAAATACATACTCGACTTTTCTCTCAGAGAGCAAGTAACGAGCATTAACGAGTAAATAACCTAGGCGGCAAAACATGTTCCGCGAAAATGTTCACACCCTAACTACAAAATCGGCACCTCAGCGAAGTGGATGTTTTCGCATTAATGAATATCCTTTATCTGTCATTCTAAAACTGTACAGGGTGCGTCATCTTTTATGTCGGTATGTGAATATTGAAAAACTTAAAAAAAATTTGATTTCCATATATGAGGTATTTTTATTTAATTTGGACCTTTACAATTTATTTGGCCTAGTTTTTGAATACAACATCAATAAAGTGGCCGCCGTTATTCACAAAAGCAACATGTTCCCTTTTTGCTGCATTTTCCATCACTTTTTGGAGCATCTCGGGCGGTATAGCGATGATTTCGGCACGAATGTTTGCCTTGGGCTCATCAATTGTCTGAAGCTTGCTGGTGTATACTTTGCTTTTCAAATAACTTCACAAAAAAAAGAAGTCCCGAGGGGTCAGGTCAAACATGGAGATTGACTGTTTCTCCTTCTCTGAACAAAAATGACCCAATGATGGTTTTGGCGCATTTGCTGCAGTCACTTTTTGGTCATGCAATGGTGTTTTATGGATCTTGTGCGGATTCTCAGTTCCCCAAGTGCGGTAATTTTGCTTGTTAACGGCGCCAGAGATTGTGAAATGGGCCTCGTCGTTCATCAAAATTACCTTGCAAAAATCAGGCTCAGTGTCAACCATTCGAGCGACTTAATTCTTAAGTGTTTACATACCGACATAAAAGATGGCGCACACTGTATACTAGCTAACCTTGTATGTTAATCTGCTGATGTGAAACTCTTTGATTTCAATTATACTACATAAAAAGATGAAAATTGTGCTTCAATCAGATCTCACGTTGATGTGAAATAAACTGAATGTAGTCTTTAAATTTAATGGAATGTAAATCGATGGTCGGTAGGAGAAAGTGAGCCAGAAAGTGAGGCTCCAGTCTTCGCTTAATAAACTCTGAATACAAAATGAGCTGTGACAAACTCAGGAAATTAAAATGACATATTTTTGTAGGCTAATTGAGCAGTTTCCTGAATGCCAAAAAGTAGAAATAGATTTTTATTTTAATTAATTTTAATAATTTCTTTTACACATTTCATATTTAAAATCATAATGTATTAGAATTGTCAGTGACATAATATGTAGTAATATGTATTACCTTGTTGTTTTTTTTTTCTTTTTATCCCCTGTATTTATTTCCCAATATGATGATCAACTAAATCCCCATTAATTAGGCTAAAATTGCCAACTACTGCCGTGAGATATTTGGCGATATGTTGCTAGATAAACCGCTTGACTCGCATCCGCTCGAACCTAATATTGATTTACCGCCACCAGCACTGCTCAGGCGTAAAATTATTATTAAAAATAAAAAGAAACATCATCATCATCATCACCATCATCATCATAAGAAAGGTGCTTCATATGGAGGAGGAGGAGCAGCAGCAGCAGCAGCAGCTGCTATAGCAGCAAATAAGCAGCTAGCCTCAGCAAATTCAAGTAAGTGTGACATTAAAAAAAAAATATTTATAAAGATTAAATTTAATGGAATATTTATACCAAGTCAGCAGTTTAAGTTTCATGGGTTTCCCGAAGGCGAAGAGGGAAAAGAGAAAGATTCAATTTCGATAGAGACAGACAAAGCTACGATAAACGATTGCCACGCCGCTACATATTTATTACCGGGGGGTAGCAGAATAGAGTTAGCATAAGTGAAAATATTTTATTCAATTTGCATGCTATCTGAACGCATGAAGCTGTTTTGCAATGATGGCAAAAAGTTGTGACAAAGAACAACAACAAAAAGCAAGCATAAATCTGATTATGAAGGTATCACAACACACTTTTCCATATATATGCATACATACAAAAAACAGATAAGACAAACCAGATAGTCAATCATACAGATATACTGTGGGCAAAAGTTAGTAAGACTTTGTTCATAATTTCAAATTTTGTTATTCATTCTTCCAAATCTATTTCGTCCCCTTCAAAGTAATCCCCCCGGCCCCAATCCACTTGTGCCAACGTTTTTTCCAATTCTCGAAACAGTTGTTAAAGTCAATTTCCGGAATAGCCTTCAATGCGCTTAGCGATTCATGTTTAATGTCTTCAATTGACTCAAAACGGTAACGGTGTCCACGAAGCGGTTTTTTGAGTTTAGAAAATAGCCAAAAGTCACACGGGGCTAAGTCAGACGAATAGGGTGGTAGGGTGGTTGCGGAACGATATCAGTCGAATTTTTGGCAAAATGGTCTCGTAAAACCAATGCAGTGATTTTGGAACCAATCGTGCATTCACTCTTCTTAGGCCCAAATTATGTTTTAAAATGGTTTTCACTGATCCTTCCGATATTCCAACGATGCCAGTAAGGCATCAGTCTCTGACTGTTAATCATCGATTCTCGAGCACCAATTCCTTGATTTTATTGACCAGACGTGTTGATCATCAGTTGATGTTGATGGCCGTCCTGGACGTGGTTCGTCTTCAACGCGTTCTCGACCACCTTGTACAATTTGTACCAATCAAAAACACTTGCTCGCGACATACAATTATCACCGAAGGCCTTTTGCAACATTCTGAACGTTTCGGCACCAGAAATTTGATTCCGCACACAAAATTTAATGGAACTTCTTTGTTGAATAATTTCACTCATTGTGAAAATCGCCGAATGCACTTTTTGTACTTCAGAAAGACAAGCGTATACTAAACACTAATGATTATTTTGATGTGACATTTGGCACAGATGTCACCGACAGATGTCATACCAACCTTAAAAAAATAATATTTTGATGAATGGGTTTCCGCGCGAAATTTAAATTAAAAAGTCTTACTAACTTTTGCCCACAGTAGTACAAGTCAGTCATATAAGTTAGTCATACAAAGAGACAGACAGACCGATAGACAGACCGACTGACAGTAATGCAAACAAATCAACTGCAAAATTGATATTCTCTTTTTATTGTCTCAGACTTTCTTCTCTATATACCACAAATTGTCTTATTCACTTTACTTTCTCAATGGAAATTCTCACTCACTTTGCGGTCCGTTATCAGATATGTAAACTTGAATGGTTAAAGCTTGATTATTACCGTATATTATCGAAATGATAGGGAAATGGCATTGGAATGGCAATGAAACGTGTAGCGAAACTCTAACCAAACTGTAACGAAATTACACAAACGACATTGGGGCGAAACGTCAATAAATTGAAAGGGGAAACAGTAGCGATGGAACACAGTAGCGATATAAGCGAATTGGCGGCTAACAGTAACAGTAACTAAAACAGTAACGAAACGTCGTTAGCGATATGGAAGCGATAAATTTCATTCGTACGTGCCGGTATTTATTTCTGTCATTTCGTTTCTAGTTAGTTAATCGTTCCTGTACAACTAATCTATAATCTCGATAACGATTGCAAGCGATTCGATCATTAATGCCGTTTCGGTTTCGTCGTGCCGGTTTCGGTTCCGTCGTGCCAGTTACGGTTGGTTAAAACTTTCACTTCATTGTAACGCTTTATCATTCAGTATCATTTCATCGTATTCATTTCTTTACTGGCATATTCCAACGTTCATTGCGATTTCGACCGTCGCACCGTTACGCGTAATTCTGAATGAACCTTAAATGCTTACATAAAGAACATAAGTAAAAATAGCGAAAAAAAAATAATGTATAATTTATCAATGTCCTAGTTGACAGTAGCAACATTCTTACTGAGTAACCACGAACTACATCGAACGTTGAGCCCCATTTAGTATTTGCATAGAACCGCAATGATGGCAGCGGTGCGCGGCGGTGAAGGCGGTGTCGATGTTGTCGGTGTTGTCGACATTGGCAGCAAATGCAATCGTTAACATCTTTTCACATTTTCTCTCCACCTGTGTAAGACTTCTTTTTATTTCCTGCTCTTTATTTAACATATATTTTATTTTTAGTTAAGTTTCCGTTTGAAATGTGGCCTTAAGGTGCTCATAAAAAGTGCAAAAGCCAATTTATAAATGCAAATGAGCTTGAGCAAAAAAATACTGCTAACGTAAACGAAACGAAAAGAAAGCATATACTTTCGAAAATGTGCAACATGGTGTTAGAGACAGTGTGGGTGTTTAGGAGTGGAGAAAATTTGAGGCGGCTGTCTCGGGCTGGTGCCTTGCCAGCAATAATGAAAAGCAAAATTATGAGAAAGTAGCTAAGCGCATGCATAACATGCACCACTTTCCTCCACGAGTATCTTCCTTTGTCCTCCGTCATTATTATGCTGACTCTCTGAACCTGTAGCAATTTTGTAAGCTGTACACGCTCCATGCCGTACACATTTACCTCATGAATTTGCGTGATTTTGTTTCGTTATTTTCTGTTTGTATTTCTTTTTATTATGTCTTTCATTTATATGTATATTCATATATGTATGTACATATTTTATTTTGTTTTACATGTTCTCCATTTTGTGAGATCTCTGCGAATGTAACTTCCGTCGTTCCATCCGGTTTTGCCTTGTTTCCGTTTCTGGAGACGACGCAGCAAACGCATTATTTCATGTACATTTCCATAAATGTACAAACTTAATGAGGAAATAATCAACAACAACAACAAGAAAGGGGTAAATGTCAAACAGAAACGAAATGAAAAGTAACACAAAAAAAATATTTGTATTTATTTTTTAGGAAAATAAATTTACGATTCTTATATTAAAGGTGAAACTTTCCCTTGCCTGGTCATGGCCTTTTCGCGGAAATATCTAGCTGCAATGATTTTGGTTCAGTGAGGAATGCAGAAAGAACGCTTAGATGAACTATGATTGTTTTAAATAATGCGGGGAAAGATTGCAATATTTTTCATTAATTGAAATTATAATCACCTCAACTCCCAATCATTGACATTTGATTGAAAGTTTCGAGATCTTTGCATTCTTTTTCCTTTCAAGAATTGGCAGACAATAGTTTCAATTCTCATTCTTTGTGATTCTAATTGAAAGATTTCAATCTTTTTTAGACATGATAGATACATGATTGGATTGCAACTATTGTGATTTTACTGAAAGAGAGTATTCTCCTTATGTAAAAGATTTGGCAGACAATAGTTTCAGTTCCCATTCTTTGTAATTGTATTAGAAAGATTGCAATCTTTTTCATATAAGTAAGTTATTGGGCATTATTATTTTTAAATTCGTTTCAATAATTCATATCCCATTTCAAATCATAAAATTTGTTTATAAAACATTGTAATATTTCCCCTTTAGTGACTGCAAATTGAATTTTCTTTTAATTCACAATCATTCTGATTGATAAGCCGGTGATGGGATTTGAGATTGGTGAACTTCTTTTCACTTTGATTTGAATGGAGTATCCAATTTTCCTTTTCATTGGTTACAATTTAAATAACTTTTTTCGTAATGGAATGCAGTCTTTTCCATATAAGTTCTACCTGCAATCATTTTGATTCGGTTAAATTATTCCATTAGTCTTATTTAATTCGTTTCAGTTGCTTCAGATCTCACTCTTTGTGATTTTGTTGAGAAGAGTGCAATCCTTTCCATATACTTAAAAGATTTGAAAAATCATTCCTTTTATTCCCAATCATTGTAAATTGATTTAAAGATTATATGGTGCATATAAGCAAGTGATTGTGTGTGAGCTTGGATTTATTTTAGATTCCCAACCACTTAAATTTTTTTGAAATATTGCAATAATTTTCTTCGACATAATTTACAATAACAATTGTTTCTTTAAGGAATGCAATCTTTTTCATAAATAAATAAACTCGTGACTCAAATATAAGCATAAAATCGTCTTCCAGCTCAAAAAGCTTAATGCTAAATAAACTCATTAAGTCCAATGTCATTGGCAGAAACACACATTCATATTAATAAATAAATGTTTATATTTCTTTGCTTACAGTTGATGCAAGCAATAAGGCAGCAGCAGCAGCAGCAGCATCAATGGCAGCAGCATCTGTTACCATGCAGCAACAGGTTTCGGTGCAGGATGATGGCATAACAACAACAACGACATCCACAATTATAACAGGAAATGGTGACATTGGTGGCAATGTAGTACATGCGCCGCCATTGCAAGTATGTATTCAAAAATAAAAACAAATAAAATAATATAATACTGCACATTCAATGACAGTAAGCGACATTGACATTATACATGCCATACAGAGAGACGAAATGAGTGCAAGTACAAAATGCATTGAATGCATTGTTTGTGTTTGTACAATGCCATAAACATATGTACTTTTGACAGATATTTACTTATTGGATTGAATAAATTACGGTGTTTACGACCTAATTACTTATTCTCGTTGTCTAATTAGTTCAGGATGTAATTTCAGCCAATGCACTTCAAGTTTCTTTGGGTAAGAGGTTATAAGCAGATTAATATCAACTGCTTGGAACAAATTTAGGGGATGCGCCCCCTCCTCGCACTCTCTCCTCGTACTTTCGATGACTATCTGATAAAATTTTGTTTGGTACTTCTCGTAAGTAATTTCTCTTTAACTAATAATTCAGCAAAGATATTACAAATCGCATATCGATTGATATTAAAGTGTTTTTCAATAGGGACAACACAATTTTGTAGCCTGTAAAATAAAACACAGAATAATTGAGATATCAGGCTGAAATTTATTCCAGGTGCAGTACACATGTAACTAAAAAAAACGGCCCTGCCCAATCACACAACAATCATTAAATCCACACCACACGGTCACTTCTGGTGGATGCAATAGAGTCTCTTGAAGTACTTGTGGGTTTGTTGCTGTCCAATAACTCATATTTTGCTTGTAGACAATGCCATTAAGCCAAAAAATTAGCTTTATTGCTGAAGGTGAAATTCAGGATTTTCTTCACATTTTTGCAGAGTCTAATCAGTGAAGTTTCGGCGCTTCAAATGGCCTAACTTCTGGTGCTAATTTGATCTTGTAAGGGTGAAAGCCAAGATCTTTATGCAAAATTTTGGACTGAGTAAAGCACCCTTGAAGGGTGTGTTTGTCTTTAAATACAAAATTGTTATGTCCCCATTGAAAAACCATTCAGTTTCAACGACGTTTTATTTCAAATTAAATATGTCTGATTGCTTTATCTATATCTTGATTATTCAACTATGTATTCAGACAGGTTTGGTAAAGTCTCGGTTATCAACCACTTACCGATTATTAAAATGTTCCATAAAAGATTTTGCTATTTCTTCTTAGAAGTTTTTGCTACTTCATTATAATCAAACTTGGATGGATGCATGGATGTGAAGAAGGTCGAGAACCTGACCTACGAGTGCAGGACAGTTCCTCAAGCACTTAGGCTATGTAGCCCATTGTACTTAAGACCTAGGAAAAGAAGAAGGGGTGACAGCAAGTAAGGGGTTAGAGAAAAAGAGGGAAAAATTTGAAAAAGGGGTTATAGGGGGACCCTTGTTCTCTTCCGCAAATTTTCCGAATTCTCTCGCAAATCTCAGAAGATCGCAGAACGGGAAGGAGTGAACTTTGTCCATTCCTGTGACATCGAAACCCAAAATGCGCCATCTCGTTCTGGCAAAGGCGGGACAAGTTCAGACAAAATGCTCTGTGCTGTCCACCTCCTCCAGAAAAGATGTGCAGGTCTGGTTCTCGGTAATGCCGATTGGACGAGCGTCTCTTATATAAATCGTTAGCATAAGATTTTATCCAATGCATGGCACCTGCCAAATTGGTCCCGACTATTGGCTCTGGTCCCAAAGACATGTTCTTTTATCCACAGTTGGCCAACTCGTCGGCTTCCTCATTCCCAGGAACTTCACAGTGCCCAGAAATCCAGATAAGATGGAGCTGATTCTGTCTTGCGACTGATCTAAGTTTCCTCTTACACTCTTGGACAATCTTTGAAGTAAGTCTCGCGTTCTCCAGAGCCTTAAGCGCAGCCTGACTGTCACTACAGACACCTTTACGTTTCCCGCGCCATTTTCTTTCAATTATCCATTCCGCTACTTTAAAGATGGCGAAAACTTCTGTCTGGAAGACAGTTGCCAACCCACCCAAGGATAATTTTTCCATTTCAACTTAAAGGTTTCTGATTATTTAAATGTGTACTTGATTATTTAACAACCACATTTGTTCAGACATTACCGAGACCTTACGAACACCTTGCCGATTGTCAGAAGTTTCACGAAACGTTTTAGTTATTGATTATTTTTCTTAGGGATAATTCTGCCCTTACCTTACCATCCATTACCTGCGGCAAAATGAATACATATTTTTTCCAATTCTTGAAATTCTTGAAAGTTCTTTTAATTAAAATATTTAGTATAAATCGGCATTAAAATATGTTTACAATTTCAGCCTTGACTTTTTACATTTTTGGCCGTACTCGTGCAGGTTCTCTCGGTTAGAGACCTGGTTTATCTCGCCTTCTTCTATCCCTTTCTGGAAACTTTTGTCTGAGTTCTTCAGTATAACTGATTTTACTTAGCTGGCACTACAACCGATGATCGGTCTGAGGTCGCATCTGCTATGCGCGCTGGAATCAGTTGACAAGGCCAAATGCAGTCAGGTCTCCCTGCACCTGGTCCTTCTAACGGAGATTAGGACGTCCTCTTCTGCGTGTTCGCCCACCGTGGCTCGAATAAAACACCCTTCTAGCCGGAGCGCTTCATACAGCTCATCGTTCCATCTTATTCGATACACGTCGTCCACGCATAATGGACCATAGATTTTGCGGAGTTTTCCTCGCGAACGCTCCTAACAGCCTCTCATCGTTGATGATCAATGTCCACGTCTCGGGGCCATATATTAGGACGGGAAGGACGAGGGACTTATAGAGCGTTATTTTCGTCGGTCGAGAGTTGGCTCTAGTTTTCAATTGCCTACTGCCAAGAGTTAATCTCCGCTTGATCTCAAGGCTGACATTATTGTTGCTGTTAATGCTGGATCCTAGGTAAACGAAATCCGTGACGACTTCAAGAGTATAATTGTCAATAGTAACATTTTGCCGAAGACGCCGACTCTTTGTTTGTTGACACAAGATATTTCGTTTTGTCTTCGTTCACCACTAGACCCACTCGACGAGATTCCCTTTTGGAGAATGCTGCACTGACTACTCGCGCGTTGATCCCAATAATGTCAATATCATTAGCGTATGCAAGCAGATGACACTCTTGTACATAGCAAAAAGTGTCGAGTATTCGCAGCTCGAATTATTTTCTCCAGCATAAGGTTAAAGAAGTCGCTCGCTGGGAGTCACCTTGTCTGAAACCTCCTTTGGTATCAAATGGCGCGTAGAGGTCTGTCACAATTTTCACTACGCTGCTGGTGTCAGTCAGTGTCATTTTGCAAAACCGAATGAGCTTTGCAGGGGGATACCAAAATCAGACATTGCGGAGTACAAGTGATCCCGAATCGTGCTGTCGACGGCGGCTTTATAATCGACGAATCGAGATGATGGGTGTCGATCGGTTTTTCTCGGATCTTTTCCAGGATTTGGCGTAGTGTGAATTTCTGGTGGATGGTGGATTTACCAGGCTTGAAGCCACACTGATAAAGTGCAATCAGTTTGTTACCGATAGGCTTCAGTCTTTCGCACGGTACGCTCGATAGAACCTTGTATGCGGTATTAAGAAGACTTATCTCACGGCAGTTGGCGCGGCAGGTCCTGGAATCACCTTTCTTATGGATTGGGCTGAGTGCGCTGAGTTTCCAATCACTTGGCATGCTTTCATCCGACCATATTCTGCAAAGAAGCTCGTGCATGCGTTTTTCGACTCCAGTCTTAAAAAACTCAGCAGGCAGGCCACCTAGCATCTGCACCTGCAGCCTTGTTGTTTTTCAGCCGAGCAATGCCTGTTAAGACCTCCTCATAGTCGGGCGGCGGTACTACAATGCCGTTAGTATAACTGCATATGATACTTACATAAATTTTTAAAGGCAATGGGCCGTATGAATAAAGAAAAGTAAATGAGAAGTTTCAAATCGAAACGCAATTTGGAGCTCCACAAGTGCTTTTTTCAACTAAAAATTTTTGTACATAGAATATTTTGTTCCAAAAACTGAGAAAAGGCATTACCTTTTTCTTATTCATACAACCCAATATGCTAGAATTTTCCTCAGCAATATTCTCATAAAATTCTGTAAAAATATTTATATTTCTATGCTTAGACATTGTGTACATATTTTATTCGAAATGCATACTTATTTATTAATGCCGACATAACTTCACATGCAACAAAATGAAAGCATTAAAAATATTTATGTATATTTATTGCTTGTGTGTGCACATTTGTGCATTGTCAATGCAGCAGTCATTTTATTCTTGCATTATTTGCTTTTCTCTATCAATATTATGTATTATTCTTTTATTGCTTCTCTGTTCAATTTAATAGACACTCACATACACACACACACACGCACACGCACACACAGATTCCTTGAAATCTGCTTTTTGCGGCAACAAGTACCATTTTTATCATCATGAAAAATACAGTTTTATTTTTCATTTTTTTTTGTTTTTTAAAGTACTGGAAACTAAACTTATTTGCATTTCTCGAATGCTTTTTCAATTTAAATTTGAATCGCAATTGTTAAGTATGGAAATGTGTGTGAAAGCAATACTTTTCACAAACTTAAAATTCAAACTCTTAACTCGGCGAGAAATCGAAAAATGGATATCTGCTTCGAGTGTGTGAGTGTGTGTATGTGCGCGAGTGTGTGTGTGTGTGTGTGTATGATATGCAATAAATGTATGCCTGAATGAATTGAATGCGCTATTCACTTAAGTTTACGTACTTTTTCTTACTCTCTCCCTCTCCTTCTTGCTCTCTCTCTCTCTCCCTTTCCTTCTTGCTCTCTCTCTCTCTCTCTCCCTCCCTCACACTCTCCGATATTCGAACGTTTTCGTAAAAGTGCTTCAATAAAAGTGTCAATATCGTTTTAAAATCATCAGTTTTCGTTTCCAAGGCAAAAGTAGTAAAATTGTTTTGTGAAAAGTTTAGCTTTTCAAATAACACACAATGAAAAAAAAAAAACACTAGCAAGAAAACTGTCAGCATGAGTTTTATTTTTTCTTCTGCTTAGTTTTTCTTTTGTTTTTCTTGTTTTATTTCTTGCAATGATTTTCTCTAAATGGCAAATATTTTTTTTACCTTTTTTTTCTTTTTACTTTTTTTTTTTTTCTTCTTTGCACATTTCATTTGTATCCTTTAAATTCTGGGATTTCACTTGTGTGATTGTATTTCTTGGAATTCTGTGACATAAACTGTTATTTATTTAAAGCTAGTTTAAAATTATTTTTAAATATTTGTTTAGCTCTTTATTTTGATTGATATTTTTATTACATACACCATAAGCTTGTTATTTTTCTTAGTATGAATTAGTGGTGTTTGGGATTTAACTTCGAATATTTTTGTTCTTCCGATTGATTTGTGTTCCTTTTTTTTCTATTGAGAAAATTGCATTAGTTGTGATATAGATTTAATTTCGTGGAGAGAGAGAAAGATAGTCAAAAGAGTTGTGACACTTGAATTGAAAGAGAATGTATACGTTTGCGTGATTAGATACGATTAGATGCAAGGTTGAAGAGGAACCCGCCTCCGAAGCACTCATTACACCTTCCATTGAGAGAGGTAATCGCAACTGGAAATTTAAAGTTTTTACATATCGAGCCAACGTGAACGTCACAGGAGAAGATTTTTTGTACCTTTATTTTGTAGGACTCTAGATGGGAAACAAAAAATTCTCACTGGAGATTCCTAAAATTATTATTAATGGTCACGAATAAGTTTACAGGAACATGGTCCTGGTGGTAAAATTTAATATTTGATAAACAAACAATTTGAACATTCAAACTTGTGTCATGTGCTAGCGTCTTAGCTCTCATAGTTATTTCGTTTGGTTATGTAATATTTGAGTTAATATCGTTTTCAAATAGATCAGTTCAAAACTTTCTGATGGATTAGTAACACTGTACAGCACGACTTTTATTTCGTAGAACGTGACTCGTGAATCTTATAGTTTTTCGATGCTTAACACGAATCTGAAAACAAAAATGCATCACTCATAGTTTTCGGGAAATTTGTGACCAAATATCGAAAAGCCCGTTTTAAGCGAACTTTGTGGTATTTGTATATAGTCGAAAATAGCTTCCGTAAAAACAATAGCTTAATGGTCCTTCCATCTTCCAGTTTATAACTTTCAAATATAGCTACTTTCCGATGAATTATCCATATTTGATGTCAGAATATTGTGAAACATTCTATTTCAGAGTAAAAGAAATCTTCCAAAATAAGCCTTTGGAATGCGTCCTCTTCGATTAAAACGGAGGCTTCTATTTACCTTCCAAAGGCACTGGTATGTAAGGCTTCTCTATACCTTCACAAGGCAGCTAAGTGTAGAGCTTTTTTTTACTTCCCAAAGCAACTTCGAGTAAGTAAGCTTTACTCCCAATAACTTCATGTGCCAAAAAAGATATGGATTGGAATAGGGAGATTAAAGCTTCACACTGTTTTCGAAGGCTTCTGGAGCTGAGCCTTCCATATTCTGAGCTTTCATATAATGTTTATGCACCAAGAATATAACGCATGTAGAATACAGTTATTTGCGACCTTTTCCTCTCTATTCTCTCTTCATTACTCCCACACCATTTTGACACTACCAACAACATTTTGGCTCCTGAGTATTGATAAAGTAGTACATATAATTTCAATTCGAATCGAAGTGATAAGGCGAGAATTCAATTGAATAAATTTCCTGAAGCATAAAGCTTAGAAAAAGCACATATGAACGTATTATTATTTAAGCTGCAGTATCCCCCTACGACCATATGCAATCTTATTAAAATACACTTGCTGTGACAATGACAATGATAATGAAAAGCATTGTATATTTCACGCCCCTCCCTGGCATAACATTCTAAACGCTACAACAATGAGCTGATTCAATTACATTACTAACAATAAGGGAGTGTCCTTACGTGACCTAAGAGAGACATAGCATAAGGACACTAACCAAGAATAAACATACATACGATGAGCACACATCATACATGATTTTCTTGTACTTGAAGGCGACCTGAGGTGTTGCAATTTTCTATTAATATTTCTTTTCTGATTTTCTTCTTTGCCTCTTTTAACTCTTTTTCTATTTAGCAAATACGTCAAAGTTCCAAAGATAGCACCGCCTCTTCAGATACCGACGATGAATCAAGCGATGATGAATCCCTGCCCAATATCACACCAAATCCACCTATTGGCAATGAACCGCCGCCGGAGAAGGCACAAAGAGAAACGGAAGCGGGCGCTGAAATATCAGCGCTCGTCAATTATGTGCAGCCAATACATTTTAGTTCATTTGAAAACGCTGAGAGTATGAGTGATTTTAAATATTTTTATTCGTTTCTGAAGTTAACCTTTTTTTTCCTTTTTTTGTAGAGAAAAATCGGAATTATGAAATGTCTTCATTTGATGAAAAGCAAGCGACCACTTTGCTTAAGGAGCGTCCCATTGAATTTGTCAACTACAATAAGCATCAGCTGTCGCGTGTCTATCCCGCTGGCACTCGTTTTGATAGTTCCAATTTTATGCCGCAGGTTCGTAGGCTTTGCTTATTTGTTTATTTTTACTTTGCTCTAACTTTCGATTGTTTTTGTTGCAGCTGTTTTGGAACGCCGGCTGTCAATTGGTTGCGCTCAACTTTCAAACACTGGACTTGGCCATGCAATTGAATATGGGCATCTTTGAGTATAATCTACGTTCGGGTTTTTTGCTGAAGCCTGAGTTTATGCGTCGCACCGATCGACGTTTAGATCCGTTTGCTGAGAGTACGGTATGTGTATAAGTATGAGAACGAGGAAGATTTTGTTTTCTAATCATAGAGAGACAAGACGCAAAATAGAACTTGTAGAGCTTTGAGCTTTTAATGGCTACCATAGGTCAAAAGCGAGTTCTACAACTTACTTATGAATTTTCACAAGCATTAGTTGGTCATGTCATATCTTTTTTCCCTTGTATATGTTATTTAAAGATATTTTTGACTAGTATCAGTGTTGTTGACTCCTAGCCCACATTTGAAAATTATTGGTCATACAAACTATTTCTACATTAAGACTTCAATTTTTATTACTTTCCGATTCTTAAGCTCGCAAGCTAAAATCTTGTAAACTTACAAATGAGGTTGAAATGTTCGCTAGTGAAAATCTGTGCTTATTTTCTGATTCATAAGCACGCAAACTTAAAGGCATAAAAATCGGCTTCACTAATATGCTTCTGAGCTTAAAACTATCCACTGTATCTTTCATGGTCTTCGCCTCACAAACACTGCTTTAGATAAACCACTTCCTTAGATTCCTCAAACATTGATTGAAGCATTTTTCGGTTTGCAGGTTGATGGAATCATTGCTGGCACTGTATCCATCACTGTGCTCTCTGGGCAATTTCTCACAGATAAACGCGTTGGCACTTACGTGGAAGTGGATATGTTTGGCCTGCCCGCCGATACGGTACGCAAGAAATTCCGTACCAAAATTGTGCGCGATAATGGCATGAATCCGGTGTTCGATGAGGAACCATTTGTATTTAAAAAGGTATGCAGTAGAAATTTCTTCACACAACAATCAAGTAGTACTTGTTTTTTGTATCCCACTCACTCAGGTTGTCTTACCTGAATTGGCGAACATACGCATTTGCGCCTACGAGGAAGGTGGCCGATTCATTGGGCATCGTGTGCTGCCCGTTATTGGTCTTTGTCCGGGCTATCGTCATTTAAATTTGCGCAACGAAGTAGGCCAACCCATAATGTTGGCATCTCTCTTCTTATGTATCGTGGTGAAGGATTATGTGCCCGATGATCTGTCGAATTTTGCGGAGGCCTTGGCCAATCCGATAAAGTACCAAAGTGAATTGGAGAAGCGCGATAAACAGCTGGCGGTTCTGACGGAGGACACGGAACCGATACCGGCAGAGGAAGACATAACCAATTCATGTAAGATAATTAGCTATTTTTAAGTAAACTCACGCACACAGTTTGAGAATTTATTGTGGTTAAATAAGTTAGTTTAATTTGATTTGGTTTTAGTATTTTTGTATTTAAATTCAAATTATTTCTCTTCAGTTTATCTTAACTTTTTTCTTTCTCTCTGTATTTCTTTTTATATATTTTTGGGTTTTCATTAATTTTGAAATACACTTTTGGTTGCTGGACATACTACAAACAACAATAACAACAATAAACAACACTATTCTCCAAACACCGTTAACACACACCTGCACACACACACACCTTTACCACCTCTACTACAACCAACCAACCACAACAATAACCAACATATATACTCGTACACCAACAACCCCTATCTACCTACCTTCCTACCTCTACAAACTAAACACACCCACCCACGGCACCCACCACCATGACCTCCATCACCAACAATCTGAACAACTTGACCAACAAAAGTCGTTTTCGTTCAAGTAGGTGGGCAGAAAAAGGAGCTACGTCCCGTTGAATCCACGACCATCAGTCCGCGACACCGTGCCAGCATCTCAGCTGCAGCTACAATGAGCGTTGAATTGTCCGCCGATCATGATGTCACCTCCGCCTTGTCAGCAGCAGGCGATAATGTCTCTACCGCGCAAATACAAAGCATCTCGCATCAGCATTCACTCGATCAATCGATCCAAACTTCGATACGTCAAGTGGAATCATCGCAATTCGATGTGGAGCAAGTGACCGCCGAACCGCTAGAGAAGATACTCGAAAACAAGCTGGTGCGTGAGAAACGCCTTGAGCTGGAGAAGAAATTAGATGCGCTGCGCAAGAAACACGACAAGGAGAAAGTGAAAATCGCTGCCCAGAAACTGAGTCCGCTGGAAGGAAGCAAAAAGCCAAAATTCAATATTGCCAACAAGCTGGTGAAACGTATTAGCAACAGGAGTCTGTAAGTTAGCAAAGTTGTCATGTTGGGTCAATTCGAATTACCGCTAGGGTACTTTGTTTTTAACATAAAAAATTTAGAAATTGTCTCTCCCCTAGTGAACCGGCGGTAGAGGTGCCATCATGCTTGCAGGACATAGGCGATAGCAGTGAGGATAGCGGTGGTGGTGGTGGTGCAGGAGTGGCAGAAAGTTCCGCCACCACAGTTGGAACGCCACCAGTCGCTGGTACTCAGTATGAGCGTTTGCTGCTCTCATGCCGTGATTTTAGCACGCAATATCGTGATATTCAAGAGAAATATCATGAAATCATCTATACCATGGCTGAGAAAGTGATGAAAATATCGCAGGCAAATCAAATAAAACAATTGAAAACATCGCTGGATCGTGTCACCAGTGAAGTAATGCATCAATTGCAGGAAGCGCGGCGCAATGAAGTGAAGAACTTGTCGACCGTTCATCGGAATCGGGATGAGTTGGAAAGGTAAGGAAAACTATTACTGGCTGGCTGAAAAAAATAAGTATACTTTCTGAGAATTCCGTAGAATCACATAAATCACATAAATGGTGATTTTTTCGTCACTGCAATGATATTAAGGAGATTTCCTTAAAAATATAAAATACAACTGAGTTTGATCCCTGAATTTCCTAGCCATTTTCGAAAATTTAGATTCGTTCTCCTTCCAACTATTCTATTTATTTACATAGTTCATTTTTGTGAGCAACGAAAGTTAGTAACCCCTTGCAATATCTGTAAAATCCGGTCATCTCAGGTGACACAAACTAAACTCTCTACATATTTCTTTGTACAATTAATTTGGTATGCTCATTTTTCTTTTCTCTCTCTCTACTCTTCCACATAGGATGAAACGTGAAGTTGCCAGCTCTGTTGTTGAGCGTGGCGTCGCCGAACGTGTTCGCCTCACGCAAACCTATGAGAAACGCACTGATGAATTACAAAAACAACAAGATGCTGTGCGTAATGCGCTGGTGGAACATCGCCTCAGGGTACGAATTAATTCAGTTTCAAAAAAACTTTCCCATATTTTTAATATAATTCGTAACATCCGCTTATTCTAAATCCTTTCTCCTTCTTCCTTCAGGCCCGTCAAATACTCGAAAAAGATGCTGAATCTCGCACTTGCATTACCAATAACGGTTTCCTAGTGCTCTTTCAAAGTAGTTCCGTTGCTGCTTCCACTTCCGCTTTAAGTAATAGCAACAGCGGCGCTAATTCAATTTCACCAGCCAAATCGAACAACAACATTAGCAATAGTGGCGCTGGTGGAGGCGCGGCTGGTGCTGGTCTTGGTGGAAATACTGCGCGCACTGGGGCTGCCCTAACCACGTTACACGTAAAAACGTAATTTAATGCTACTGTAATTGCAACTTCAACTGATGACTTGCAAACAATTCGAATCAATTCAAAAGTCTTAACACACAGTATTTTTACAAATATGAAAAGGAAAACTTTTACAAGAAACAAATCTAAACAAAGAATACAATAAAGAAACTTAAATGTGCATTAGTTGTGTAAGTGTGAGTATGAGAAAATATTTAAAATTTAATAATATTCATTGAATTGGTAAATTATTGCAATATATAAAACTAAAACAAACACTAACATTGTTAGTTGTTATAAGTGGGAAGTTATAAGTGGGAAAACAAAAAAGAAAAAAACTCTAAAGTAGATACTAAAATTTGAAGGCAATATAAACAAGAAATTATAAAATATTCATGTATTATTGAATTATTAATGAATGTAAAAAAATAAATAAGATAAGTACATATGTGTGTTACAGCCTTTCTAGTATAATTGAAATAATGTCGGCATTATCGGCAGTGTTAACTTGATTTGATATCTTCCCTATCAACTTGATAAGAGTTCTTACTACAAAAAAAAAAAAATTTCTTACTCAAAACCTTAAAGCTATAAAAATGTCAAAATCAATATCAATTTCACAAGTTTGCTTGACATTTTATTTGAACTTTATCTCTTAAGAAGTGAGTAAAAAATTTGCTCTACCCCAATTCTATCTCGTTTCCATCAAAAATGTTGACATTTTACTTGAAATCTAGCCTATACAAGAAGTTGTCAAAAATGCGATACTAGCAAAAATATTAACATGAAGTTACTGACGATGTTAGGTGTCACTTGATTTGATTTTTATCTTATAAAAAAGTGTGTCAAAAGCTACTTGGATAAAAATTGGATAAAAAATGTCGACTTTACCGTTAACGTCGATTTTACTTAGCAATCGCTAATTTAAAAAATTTGTACATATTCAGTTTGATTTGATTTTTGTTAAAATAAAAACATTTCTCAAAATCTTGTTTTTAATAAAAATGCCAACTATATTGTTAGCGTTGATTTTTTACTTGTCATTTAATTTGACATTTATGCCATTAATAAATGTACCAAAAACTTTTTTCAGTCGATATTATCGATTTTAATTGATTTAAAATTTTCCCTTATCAAAAAATTTGACATTGTTCCTATTAACACATTATTAAGAATTGTGTCAAAAACTCGTTGCTAGTACAAATGTCAACAGTAATGCGAAAACCTCGGCTTAGGACGTCCATGGGCTGTTGTGCCATTAGAAGAAGAATCTGATACAAATTGGCTTTATCCTTAGAGCAAGTCGCTACTTTACATTCAGCGCATTCTGGATAAGTGAAAAATTCTATTCTGCCGAAACTTTCGATATTACTTCGTTTTTTGTAAGGCTAATCAAACTTGTGGCCAAAGTTCACACAATTAGGGTTTCCAACTCCAAAACATTAATATTCTCGATTTTCTCAAATCTGAAATAAAGGCGATGTTTCTGAAACTGATCACAAATAATTTTTTGGAAGCAATGGAGAGGATTTGAATGGCTTTGATGGCAAAGTTCTCCGATGCTTTCAGCAACCATTTCTTATTTTCACACTATCCCCCCATCACCTCCCTGGATCCCTTCGATTGTTTTTGAAACAAATTTGTCTAAAAATAAAATAATAGCATACTTCTTCGGGAAATAATGCTTCTCTTGGAGATTAGTTCGAGACTATTGTATCAAAAGCCCACTAACAGTGAATTATTGCGATGGAGCGGAGGTCTGGTGTGAAAACGAAAAATGTTTATATTTTCATATCGAACAGACTTGGCCTCAGATATTAAAATTTTTGTGCTTTAAAATAATAATCATTCTCATCGACTACCTACTATCGGCAAAAGATTCGAGAAATCAACTTTTATTTCTATTGCAAGACATTACGCGTCCCGCTAATGCTACTATATTCGGGACTTCGGGGAAAAATTACTCCTATACCGGGGCATCCCGCGAAATACGGGCCAGCTGGAAACCCTACGCGCAGTGCACTTTTTTTCTGTATGTACTTTGAAAAACGTAAATGAAATCTATTTGAACTTACCATATGCCTTTAAATATTTATTTATTTTTTGGGGTTTTATTAGGCTTTAGTAAATGTGTATTTGGATAAGAATAACTGTCTTCAAAAAGTAAAAGCTAACTTAATTTTACTATGCCCAAAGCAAAGAAACAAACAACAATAGCTTTTAAGTAATATTTGGTGCAATAAGAATGCATATTATATAGGTACTATATTTTATGTAACGAATAATTCATTTCCGAAGAGTTGCTGTTGGCTGGCATACTTAGTAAGAGAGAATGTTCCGTTATGTTACACTTTTAATTGACCAATCACTGTCGTTGTTTGCTATTGAGTACATTCAGCAACAGCTGTGATTTAAAATATAATTATAAATATGTTTGGCCCGGCTTGCTTGAAAATTCTTAACCGAGTTAAGCTGACGAAAGAAAACTTTCTGTTTGCATGCTTTACAATTTTATGATACATTCAAATATAGTATATATTTATCTCAAAAAGCGAGAATTCTTTCTCCTTAGTTTTAATCCCAAACCAACTATGTTCCCAAAAACGCTTCTTTATATACTAAAATTTGTTTCTTATAATTACTAATTACTTACTAAATGTGGTTGTACATTACATTTTCAGTTGCTTTTAAATACCATAAATACTTAAGTGATGAAGTAGTGAAGTGATTACAATACAAAACAAAAGAAAAATAGTGTTAAATATTAAGTTAAAACAAGAAAAGAAAAGAAAAGAAAGGAAAAAATACAAAATAAAAAAACTAGTCTAAAACTTAAAAAAGCAGAATCTCTTAAGGACAAATTATTTTAAAAAATTATTTATATTGTTAACTCTTTTATTTATTTAGCACTACTATTTACTACTAAATTTATGTATATTTTTTATCTAGTATTTAATTTTAATTTTGCATTTAGAAACGCACAGTTTAGTAGATTAGATTTCTGCGTTCTCTTCTATTTGTCACATGCTTGATCAAATTATTTGTGTTTTTGGTTTCTATTTCAAAGGCAGCTAAAAATTTATTTATTTTTAAAATCAAAGCAAAATAAATTAAAATCACGATATTATTTAGTTTAAAAATTGTATTTAATTTACTTATTTAAGCAAAACGAAGAATCTTCTGCATAATTTCTACTTAAGTAAGTGAACAATTATTTATTTCTCTTAATTTATTTCTTCTCGTTTTAATTTAAATAAATTTAAAAAATAAAAACAAAATGCCAATAAAACAAACAAACTGTGAGTGTGTTTATTAAAAAAGAAAACTAAAAAATGTTTTCCTTATTTTAAAGATTTATTTTATAGAAAATGCGTTCAAATCAGCTTTCCCGCTTCTGGGTAGCATATCCTCAAATTTGTATGGTTATACAAATCAGGAAAATATATACCATAGCTTGAAGCGGGTAGTGAGCGTTGAACGCCCCTCCTTTTGATTCTTGCAATTTATTATTTATATTTATTTCTTGAAAGTTTCTAATAAACTCGTTTCTTTATCATCAACACATATACATACATACATATACATATTTCTACAACACCAGATACAGAAATTTGTAAGAACAAAGCAAGTAATTCAGAGACTGTTTCCGATGTTTCCAATGAAAACATTTTGTCCAATTTAGTTATACATATTTTTTACTACTACATACTTTACATACATTATATTAAAAATTCTAATTCCAATTCCTATTCGGAAATTTGACAATCATATTAGTAAAGAAAAGAACAGGAGGAGGATGATGAACGAATCAAAAGTGTAGTAAAATTAAAATGTAATGAAAGAAAGGGGACATTTGTTTTTGTTTTATGTAAATTGCCATGGACTGAAAATGAGATATTTGTGGAAAATGTGTTAGGTGCAATATGGAAAATAAATGTGGAAACAAATTTCCATTAAGACCGGAAATTTAGAGATTTTGTTTGATTTGAAAAGATTTGTTATTCTTAATTCAATGCGCAGAGTAAAACATCACATATTTATGCTTTGCTTTCAATTTTCAAAATTAATCACTGTGTTTTTGTTTCGATTTAGTGAGAGTAAAATTCTCTCAATAAAAAGTATCCTAGCAATGCTTACAATTAACCAATCGCAGTCATTTGATTCGTATTGAGGAAGTTATGGAAAAATAGATAAGATTAGATGAATGAAGGAAAAAAGTCAAATGATTCCAGATCAATGCGGCCGACTAGCGCCAATTGTGATATCCTCTGGGGAAATAAGTTGTTTTCTAGTTGTCTTACGAATTAGTTGCCTGTACTGAATTAAATGAAAACGTATCGTTTGAAGTTCTTTTTTGATTCTCTATAATGGCTAAAAAATAAGTCAACTAGGTACCAGATAAACATGAGAAAATTTTCCTATGAGGCCATCCAGCACCTACTGCGCCACTGTACTGAATAACAGATAAATCAAACTTTTAATTTGTTTTATCGATTAGCCTAATTTCTGGATCATTTATTAATCTATTTTTCTTTTTCTTTTCCGATCGATTATGAATAATCGATTAATCAAACTTTTCTTTGATTTTTCCGAAAAGTCCAGTTTCTAAATAATCAATTGATCACAGTTTCTTTAATATTTCAGATAATCTACTTTCTAATTTATCGATTAATCAATCTTTCACCGATTAATCAAACTTCTTAATAATCGATTAACCCATTTTTTTCTTTATTTCACAGATTAATCAAATTTCGAAATAATCAATTAATTAATCAAACTTCTGAATAATCGACTATTCAAATCTTTTATTTTGCAAGATTTAACCGATCAGTTAAACTTCTGAATAAACGATTTATCATGAATTTAGCTCAATACTTAATCAAACTTGCGTTAATAATCGATTACTTTTAATTTATTTCACCGATAACCGAATCTTACTAATCGATAATACAATCTTTATTTTTAACCAATTAATCGAACTTCTACTGATCGATTATTAAAACTTTTTATTTATTTTACCGACTATGGTAATCAAATTTTGCATTATTTTCTCTTTTCCGCTTTCTAAAATTTCTGAATTTGCGAACAATCAAACTTTTCATTCATTTTCCGATTAATCTAACTTCTGAATGATTAATCAAAATATTCATTTCTCGGATTATTCAAACTTTCGAATAATCATCAACCTTTTTTTTTTATCAACCAATCAAACTTAATTTATTTTCCAATGAATGAATGAATTATAAATAATCGAACTTTTAAATAATCGATTAATCAACTTTGCATTAATTTTTCAGATTAAACAAATTTATTTAGAAATTTCAAATCATATTTTTCATTTATTTCCTCGAATAAGTAATCAAACTTCTTAATAATCAATTAGTGGTCGCTGAGGCGTAGTTGGTAGAGTGTTGGCCTGCTACCCAGACTGTCCGAGGCTCAAATCTCGGCACAGGCAAAATCAAATAGTAGAAAAAACTATTTTTCTACACGGCACCACCTCTTGGCGGACAATGGCAAATCTACAAGATTAAAAACTGTCTAAGAAAAACATTTCTCTTCGCCGTTCGAATTCGGCATAAAACTGTATGTACAAATGTAACATGAGTGAATGCGAAAAGCCTAGGCCCTCCATGGGCTGTTGTGCCATTGAAAGAAAAGAAGAAGAATGAATGTTGAATAATCAATGAATCAAATTCTTCATTTATTTCATCGATTAATCAAAATTCTGAATATGAAAAACTTTGCATTATTTGACCGACAAATCAAATATCTGAATAATCGATAAATCAAACATTTTAATGATTTACCAATTAAGCAAATTTTTGAACAGTCGATTAATAAAACTTTTCATTAATTTCACCGAATAATCAAATTTCGGAATATTCTATAAATAAAATTTCCTACAAATATTAAAGAATAATTTATCAATCTATTACAAAATAAGTTAAATTTTCCCTTTTCTAATCTAAATTTCAATTAATCCATTATTGAATAATTTATTTATACATACCTTCTTAGTTAGTAAAATTTATAGTCAATAGGTCAATGACATCATCATAATCAATAGCTCGATTTTGCAAAATTCTTTGATTAATCAAATAACTCGTTCAATCGATCAGTTCCACATCTGTCGAATAAATCCCTAGCCGCCACATTTTCCAATTTACAATTTTCGGAGAAATGTACCAGCACCAAAAAAATCTCAATTACGACAATGTTTGAATGCTTTAAAAAAATTGTTGCCTTAGGAAAAAAAGATGAAGTTTGCATTTCCACTATATTTGCAAAATTCTTTAGGAAACCAAAAAAAAAAAAAAAAAAACAAAAACAAAAAAAACAAAACATTGGCAGCAATCAAAATAGAAAATAATGATATTTTTTATTGTTAGGAAGACAAAATATATAATACATACCAACAAAATATTCGTAAGACGAACATTCTCGTTAAGTGAGGAGGCTCGACTGGCATGAATATCTCGTTACATATAAACAGATCAGATATGAATCTATCGCTATCTCACTATCTCATTCTCTCTCTCTCTCTCTCTCTCTCACTCTCTCTCTCTGTTTCTCTCTGTTTCTCTGGACGGAAGAACCACCTTAGATGTTGTAATTCGCTGCTTTCAGAAAAGACTCAAAATGCATACAAAACCAATTTGTTTATTGAGCCAAACCAAATCACAAAAAATTTAAATATTAGACAAAAAAAATAATTATTGATGTAGAAAAAAACTACTAATAATTCAAATGTATGTGTAGTATTTGTATGTAAATTGGTGTTTAAATTACACATAAATTGAATTGAAAATATAAATTGAAATTGGTGTTTAGCAGTTAAATAAGAAATTTTTTGTGTTTTAATGAAAACAAAAAATTAAAATAAAATGAATAAACAAACAAGTTACAATAAAGCAAGCAATACTTTAACACAATTACCGTTAAATCAACAGTGTTTACATTAATTACATAAATGTCTATGTGTGTGTATTTCTTCTTTTTTTTATACTATTATGTATACATAAATTTCCTCGGTGTGCGTTACTCATTGCGATAAAATCAAATTAAACTGTTCAGATTTGCTCTGTAAAGGTAAAAGAAAAAAAAGAAAAAAAATTTCAATTAATAAATTACTTGTCATTTGGTGTTGTACTCGTATATATGAATGTTGTAGATGTTGTAGATGTTGTTGTAGCTATTATTATTATTGTTGTTGTTGTTATTGTTGATGTTATTTGTAGCCATTATTTCGTAATTATTGAAATATACTACATACGAGTAGATGCTAGTTATATGTACATACTTAAGAGCACTTAGATATTTAGCAAATATGTATGTATGTACGAGTATGTAATTAAGTTAGAAAAAAGAATAATTAATTTTTAAAACTATTCACTTTAATTTCCTTTTCTCGACATTTTTCTTTTTCTTTTTTGATTTTGAAGAAAATGTAATTTCCTTTTCTCGACATTTTTCTTTTTCTTTTTTGATTTTGAAGAAAATGTAATTTTCTTTCAACTTGTGTGTAGGGCATATAAAGATTTTCGTTTGGTATGTATCGACTCATTTATAAGAATAAAAATACATACAGTGTCGGACAATCAAATAAGAACACCTTGTTCTGAAATCAAAAACCTTAAAAAAATATCCCTCTAGGCTTATGATAAGTTTAAAAGGTATTTACTTTTATTCATTTATTCCACAAGTTTAATTTTTTCTTAAAACAAAAACAAATTCAATTCAGTGTAAAAAAAAGTAATTTAAAAGTGATACATAAAATCACATTTCAAAAGGACAAACTAAATATGAACACTTCAATTAAAATAAAATAATTTATAAAATATTGACTCAAATTGTCCACTAATGCTAATATTTTGTGGAGTAGCCTTTGTTAATTAAAACTGCCTTCCACCTTCTAGGCATTGATTCCACCAGAGACGCGCAAGTAGCCTGGGGTATGGAATACCATGCTCTTTCAATGCTTTGCCACAATTCGTCTTTGTTTTTAGCTCTGGTACTGCCAATCTTCGCTTTGACAATATTCCACAAGTTCTCGATTGGATTAAGGTCAGGAAATTGTGAAGGCCAGGTCATGACGGGAATTCTATTATGGGAAAACTAATCTCGCGCAAGGATTGAGGTGTGCTTTGGGTCGTTATCCTGTTGCATTTGCCATTTCAGGTGCATTTCCCATTCAGCATAAGGAAGCATCACCTCCTGAAGGATGTAAACGTAAAGAAATCTGTCCATCGTTTCTTTTATCCAATAAGTACAGAGGGCCCACCACACCATACCAAGAGAAGCATCCCCATACCATGATGCTTCCACCTCCGTGCTTAAACGTCTTCCTAGTATATTTTGGGCTCAATTCTTCATTTTTCGGGTGTCTAACCCACCGTTTGCCATCACTTTCAACAAGATTCACCTTGCTTTCGTCTGTCCATAATACGTTAGGCCATTTTTTATGCATTAATTGAACCATCCCACTCAATGTGCGCTTCAGCAAACTCTATGGGACACTTTCGATGTCTTTGTGTCAACATTGGTTCTTTTCATGCTGTTCTCCCATACATTTTTTTTTTCCACCAAACGTCTCCTTACTGACTGAGCACAAATTTTAACCCCTGTCTCCTCTCTAATTGCGGCAGCTGCCTCAAATGGATTGCGTGCTGCCAAAATTTTTATGCGATTGTCATCTGTACTTGTAGTTTTGCGGGGCCTACCTCTCTTGCAGTGAAATTTTTGAGGTAATAAAGATTGGTAGACAAATGTCGAGGATCTACTAATAGTTTTAGCTATTTAGCGGATGATTTGTCCCTCATTTCGCAGTTTTTTCACCAAATCACGTTCCTCCTTGCTACAGTGCTTTGCTCGACCCATTTTGCTGTGACATTACGGAATAGTTTACATTTAATTTGTTGAATTACCCTCGAAGCTACCATTTAAATGCTTACCAGTACAAATTATAAACTAAGTAATTTAAGTTTTCTTTTTAAAATGTAAATTTTTTCGTCGCTGTTCTTATTAGATTGTCCGCCTTCGAATTTTTTGTTTGGGAATCCCAAAAAATATTTAAATGTAGTGTTGCCACGTAGAAATTTATAAAGTATATAACATACCAATTTCTTCTCTATAAAAATTGGTTGCCATAAGCTGTCCGATAAAAAAAAAATCTTTGGAAGTTTTATAGTGCAAGGTGTTCTTATTTGATTGTCCGGCACTGTATTTCTGGATTTTGTATTTTTCATAACGAAAATAAGAAAGAGAAAAACACTAAGGCTGTGGTCATAATCAAATTTTACTCGGCGAACACCATGCAATTGTTGTTGCCCGAACACGAAAAAAGAGCTTTTACTCACTCTCACACCGAACACGATATGCTGGGTGAAATGAACACCGAGCACGCCGAGTATTCAGGGTTTCAATGAGTTATTCTACAAAAAAAGAACAAAAATGTATGTATAATAGAAGGAAAACATGCAAACCTGTGCATCATTATTTTCCTATGCAGAAAAGCAAAGTTGCGAATGTTTTCAGTGAATATTAAATACACATTATTCATAAAACTATTGAAGAAAACTCATATTAATTTCACAATTTTCCGATTATATTTTTAATTTCACGCTACATATAAATAAAATCGTTTAAAGTTTTTTGGTATATCATTTAGTGTTGCCGTTGCGGAAAAAATTTTATTACAAAAATAAGTGAATTTCTTCAAAAGGCAACTCGGTAACGAACACCAATGTAACGACTACACGCAGCTCGAGAGTAAAATGTGATGTGTTCGTCGAACAGCGAACATCAGTATAACCAACACCTTACAAAAAAACTTACATAAAAATAAACAAAGAGTCGATGTTGCCTGCGCAGAACGAGAACGAATATTCTGTTTTATGTGCTCAATTTCGAATTGCTAAGACCGTGGTTATGCTCTTGTTCGCTGTTCGGCGAACACATCATATGTATTTTTCTCTCGTGCTCGGTGTGGTGGTTACATTCAAGTTCATTACAGAGTTGCTTTAGGTCAGAATTCAGGTTTTTTTAATAATATTTTGTGCGCAACACCAACACTAATATTATATACTACCAAAAAACTTTAAACGATTTTATCAATGTGGAGAGTGAAATTAATAATATTATTGAATGTGCAATAATGTATTTTTTGGACCTGCAGCCACCGGCTATAAATAAAGCTATTGAGGTAGTGGAGAATATGTGTCAATTTTAAGGCAAGAGTTGTACCGCACCATTTGCATCACATCGTGAATACAGCTAATATGTTGTATAAATACTTTTCGTACGTACTTCTTCAATATTTTTATAAATACTATTTTTTTTTTTTTTCTGTTATTTAAATTTACTTTGTATTCTTTTCCTAGGAAAAGGTGTAGAGATTTATTGAAAAATACTATATTTAATATTCACTTTTCAACACTAAAAACATTCGCAACTTCGCTTTTCTGCATATGATAAAATAATTATGCACAGGTTTCTATGTTTTCGTACTATTTTACACAAATTTTTGTTCCTTTCTTGGAGAATAACTCATTGCCACCCTGAATGCTCGGCGTGCTCGATATACATTTCACCCAGTGTATCGTGTTAGTTGTGACAGTGAGTAAAAGCTCTTTCTTCGTGTTCGGTGCAACAACAATTGCATGGTGTTCGCCGAACAAAATCTGAACATAACCCCGACCTAAGGGTGCATAGTCACTGGATCAGTCAAAACGTTGCTGATAGCTGGCCCGTTTTTTGTTTCGAAAACAAAATTTCAATGCCATTTAATGCCACCTTCTTATAATGGCCAAGCCGCCCATGGAGGACCTATGCCGAGATTTCTTTTTATTTATTTAATCAACCAAAAAGCAAGTCGCAAATTAAATTTATCTCAACGCACACCAAACGAAACAAGAAACGAAATGCTTTGTTTTGTTACATTGTGTTTCGCTTGGTGTGTGCTGAATCAACAATGTTTTCACAGATCCCGATATGCTTTCACCCTAATGGAAAGATTTGCGTCCAGCAGCACCAAAAATAGAAGCAATTATCAATAGTTTCAACTAATTTGAATTTAAAATGTACACAATGAGAGCTTGTGGACCTCGATAAGGCAGTCGCTTGTACACGAACATAAACGTTTTTGAGCATCCCATATGTAATACATTTAAAGAGAGAATTTTGCTACGCACTTTTTCCTTTTCTTTCTCTCTGTTTAGTTGGGCTCTGCACATGCTGGCACATAGAATCATTTGTGTACTTGAGAGCGAATTATATAAATGACATGTAGGAAATGAAGGAGAGAGTCGACACAATGTCTAAGTTGCCAACGAATATTTTTCCAAGTAAATATTCCAAGCCGATATCTGTTACTCTCTTTCACATTCATTCAACGTACAGCAAAAATTGAGAGTTAACAAACTTCAACGTAAACGGTGTGTATGTGCCATACCAAATATGATTTCATATAAGTTATCTTAGCTGTCAGTGGTACGAGTATACTTCGCTCTCATGTACACAACGGATTCTATGGTATATGCCAGCACATTGACCCATTGCATCCGTTGCGTACATTTGTGGTTGCTGTAGCGTAGCTGAAGTGCGTTGGACTGTTACGCAGAGTGTCAGGGGTTTTAATCTTGACACAGGCAAAATAAAAAATGAATAAAATGAAAACAAAACAAAAAGTAACAACAACAAAATTTATACACGGCACCACCTCTTGGCAGGCAATGGCAAACCTACAAGAGTAAAAATTGCCCATGAAAAGATTTTCACTTCGCCGTTCGGATTTGGCATAAAATTGTAGGTCCCTTCCATTCATGTACAAATATAACACGCAGAACTTGAGTGGATGCGAAAAGCTTGGCCTTTGGCGTAACATGCGGTCATATTCGACATTGATAAAATGAAGTTCATTGTGGTAAAGGCATAACACTTGCCACAGTGGCTATCTACCTCTTTATCGGTGTCCTGTGATTGCATTCTCCCTCTCTCATTCTACCTCTTTCTTCCTCTCACCTATCAATCTTCCTTCCATTCAACAAAATGCTCTGCATTCATAGGGATGCACCCTGTGTGTTGATGTATCAATTAAAAAACAAAAAAAAGAAAGCGACGTATACATCTGACACTCCATAAACGAAGGAGAGAAGTGGCAGTGTCAACGGATACTTTTTCATTTTAAAATTTTCAATTCAATTTTATTTCAAATTTATCAGCTGATAGCTCTTAACATGCTCAATGTTCGGCAAACGTTAAGAGTTGTGCAACTTCTTGTAGTACTTCAACGTTTACGTTGTTTATGGGTTACACTTCTTACATTTACTTGTCATTCAATTGGTTGCCAATTGTGGACTTCGCGTACACAACGGATTCTATGGGCCGCAAGCTTTAGTTGTTTTCACTCATTTACAATACCATAACCAAATAAAAAGGTGAGCCAATCGGAAGGCAACCCTTTTTGTTGCCCCTCTTGTTTCCTATAGTTATGTTAAGCTTTTGCAGCATGGTTGCATTTTCAAAGAGTTGGAACACAATCAGAGCGATGGCGACCAATTATTTTTTCTCTTCTTTCAGTAATTTGCCATCAAATGTCGATATATAAAAGAGACTCTTTGGTTGGCTACCCATGCAACATTGTTATTAAACTATGGTCACGACCAGAATCTACTTTTGCTATGCCAATACCATGAGAATACTATGAGAATACCACCAAACAAATAGTCACGATATAATAGCTATAGTTTGCACTTAATACATGACCTAAACATCGTAAAAACCGGAATGTAGCAAGTCGTTGAAGGGCCTAAAATGAGATTTCGGCTTTTGTCCGTACCTACGGTTGTCCGCTCACGATTGTTTACCACCATTACTTTTTAAACTAAAAGTTCACTAAAAACCATGAGAACGAAAATTACTTCAATTCGTTTTTGTTTTTATAGTGGATGTTTACACTGGCGCAAACATATAAGACTGTCTGAGATAAACAGGTGGAAAAGTAAGGTAAGGTGAAAATAAAGTAAGGTCTTTCTTTTAGAGAGACGCAGAACTTCTATCTCTCTCTTACTACCTTACTTTTCTATGTGTTTCTCACGCACAGTCTTTCATGCTAACGTCAGTGTGAACATTCACATTGTCATCAAAATGACTGAAGCAATTAATTGGTTTCCATCTGTACTGGCTGCAAGATGTTACCATTAATTTATGGTTTTCTTTTAACAAAGAAATTTGTGTTCTCAATACTAATTAGATATCAGTCGCGCAGAAATCACAGCTAGTTGCAGACAAAATAAAGTAGTTGTATTTGCTGAATCACATCTCACACCATCATCCATGGTTTTCCACACTTGTAAGTTTTTAATAAAAAAAAATTTCAAATTTTCTCCAAGACATCACAAAAATTCCCGGGCGAAGTGAAAACATCACCTCATATTTCTGTAAAATTCAATTTTAGAGACACTATTTACCAGGCATTTACGTTGTACAGGGGAACGGAATGGATTCCCTTAATATTCTTATTCTTGCAACATACACACACGCCCTTAAATTTTGGAATACTCACCAAATATCAGACGGCATGGAAATCAACACACGAATACGGGGACGTAAGAAGCAATGGTTTGTGTCTGTGCTTATTTAGGCGAAGGCGCAAGAAGCAATGGTTTGTGTCTGTGCTTATTTAGGCGAAGGCTGGCCTTTGTGTACTTATATTCCCTCCAGCTAAACTAATCTCTGTTCAAGCTGTTTAGTTTTACTCTTTCTCTAGCTCCTATGTTCGGTTTTAATATTATTACTTTCAAAATCAGTTTTAGTTATGTATTGTATAAAAATATTCGGTGTAGAAACATGTTTGTATGACGCACCTCCGAAACTGAGGTGCTCGTTGTGAAAACTAGTCTTGTTAATAGCTTATACATTTATGAAATTAACTAAAGAATTGAAACTGCAAAAAGTAAGTAAAACTATTTTTTTTTGGATAAAATAAAGTCCATTAAAATGACTTTTAATATAAATCTAATATAAACCATTGAATTGAAGTAAAAAAAAGAAGAAGATAATTTAATGAAGTATCCAAGTTACATAAGTATGATATGGCATGATGATGATGGCACATAATTAAATGCATGGATATATGACGAAGCAGGAGCTAATAAGGTGTACAACACCAACCCTTAATAATTAAGTAATATTAATAACTAATTAATGAATTATGAATAAGGAAAACTTTAGCTTTAATTTACTACTACAACAATCTAAATGCTATTAAAAAACTACATTGAAACTACTACTACATCTAGATTAAATAACACTACCACTAGACTCAACTGCACTACACTAAACTACACAAAATTACACTACAAACTAAATGGAATTTAATAATATTAACTAAATAAAAAGAAAGAAACTTCAAAAAAAAAAAAAATAAAAAATTAATTCCCAATGGAACTAATTACTAAAACGAAAATAATACCTAGAACAAATCTTTACAATAAAAACAAAAAACAAACGAAACTAGCTCCTAAATAAATTTGAACAATAAAAACAATACATATTTATGAAGATAATTAATTTTAAATATTCACTTATTTATAGTATAGTAAATGAAGAGAAACACTAATTTATTTAGAGAATATTCAATGAATTTTTATGTGTGCGTGTTTTGCTTTTTAAGTGAGTACTTACATACTACAGAAGTTAAACATTGAACTTAGCTGAATTGAAACAAAAACATGCATAATTAAAAATGAGTAGAAACGAATCTCAATAGTGAAGAAATATGTGTCTGAAATTACTTAAGAAACATTAAACAAACAAAAGAAACTTATTAAAAAAAATAAATAAATTCTTAATAAATAATGAATAATGAATTTCGTAGTCTCGAACCAAGTCTCGAATCTTCATAATTTTTAGTTGTTATGATGATGAAATATTGAAACAATAATAACAAAAAATACACATATGTATGTATATGAAACTTAACTTAAAAATTAATTCCAAGTGTCGCTGATAGCGACGTGAGTCGGGCGCGAGTACATCATAAACAAGAAATACGAAATACGAAACGGAAAACAAAAACATCATATATATATTATAAAATTAATCCATTATTGTTGTTGTGATTAAATGCTATTAATTATGATCCAAAAGTAAAACAAATAAATTAATTGAAATTTAGACAAAGATATGAATTGGTAGTTTGATTTCATTTTGTCTGTGTAGAGGAGGAAAACATTTTTACCATATCTTGAATTAAGTATTTCCCAACATTCAGTCAGCTTCAGTTTTAGTAAATTGATTTCTTTGCAAATAATATAATTTCTGTAGATTTTAAACAATTGTTTTTATTTTTATTCCGTTTAATTATAAATTGATTTATGAAAAATAATATATAAACAGAAAAAACCTAAACTAAAAATGGTTCTAATTAAAAATATAAGTATACAGTGAAGAAAACATTCAAAAATTTTAATAATAGGGTCTCCTTTTCCAAAATAGGAGCTATACCTATTCCTCTTCGGTAGGACAGCACTCCATTCGATAGTAGTCTTTCGTTCTGTAGGATTTTCCTTCTTTCGGTAGAACAGTCCTCCTTTCGATAGCAAAGTCCTCCTTTCGATAGGAAAGTCCTCCTTTCGATAGGAAAGTCCCCCTTTCGATAGGAAAGTCCTCCTTTCGATAGGAAAGTCCTCCTTTCGATAGGAAACTCCTCCTTTCGAAAGTTAAGTCCTCCTTTCGATAGGAAAGTTCTCCTTTCGATAGGAAAGTCCTCCTTTCGATAGGAAACTCCTCCTTTCGAAAGTTAGGTCCTCCTTTCGATAGGAAAGTTCTCCTTTCGATAGGAAAGTTCTCCTTTCGATAGGAAAGTCCACCTTTCGATAGGAAAGTCCTCCTTTCGAAAGTTAAGACCTCCTTTCGATAGGAAAGTCCTCCTTTCGATAGGAAACTCCTCCTTTCGAAAGTTAAGTCCTCCTTTCGATAGGAAAGTCCTCCTTTCGATAGGAAACTCCTCCTTTCGATAGGAAACTCCTCCTTTCGAAAGTTAAGTCCTCCTTTCGATAGGAAAGTCCTCATCTCGATAGGAAACTCCTCCTTTCGAAAGTTAAGTCCTCCTTTCGATAGGAAAGTTCTCCTTTCGATAGGAAAGTCCTCCTTTCGATAGGAAAGTCCTCCTTTCGATAGGAAACTCCTCCTTTCGAAAGTTAAGTCCTCCTTTCTATAGGAAAGTCCTCCTTTCGATAGGAAAGTCCTCCTCTCGATAGGCAACTCCTCCTTTCGAAAGTTAAGTCCTCCTTTCAATAGGAAAGTTCTCCTTTCGAAAGTTAAGTCCTCCTTTCGATAGGAAAGTCCTCCTTTCGATAGGAAAGTCCTCCTCTCGATAGGAAACTCCTCCTTTCGAAAGTTAGGTCCTCCTTTCGATAGGAAAGTTCTCCTTTCGATAGGAAAGTCCTCCTTTCGATAGGAAACTCCTCCTTTCGAAAGTTAAGTCCTCCTTTCGATAGGAAAGTCCTCCTTTCGATAGGAAAGTCCTCCTTTCGATAGGAAACTCCTCCTTTCGAAAGTTAAGTCCTCCTTTCGATAGGAAAGTCCTCCTTTCGATAGGAAAGTCCTCCTTTCGATAGGAAAGTCCTCCTTTCGATAGGAAACTCCTCCTTTCGAAAGTTAAGTCCTCCTTTCGATAGGAAAGTCCTCCTTTCGATAGGAAAGTCCCCCTTTCGATAGGAAAGTCCTCCTTTCGATAGGAAAGTCCTCCTTTCGATAGGAAACTCCTCCTTTCGAAAGTTAAGTCCTCCTTTCGATAGGAAAGTTCTCCTTTCGATAGGAAAGTCCTCCTTTCGATAGGAAACTCCTCCTTTCGAAAGTTAGGTCCTCCTTTCGATAGGAAAGTTCTCCTTTCGATAGGAAAGTTCTCCTTTCGATAGGAAAGTCCACCTTTCGATAGGAAAGTCCTCCTCTCGATAGGAAAGTCGTCCTTTCGAAAGTTAAGTCCTCCTTTCGATAGGAAAGTCCTCCTTTCGAAAGTTAAGACCTCCTTTCGATAGGAAAGTCCTCCTTTCGATAGGAAACTCCTCCTTTCGAAAGTTAAGTCCTCCTTTCGATAGGAAAGTCCTCCTTTCGATAGGAAACTCCTCCTTTCGATAGGAAACTCCTCCTTTCGAAAGTTAAGTCCTCCTTTCGATAGGAAAGTCCTCATCTCGATAGGAAACTCCTCCTTTCGAAAGTTAAGTCCTCCTTTCGATAGGAAAGTTCTCCTTTCGATAGGAAAGTCCTCCTTTCGATAGGAAAGTCCTCCTTTCGATAGGAAACTCCTCCTTTCGAAAGTTAAGTCCTCCTTTCTATAGGAAAGTCCTCCTTTCGATAGGAAAGTCCTCCTCTCGATAGGCAACTCCTCCTTTCGAAAGTTAAGTCCTCCTTTCAATAGGAAAGTTCTCCTTTCGAAAGTTAAGTCCTCCTTTCGATAGGAAAGTCCTCCTTTCGATAGGAAAGTCCTCCTCTCGATAGGAAACTCCTCCTTTCGAAAGTTAGGTCCTCCTTTCGATAGGAAAGTTCTCCTTTCGATAGGAAAGTCCTCCTTTCGATAGGAAACTCCTCCTTTCGAAAGTTAAGTCCTCCTTTCGATAGGAAAGTCCTCCTTTCGATAGGAAAGTCCTCCTTTCGATAGGAAAGTCCTCCTTTCGATAGGAAACTCCTCCTTTCGAAAGTTAAGTCCTCCTTTCGATAGGAAAGTCCTCCTTTCGATAGGAAAGTCCTCCTTTCGATAGGAAAGTCCTCCTTTCGATAGGAAACTCCTCCTTTCGAAAGTTAAGTCCTCCTTTCGATAGGAAAGTCCTCCTTTCGATAGGAAAGTCCCCCTTTCGATAGGAAAGTCCTCCTTTCGATAGGAAAGTCCTCCTTTCGATAGGAAACTCCTCCTTTCGAAAGTTAAGTCCTCCTTTCGATAGGAAAGTTCTCCTTTCGATAGGAAAGTCCTCCTTTCGATAGGAAACTCCTCCTTTCGAAAGTTAGGTCCTCCTTTCGATAGGAAAGTTCTCCTTTCGATAGGAAAGTTCTCCTTTCGATAGGAAAGTCCACCTTTCGATAGGAAAGTCCTCCTCTCGATAGGAAAGTCGTCCTTTCGAAAGTTAAGTCCTCCTTTCGATAGGAAAGTCCTCCTTTCGAAAGTTAAGACCTCCTTTCGATAGGAAAGTCCTCCTTTCGATAGGAAACTCCTCCTTTCGAAAGTTAAGTCCTCCTTTCGATAGGAAAGTCCTCCTTTCGATAGGAAACTCCTCCTTTCGATAGGAAACTCCTCCTTTCGAAAGTTAAGTCCTCCTTTCGATAGGAAAGTCCTCATCTCGATAGGAAACTCCTCCTTTCGAAAGTTAAGTCCTCCTTTCGATAGGAAAGTTCTCCTTTCGATAGGAAAGTCCTCCTTTCGATAGGAAAGTCCTCCTTTCGATAGGAAACTCCTCCTTTCGAAAGTTAAGTCCTCCTTTCTATAGGAAAGTCCTCCTTTCGATAGGAAAGTCCTCCTCTCGATAGGCAACTCCTCCTTTCGAAAGTTAAGTCCTCCTTTCAATAGGAAAGTTCTCCTTTCGAAAGTTAAGTCCTCCTTTCGATAGGAAAGTCCTCCTTTCGATAGGAAAGTCCTCCTCTCGATAGGAAACTCCTCCTTTCGAAAGTTAGGTCCTCCTTTCGATAGGAAAGTTCTCCTTTCGATAGGAAAGTCCTCCTTTCGATAGGAAACTCCTCCTTTCGAAAGTTAAGTCCTCCTTTCGATAGGAAAGTCCTCCTTTCGATAGGAAAGTCCTCCTTTCGATAGGAAAGTCCTCCTTTCGATAGGAAACTCCTCCTTTCGAAAGTTAAGTCCTCCTTTCGATAGGAAAGTCCTCCTTTCGATAGGAAAGTCCTCCTTTCGATAGGAAAGTCCTCCTTTCGATAGGAAAGTCCTCCTTTCGATAGGAAAGTCCTCCTCTCGATAGGAAACTCCTCCTTTCGAAAGTTAAGTCCTCCTTTCGATAGGAAAGTTCTCCTTTCGATAGGAAAATCATCCTTTCGTTAGGAAAGTCCTCCTCTCGACAGGAAAGTCCTCCTTTCGATAGGAAAGTCCACCTCTCGACAGGAAAGTCCTCCTTTTGATAGTTAAGCCCTCCTTTCGATAGGAAAGTCCTCGTATTGATAGGAAAGTCCTCGTATCGATAGGAAAGTCCTCGTTTCGATAGGAAAGTCCACCTTTCGATAGGAAAGTCCTCCTTTTGATAGGAAAGTCCTCCTTTCGAAAGTTAAGTCCTCCTTTCGAAAGTGAAGTCCTCCTTTCGATAGTTAAGTACTCCTTTCGTTAGGAAAGTCTTCGTTTCGATAGGAAAGTCCTCCTTTCGATAGTTAAGTCCTCCTTTCGATAGTTAAGCCCTCCTTTCGATAGGAAAGTCCTCGTATTGATAGGAAAGTCCTCGTATCGATAGGAAAGTCCTCGTTTCGATAGGAAAGTCCACCTTTCGATAGGAAAGTCCTCCTCTCGATAGGAAAGTCGTCCTTTCGATAGGAAAGTCCTCCTTTTGATAGGAAAGTCCTCCTTTCGAAAGTTAAGTCCTCCTTTCGAAAGTGAAGTCCTCCTTTCGATAGTTAAGTACTCCTTTCGTTAGGAAAGTCTTCGTTTCGATAGGAAAGTCCTCCTTTCGATAGTTAAGTCCTCCTTTCGATAGTTAAGTCCTCCTTTCGATAGGAAAGTCCTCCTTTCAATAGGAAATTACTTTTTTCGATAGGATATTTCGGTTAAGTATTTTCTTTTTCGGTAGGACATTCTTACTATCGCCAGAAAATTCATTCTTTTTGGCTAACAGTTAAGATTTCGCAGCTACGTTAACAAATCGGCAAAAAAAAAAATTATTTACAGTAATCTCTGTATAAATGCATCGATGAAAATGTAAAATTTGTGATTCAATTAACCGGAGAATGCAATTCACCGAGGAATTTATAAAAGTTTTAAACTGGAAATGTAATATTTTTACCACATTGAAACCGGTAGCGCAATTAGGCGGGTAACAATAAACCGAGAGTCATTAGACGGTGGATTACTATATTAATTTTTAAGAAGCCGCTCTAAAATCGTCTCCAATTAGATTCCAATATATGATTTGAGATTTGTGAATGTAGCTACGAGCTCTTTACGGAGAATTATGGGGTACACGTGATTGTGACAGCTTACAATATTTATAAAGAATTTGCTAAAATCAATGAATATGTTACTTAGAACTATATTAACATACAGATATTAACTTTTGAGAAATCAATCAATCACATACAATGTCTACATATTTTAATATCATTTCAATGTAGCAAGCCGGCAGTATTTGCTTATTCTTTAAAAAATAATTAATATAATTTCTTTAGAAAATAAATACTAAGCAACAAATGTATAAGTATAATGAACTGAATAGACGTCAAGTAAGGAATGCCATTTGCCGATGATAAGATTTCAAGAGGCGGCCAAGACCGATCATCGCTTGTAGTGCCAGCTAAGTAAGTAAGTAAGATTTCAAGCAGATAGATAAGATTTATTCAGAATACGCGATGAAATCAAAATTTTTCATAAGAAGTCAAGTCAGTACAACCGATAAAATCGACATTATTACATATTTTACTTAGGATAATAAGATTGAGAACTTGAGCCCTATCAGTTCTATCAGGTTTATGTGTGAACATGTGAGTGAAACTGAGATTATTTCATCAATTGGTCTCTGCTTCGAGAATGATTGCAAAAAGGAACCACATCTGGTAAACTCCAAGTGTAGAATTTGCCTAAGAAAAGATTTTTAGTTCGCCATAAAAATGTATTTAGGATGCGAAAAGCTTATGCTTAGATTTTTTTTTTATTTTTACATTCAACACACAGGGTGTACCCCTATGAATGCAGAGCATTGTGTTGAATGGAAGGAAGATTGATAGGTGAGGGGAAGAAGGAGGGAGAATGAGAGAGTGAACGTGATCACACAGGACACCGATTAAGAGATAGACAGCCATTGTGGCAAGTGTTATGCCTTTACCACAATGAACTTCAGTTTAGCAGTTTCGACTATGACCGCATGTAGCGCCAAAGGCCAAGCAACCTGTCCTCAAAAACTTGATAACATTAATTTGCGTGGATTTATGAAGTCGGGAAGTCGGGATCCCCAAAAGCAATTGTGGTTGTTTTAATGATTAAAAATTTGTTAGTAACACGGGGAGTATTTTAGTTATTTGTTTTTATTTTTAGCCATAATTCTCAAACTCAATCTAACTAATTAATTTGTCACATTTACAACCATTTTTACATTGACTGCTTGCAGCGTCTGTAAAACATATCTCAGCTCATTACTTACTTTTGATGGCACAACAGCCCATGGATGGCTTAGGCCGAGCTTTCCGCTTTTCGCATCCACTCATGTTGTGCGGGTTAAATTTTTACATGAATGGAAGGGACCCTCAGTTTAGAGCCGAATCCGAACGGCGAAGTGAAAAGCTTTTCATAGCAATTTTTACTCTTGTAGGTTTGCCATTGCCTGCCAAGAGGTGGTGCCGTGTAGAAAAATTATTTTTTCTACTTTTTGATTTTGCCTGTGCCGAGATTCGAACCCCAGACACTCTGCGTAGCAGTCCAATGCACTACCACTACGCCACATCGACCACTCATAGCCGAAACATTATTATGAAAGTTTGGGGAGTTCACGATACGATATGATAAAGTGTACATCCAGACTACTGTTCTGGCGGTTATTACACCTGATATTACACCATATTGCTGACGGCCTGCTTGAGAACTAGAGGGTTAAAAAAAGAACGTAAGGCTTCCACAAATTTGTTAGCTTGCATAAGCAAGTAACGAAATAGACGAAGAAAGTTTATTTAGTCTTATAAATAGACTATATAATGTCGATAATATTAACGTAGGCAATGGCAAACCTACAAGAGTAAAAATTGTCTATGAAAAGCTTTTTACTTCGCCGTTCGGATTCGGCATAAAACTGTAGGTCTCTTTCATTCATATACAAATATAACACGCACAACATGAGTGGATGCGTAAATCTCGGCCTAGGCCCTCCATGGGCTGTTGTGCCATTAAAAGAAAGAAGAAGAAGTATACACTTTTTGACATAAATTTGTATAGAATAAATGCCAAAAATAATGTCGACTTATTTAGTTGAATTGTTAAGTTTAACGTAAGATCTGATAATATTTTGTTTAGGAGTTTGTATGAGAGAAGAAATAGTATCGATTCTTTAACTTTTTTTCTGTAACTGTGACACAGAAAAAAAGGTGTTAAATAAGTAAGAAATCCTTATACACTTTTAAGGGACTTTGCAGGTTACCAAGATTTCGGTTGGAATTTGTAAGGGAACCTCCTTTGTTGCTTAGTATACACTTACAAAATAAGTACATGTATATTTGTGATGGATAATTAGCATATACCTCGACAATTACATGTAATATAAATCAGTAAACATATAAACAGTAAACACAGTTTACATGTCGTACAATTATAAAAAATTTTTTAATATCATTAATGAGTTTAAAAATAGTCTTAAAAATAAGTCATTTTGTTATTTAGTATATAAAATTAAGTAAAATAACGCTGCAGTGCAAAAATTAGTTAGTCTCACAAATTACTTAGTATATTACTTAGCCAAAAACAAACCATATAGTTAAGAAGCTAGCTCAAAACAGATGCAGCATGACTCACTTTGAAGATTGTTTCGGCTTTTCTACTTGCATGTGCAAAAACAAAAAACTTCTTTTAATAATATTATTCAATGAAAATATTGTCTTGTAATTAATTCGCATAAACTTTACAATCATTTTCATGGATTATATGGATTATTTTTAATAAGGTAGATAGAAGCAGAGTAGTTGTCTCCTTTTGTAGATGGAGAAACATATGTATGTATTTGTAATAAATCTTGAAAATATAAAACTTTTCGCTGTACTGAATTTGAAAAAATTTAGTTCGCAACTAGTGAGCTTTCACATAGTTTGGCACTATATCGAAACCAGTATGTTGCGTATAAATGAGATCGATGTATGAATTAATTGCGGATTTATTTATTTGAGCTAGCTAATTAAGTAGTTTTTGAGTTAGTTTTGTTTGCACTGCAGGTATATTTCAAATATTGCTTTGACGTCTCTTTCACAAACACAGATTTCGTTTTTATAAGGCACTGGCGGCATTCAGCTTAAATCAAATCTCTGCTTTCTTTCTATAAAAGTTCCACAAATATCATAGATAATATAGAACCTAAAGCTAAACCGCAACTTAATGAAGCTGCCATTATTGATGAGGCCATTTCTTTTTCATGTTGCATCACAGCTCTAGAGTGGGAGAATGAAAAAAGATAATTTTAGTATAAGAAAAATAATTTAAAAAAGTTAAATAGGCTTTACAATAACTAAAATGAAATGACTTTACAAATGAAGTCGGTCTTATTTTCATAGTCTCTTCTACTCTTTATTATTTTTGAGACCTTTTAAAAAGTACATACCTGGGTGCCATTATCAAAATAATATTTGCCAAGTACCCATTCGATACAGCAAATGTAATCATCATAATTATAAATGCCAGATCAGTGTGCACGAGTGTGGGCAAAAATATATGTAAATTTGTATTTGAACACAGAAAGAATGGTATAAATAGAGTGCGTAGAAGTGACATCAATAGCACAGTATGTGGATTAGATCGTGGCTGTTAGAGAAAGAAGAATAGTTGAATTAAAAAATATACAATAGTACAAATTTCCTGTGCTTGTACTCACTCTCTCCAAGGCACCCGCCAATATACGTCCGAAACAATCACCACTATTAAATATCAAATAATTCACAACTGGCAAGTAGTAAATATCTGCGCATAAAAATAAAATTAAAAAACAAGTCAAACAAAACCTAAGCTCATCACAGTCACATACCACTCCATTTGCTGCCATGTCCTATATTTTGCGATTGCATCAGCACCGATACCGCCGGATAAACCGACAGCGTTGTAGCAAATAGCACGCAAATTGTTACCGCATCAACATAGATTTTTCCAAATACTTCCTTTAAATTCGATTCCAATGCAACACCCTCATCGACAGTGCTGCGACTATGTGATGGCGTAGCACAAACGATTTTATATTTGTCACCGCCCTCCAAATAGTAACGAAAGAACGAACGCCGTGACATCGCATCGAAGGCGACAATCGAAAGGAAAACCAAAACGCTACCAATAATAAAGAATATAAAGGCGGTAGGTTTGGGGCCTGCACCATAACCCAAGACCCCAATGAAAGCCAGTGCAGTAAAGATACCCCCCAGGGCTTGACCACTGACCAGGGCGGTCATGTAGCGTGACGGGAAGAGGCCAGCAATACCGAAAATGGCACCGGACATTGAGGCAGAAGAAACTGTGAGGAAGTATGGAAGAAAGCACATTGCATTAAAATGATAAATTCAAGTTGAAGTGTGTGTGTGTGTGTGTGTTTTTTTCGTTTCAGTTCAGAATTACTTACTATTTATAATGACCACTGTAAAGAGCGTAATCAAAAAGAATTGCTCCTGCCAGCGATCTGTATTGATTTCAACAAATGCTGTCGTTATAATGAAAATAACTAATATTATGCTTAAAGTGGTTAACATTTTGAAGCGTAGTGTAAAGTGCTGCCCATAGATGGCGTGCAATATTAAGAATGTGGTACCCGATATGGAGGCAGTGAGCGTTAAATCACAGGTGAAACTCTTTTGTAAGGGTGTATCGTCGATTTCATCATTCGGCGATGTATCGTTGAGTGTTGTGTTGCGAAATTTGTACATCCAATACTGAAAATGCAGAAATTTCAAAGAGAATATTAAAATGTGATTATGTATGAATATACAGACGGGGCAGAGGGGAGAGTGAGAGCAGTGAGGGAAGTGAGTGATGGAAATGAGTAGTAAGAGGTATTCTAAAGCGGGAAGCCGTACATATTTTGAGGCTACTCTATTCTTTTCTAAATCCATATTGGATAAGCATATAGAGAGTTTCTTTCACATACATACATACATATATTAATAGTCCATTTAAGGTCAAATGTATAGGGTGTCCTAATATAATTTAATTGAAAAATAAAACGCATTTGAGCGGGAGGTGATATTTTTATAGCATTGCAAAGTAGACATGTTCCGTTTAAGTATGGAATAAAATGTCAGGCAAATGGACTCCGTAGCACTGATCACAGACTCTTGCCTTTTAAATGAAATTTGCGATGCCATTTTGAGAAAGATGTGCCTATATCTCAGCGATGACGCATTCGATCTCGGTCTTGAGCTCAGGATTTGTTTGTGGCTTATTTGTGTAGACCTAAGATTTCACAAAATCACAAAGAAAGATCTCGTACGATCTTGGTGGCCAGATGAAATCGGAATTTCGGGAGACGATTTGGGTTGGAAATCGCTGCTCCAATATACCACCACATGCTTGGTGTGGCAGGTGGCGCCGTCCTGCTGAAACCACATCCTGTCCAGATCCATACCGTCCAGTTGAGGTCACACGAACTCCGATATCATGTTCCTGTAACGAATTCCATTCACAGTCACTGCATTTCAGGTCTCATTTTCATAATGATAACGAGTTGTTTCTTTATGTAGCGCTCCATTTTTAATAATCAGAACAATCGTAGACGACAGCTGAAAAAACACTCTTATTGGGACACCCTTTACTAAGAACATATGCAAAATTGAAAGTGTAAAGTTCAGTTCGTATAATGCGGCATCATGTTTTACTTCATTAGTCAAAATGATTCATGTAACAAAGTATAATCGCAAAATTTATTGTTTATTTATTATACGGTCGGGGAGGCTGAGAGAAGAGGAGTTGGAAGCTGGGCAGCTAAAACAAAACAGATTTTTATTTCAGCTTTGTTGGTTGCCCTTTGGCTGCGATAGTAAGTATTATGAAGAAAAGCATTAAACTAAAGAAAAACAATGAAAAGAGATTAAAAAAGAAAAGTAGTAAACAAATGAAAAACAATTAAAATAGATTAAACAATCGTAACCTTTCAAATGTCCCAGTTATAATTCACTGATAAGGAGAGCATTAGTTTATTGTGTTTTTGCGCTGCTAGCGAAGCCAGCGGGACTTTGTGGCCGAGAGTTTGAATGATTGAGGCTTGAAAAGGCAAAAATTTATGGAAAATCTCCAACTGATATCATACGGTGAAGGAAAATTGTATGCATTTTTGCCCCTTTCTTCCTGATTACCGAAAGAAAGAAAGAAAGAAAGAACTAAGAAATTTTGCTTGTCAGCGTTCAAAGTTGAAGTGGAGCGCACTAAAATTATCGCTTGCTCTATCGCGTGGATCTATGTAGTAATATAAATCCAAAGCTCAGATGTGTTGCTTGAAAAACTTATATTTCTTTGTTTATTTGTTAAGCATAAGCAAAATTTTGAGTTCTTCTTCTATTCTTCGAACACTCTTCGAATGCAATATGTGAAACTCACACTTTCCGCAGTAATGAAGAAATTCCAAGGTGTCATTGTTGCGATGCCCAGCAAATAGAACACGATACGTATGAAATTGTAGGCATCTGGCGGAGCATCGGAAATTAGAACCTGAACTTGGGTATCTTGTTGTTGTTGTAGTTCTGCAGGATGTCTATAATCATCATCGTCCCGATATGGCAGCGTAGCTGGTACAAAATTGCTTGTATTTATATCATTTACATGGACGCGTTCATTGTAATCATCGCCAATAAATCCGCCCGCATTTGCTACAGCAATATCCTCATCCTCATTATCAAAACCATTGTCCAGCGTTGCTGGCTGCTGCTCATTTGTGACCAAGTCTTGCAAATCTTCGGCTTTACTTCGACGTTTTAATGGCATTTTATTTCAGGTCTTATTTATAAAAACACACAAACAAAAGGAGAAGTTGTTTCTTCTTTACACGCGTTAATAAAAAAAAATATACAAAAACAAAAAAAAAAAAAACAAAACACTTCTGCGCCACTTCCTTGGCTCGCAGCACCCGCAGTTTCTTATCTTTTCAGCAATTTGTTAATTATCGTTCTTGTACGATTAAAGTAAATAATTTACGACTTTCTTTATGTCTCAATGCATTTAATTAATTTTCGTATTCTGTCTGTCCGCGCCACTTTTGCACTTTACGTTACGCTGCACTTGAAAACAAAATAACAATTAAATAAATTGTGTGAAAATAAAGAAGCAAAAAAGTGTGACTTATCTCTAATTCTTTTTATTTTGTTGTAATATTCGCAGCAGCTGTGTCAAAATGACAGCGACCAGCTGTTGCGGTTTGTGTATGCGATGTGGACAAAATAGAAAAACAGCCGCTGTAAAGGCATAGGTTGTATTATAAACTATTACATTGCAGCATTGCCATCAAGTAATATTTATGTACGATTAAATTTTTAGTACCCGCAAATAACAGCAGGTGGCTGGCTGGCAACAAGGTGTATACACTTTTAAAAATACTGCCCAAACTATATTCAACGGTTACAATTGCAACGGTTAATGAAAAAATAAGTACAACGGTTGATAGTAAAATGGTAAGTTCGCATTGTGTGTGAGCCGGAAATGAGAAAATCTTGTTGCAAGTATCAAAGAAAATGGAAAATATTAAGATTGTAACTGATGCAACGGTTTCAATGTATTACAATAAGAGTTAAGTGAGTTTGCGCACAATCAAATGGAGAAAGAGAAAACTCATTATTTGCTGGAATATTATATTTTCAGCTTAAGAAAATCGGTAACCCGAACAATTTTTGTTTGCAAAAAAAGAGTCGGAAAATACGTTACGCGTCAATTCTAATGTGTAGTGAAAACTCGTAGTGAAAACAATAACAATTTAATTCATGAATGCTGCGCCGGCGCTGACGCTGACGCTTGCCGTAGATTTTAGAATAAACAACTACGCTGGCGCAAAAATTATTGGCACTTCAAATGAAAAATGGAAATAATGAGATTCTAAGTGAGTTTTTGAAAGAATAAATAAAGGAAAAACAAACTCATTATTTACTGCAGTGGAAAAGTGTGTACGGTTAATGCCACGAATTACGTTAGCGCTACGCCGTCGTAAATTTTAGTGCGTAGTGAAATTAAGTAGAACTAAATTCAAGAGCGCTGCGCCGGCGCTGACGTATGTAAAAAATTCATTCAAAGTACACAACTTCGCTGCAGCAAGTCAATTTTAAAGTTATGCAATAGAGTAAATTTGTGCAATAGAGAAAATAATAAACGAGTGAGAGCTTCCTCGACATGTATAAATGCATTGACAAGCTTGGCAAGTTAGTAAATTTGAAGGTTATGTGGAATTTGTGCAATAGTGAAAATAAAAGAAGGGAATAATTGAGTGAGTGCTGCTTTGACGTCGACGTCTACGTCGACGTAAGAAAATGCATTGAAATTGCATAGAAATAAGTAAGTTCATGTATAAAATGTATATGGTGAAAAAAAGTGAGCTCACATTCGCTGCCTCGCCGTCGGCGTCAACGCTAATGTGTGAAAATAGTTGAAAGCATCGCAAGTTAGTTAAATTCGAGGTTATATGTGAATCTGCATCGAGTGCTGGTTAAAGCAAGAGCATTGAGAGTACATAAAATGTGTCGTGAGCTAAGCAAATTCTTAATTATGAATTGATAGAAAATCACCTAAATTCAGTAGCCATTAAAAAATTTAAGAAACACTAAAAAAAAGCTGAAATTGTCTTCGTTCAAATAATTAACGCACATTGCAGTAGTGGACCACAGCAAAAATCAAATAGGTAAGTTTAATATAACTAATTAAATGTTATTAATTACATACACTGTCCAACACTGTCCGAAAAGCTTGGCCTTTGGCGCTACATGCGGTCATAGTCGACACTGATAAACTGTAGTTCATTGTGGTAAAGGCATAACACTTGCCACAATGGCTGTCTATCTCGGTATCGGTGTCCTGTGTGATTGCATTCTCTTTTTCATTCTCCCTCCTTCCTCCCTCCTTCTTCCTAACTCCTATCAATCATCTTTCCATTCAACACAATGCTCTGCATTCATAGTTTTGAGTTTTGAATGTATCAATAAAAAAAAAAATAAAAAAATTAATAATTTCTTCGCCTATATGAGAGTTGAAATATTCCGAGTTAATTCTGGATATTTAAAAAAAAAAATCCTGAAATCAGTAAGAGTACCATGTAAGTACTGAAACTGAAGTCTTTAAATGTTATAATTTTTTTGTTTGAAGGTAGATTTTTTGAGTAAAGAGAAAAGTTTAATTATGTCGAGGCCTTTCAAGCCATTGGTCTGACCACTGGATTAGTTAATTAGTAACTTTCCCAGGATGTGTTTATTTTATTAATAAAACTTACTGCGACTTCTTTTCTGTCTCGTACAAAGATTAATTATTTGCTTTCTTTCAAGTGCGGGTAATAGAGTGACCCTCTCCGATGGAGGTGAGTTAACGATAATCGTGGACCTTGTCCAGTAGCACTTCTCCTTTCCATTTTTTGGGCGAATTTATTATGAACAAAAGCCAGTTCTTCAATTTCGTATTCCCACGACCAATAACGTACATATGAATATTTGCAAACCTTTATTTTTTTTTCTTTCTGGAAAATTGTACTTTCGGAAGGTATCTGGTTGAGGAAAAGGGGTAGCGATATCCTTCGCATGTTTAAATTTCTCTTCAATATCTGAACGTTTGCATTTGGAATTAAGTTAACGTTGTAATACATCAATTATCTACCTTAAATTGAAAACAAAAACAACAGTAAATGCTGTAATAATATTACTAAGTAATAATTATAATAATGGAAACAAGACAAGACAAGACATCAAAGCCAGAACTTAATTTGATTTCTCGCTCGTTACAAAAGCATTAATTAACTTAGTGAATGAATGAACGACTGACAAAATGAAGAAACATCGTCAAAACATCAAACATTAAGTTGGGGAGGACTTGAACGCACATAAAAAAAATCAACATACTCAGGACTCATTCATTGCCGTCGTTCATTACCGAAAGCTAAACGAAAGTTGAGCGGCATCAGCAGCGACTTTTGTATGTTGGTTTGGTAACAGGTCACCGCCTCCGTCTCCGACGTTATAATAATTTCAGTGATATTTATTTATTATACCATACTACTTCGTTATGCAACTCGCAATCAAATTAAATATTTTTTTTGTGTTAGTGTGTGCTGACACGCTCTGAGTAGTGAGCATCACTAGCACCGGCACCACCTCACTCATCAGTCGTACCAGCACTGTTTTATTACTTCGAATGGTTCGTCGATGGTTGTATGTACTCGTATCTCTCCTTCGCTCTTTGTGATTTGTATTATTATCAGCGTGCTCATCAGCGTCATCATTGACATCAGCATCATCCGCGAATCGAATTTGCCACCTTGAGGCGGTTTGCAATTTAAATTAGCTCGCTTCAGCTCGCGTATAGATAATGAAGGTGACTCGGTGACTGTTGTGCATCATTCATCGGAATGTCGTGTTCCTCTGTATTTGTTATATGTACTCGTACATATGTGTGTGGGTGTTCCTGTTGGTGTGTTTGTGTGTGTGTGTGTATTTGCGTGTGATTATATTAATTGACTTGAATTGAAATTTTTGGTATAATTATACGATCAAAGCTACTTAATTGATGATGTTTCTAATTAAAATGATTATACTTAACTGTTATTCATACAAATATGATAACGAAACATTCTAGAGAAAACATGAGGGATTAAATTCAGGCAGCATTAACTGCTCAGAGAATTGGAGGAAAGAAAACTGAAAGCATAGTTTCGCCAAGAAAAAGACACAAGCAATAATTGTGTTTGAAGGCATTCGAGTCAAATTAAATATGTAATACCGAATTAATTGTTAGTAGCGAGTAGTTGAAACATTTTTGTATGAGTTAACTGTCAAGTCTCAAGTGTAGAGTATCAAATCTACAGTTTAAAGTTCCAATTCAAAGTCTTTTCGATATCTTATATCTCAACAACAACATGTATCAGGTTTTTGTCTTGGTCTCATATCCAAGTCTCTAGCCTTAGGTTTCAGAACTCAAGTATCACTAACCATTATTAGCCGTCATTATGGATGCTTAGTACAGCGTAAAAGATTCTGAGGATTCGGGTTTCGATAAAATAATACTGCAATAATTCATAATGACTTTCTTGTTCACATATGAAAGTGGACAAAATAAAATAAATAAATATAATAAGATTATAATTAAGTTTATAAATAGGTTTAGTTTTGGATTAGACTCGAAACAACGAAGTTTTACTGTACTTTCTCAAACTATACTGTATGTACCATCGAAACTTTCTTCAACTTCATCATTTTAGTTCTTGATAACACAATTTGATTAAAAGTTTTTATAACACAATTTGCTCTTTACTTCAAGTAGCCTGTAGAAGGTTTTGGAAAGATCAAGGGCAAGAAGTTTATAGTTTCACATACATTTCTTTTCGCCCTTTTACCAACATATAATGACATACTTATAAAGGATGTTTTTTTTAGAAGTGTGGTTTTCAATATGGCAATACTTTTTTCGAAGTTGGTCTTTTTGACAGCTGTCACTTGATTTATGCTCAGTTTGGTTTGCCACTTCATAATGAATAGACTTACTTCTGAACAACGTTTGCAAATCGTGCAAATTTATTATCAAAATAATGGTTCGGTTTCACAAGAAAATTTTATTCAGCGATGAAGTTCACTTTTGGTTGTCGCACAAAATTGTCGCATTTGGAGTGATCATAATCCACAAGCCATTGTTGAGACGTCGTTACATACTTAAAAAGTCACTTTTTGGTGTGCTCTATAGGTAGAGGGAATCATTGGTCCATATTTCTTCTAAGATGAAGCCAGTCATAATGTTACAGTCAATGGGGAACGCTATAGAGCCATGATTAATGACTTTTTCGTGCCTGAATTGGAGGATGTTGATGTGGACGATCTTTGGTTCCAAAAGACGGCGCTACATGCCATACAGCCAACGAAAAAATCAATTTATTGAAGGAAACTTTTGGTGAGCGCATTATCTCGCGTCGTGGGCCTGTGGCGTGGGCCTGTGGCGTGGGCTCCAAGATCGTGCTATTTAACACCGCTGGACTATTTTTTGTGGGGTTATGTGAAGTAGGGGAACCTTGGGCGTAGGACACAAGGTAAAGTTCGTGACAGTCGCAGGTGGGTCCATGGTCGATCCTTGCGCTTCTACGTTTCAAGTCGACACACAGCCTCCTCGTGGCGTCCCCTGGATAGCGATCTGACAACCGTCAGTGAGTTAACTAATGTGTGCGGCGGGCTTCTCCATGGCCTTGAATGAATGGTTGTGCGTCGGGCTTGGAACCCACCACGTTAAAATACCCTCCAATGAAACCTTCAAACAAGCCTCGGATAATGAACCCCTCTAATGTTGACGACTCCCGCAAACGCCCAAAGGACAACGATTTACGGATATGCACCTGGAATGTCCGAACCCTCTACAGGGAAGGTGCCTCTATCCAGCTGGTGGATGTCCTCCAACAATATAGAGCTGACATCACCGCTATACAGGAAATGCGATGAACGGGACAGGGTTGCTTCAAAAGAGCATCTTGTGATATCTACTACAGCTGTCATGCGTCGAGACACGAATTTGGTGTTGGATTTGTGGTTGGGAAGAGACTGCGTCATCTGCAAACATCGACTCAGACCACTACTTGGTTGCAGCCAAGGTCTGCTACTGAAGCAAAAAACGCTGCTTACAGAGCCACCCTGCAGTCAGTTGCAACGCGAGCTTTCTAAGGAGCGATACAGAAAGTTGAGGAGGGAGGAGAAACGTATTTTCAGGCGCAAGAAAAGAGATGAAGAAAGACGCGAGTTCAATGATATCGAAATGTTGCGGGACAGGAACGAGGTCTGAAAATTCTTTGAAAGAATAAGACGCCTGGCTCTTGGTTTGAAGACCGGGGCCTCTTCTTGCAAGGATGAAGACGGAAATCTGGTGACAGATGTCCAGGGCATAATAAGATTATGGAGGGAGCACTTTTCGCAGCTGCCTAATGGCGATGACGGCAATAATCCCGCCACTGCGGAACCCACTCCGGAAACCCCAATCACTGACGGCGTTGAAGTACCGCCGCCTGACTATGAGGAGGTCTTAACAGCCATTGCTCGGCTGAAAAACAATAAGGCTGCAGGTCAGATGGCCTGCCTGCTGAGTTGTTTAAGACCGGAGGCGAAGAGCTCAAAAAACGCATGCATGAGCTTCTATGCAGAATATGGTCAGATGAAAGCATGCCAAGTGATTTGAATCTCAGCGTACTCTGCCCAATCCATAAGAAAGGTGATTCCACGATCTGCGCCAACTATCGTAGGATAAGCCTTCTTAATATTGCATATAAGGTTCTATTGAGCGTACTGTGCGAAAGACTGAAGCCCATCGTCAACAAACTGATTGGACCTTATCAGTGTGGCTTCAGGCCTGGAAAATCCACCATCGACCAGATATTCACACTACCCCAAATCCTGGAAAAGACCCGAGAAAAACAGATCGACACCCATCATCTATTTGTCGATTATAAAGCCGCTTTCGACAGCACGATTAGGGATCACTTGTACGCCGCAATTTCTGATTTTGGTATCCCTGCAAAGCTCATTCGTCTTTGCAAAATGACACTGACCAACACCACCAGCGCATTGAAAATTGGGACATACCTCTCCGCACCATTTGATACCAAAAGAGGTTTCAGACAAGGTGACTCGTGCGACTTCTTTAACCTTATGCTGGAGAAAATAATTCGAGCTGCGAACATCGACATCTCTGGCATTATCTTCTACAAGAGTGTCATGCTGCTAGCATACGCTGATGATATTGACATCATTGGCAGAAACGCTCGAGCAGTCAGTGCAGCATTCTCCAAGTCTCGTCGAGTGGGTCTAGTGGTGAACGAGGACAAAACGAAATACCTTGTGTCAACAAACAAAGAGTCACGTCGTGGACAAAATGTCACTGTTGACAATTATACTTTTGAAGTCGTCAAGGATTTCGTATATCTAGGATCCAGCATAAACACCAACAATAATGTCAGCCTTGAGATCAAGCGGAGACTAACTCTTGCCAACAGGTGTTTCTACGGGCTCAGTAGGCAATTGAGAAGTAGAGCCCTCTCTCGACTGAAGAAAATAACGCTCTATAAGTCCCTCATCCTTCCCGTCCTAATATATGGCGCAGAGACGTGGACATTGACCATCAATGATGAGAGACTGTCCAGTATGCGTGGACGACGTGTATCGAATAAGATAAGAATAATCGATAAGATTGAATAAGATGGCACTGACATAGTCAAGCGTATAAAACTCCAGCTGCTTCGCTAGCTCGGTCATGTTGAGCGAATGAAAGAAAGCGCTCCGGCTAGAAGGGTGTTTTATTCGAACCACGGTGGAGGAACACGCAGAAGGGGACGTCCTAATCTCCGTTGGAAAGACCAGGTGCAGGGCAACCTGACTGCACTTGGGCTTATCAACTGGCGCCAGTGCGCGCATAGCAGAGGTGACTGGCGAAGCTTTGTAGAGGCGGCCAAGACCGATCATCGGTTGTAGTGCCAGCTAAGTAAGTAAGTATGTGAAGTCGCTTGTCTACGCAGATAAGCCCGAGACGATTGACGCCTTGGAAGAGAATATTCGGCGCGTTATTACTGACATATGTTATATTGCCACTGGGATTCTACTTTAGCATTATCTTTGCAACTTCTATAGAAGTCGCTGGTAAATAGAACCAGTCTAATTCAACTTAGTTTAAGGGAATATCTTTTGTGAGAAACTCTTTCCCTCCGTCACTCTGTTTGATATCACTTACTAATTGAAGTTATTTTTCATATTGCGCTTTTCAAGCAATTAGCTGGAACTGTTTCACAATTGTTCCATTTGAAATGGAAGAAGGCATGAAAGAGAGAAATCGTGAATCGAAAAACTTGCATAATTTCCATTAACGTAAGTATATGAAATATGATAGGAAATATCTCCGTCATCTACCAGCAACTGCAGATTCATTGCTATCTATGAGTATCTATTTACGAGTATGAGCAAGCGACTGGCAAGTAAGCACACACTACACCAGTACACTCACCTGCATATTCATCATCATCAACCACCAGCATCAGTACCACACCACAAATACAAATGTTTAGAGTAAAAACTGAATTTAGGCCATCATAAGAGAGAAAAACCACAAATTATGGCCAACAGATAAAAAGGAAGAGAAGCCTGCCTTTCTGTCTGTCTGTCTGTCTGTCTGCCTGTCTCACTGGCTGCTGACTGTGTGCCTATCCAATTGCCTGACTCTGCCTGTATCGCCGGCTTGCTTGCTTCATCCATTCATCTAGTTATATTCATTTGTTGCTTGAAAAAATGGCAGAGAAAACTAGCTGCTGGATAACTAGTTAACCAACTTACTAACTGACTGACTGCCTGACTGACTAACTGCCTGCCCGACTGACTGACAGTAGTTGACGAGTATCCGGAGACGAGTTAGAAATTTGATTGCATTGTTAGTTTGCTAGTTCATGTTGCTGCTGTTGTTTTCCATTTTCTATTATTGTTTTTGTTTTAATGTTGGTGTTGCATGTTGTTGCCATGCAACATGAGCACAATGTCATATAATACGTGTGTAAGTGTGCACATGGAAAAAAGCTTGTTAACTTTTTTTTTCTATATTGCTGTTATTTTTGCCCGCGAAACATAAACTTGCATCAAAGCACGTTAATAAATGAGCAGCGGTTGCAAGGATTTCTGTTGCAAACAGACATAAACACGAGTTTCTACATGCATTTTGAAATGTAGTCGTTGGAGTTGGTGAATCCTGTTGTTGTTGTTGCGCATTTGTATCATTATTATTATTCCTGTTGGTGCTGTTGCTATTATTGTTGTTGGCTTGTAGCTTGCTACAGTTTTATCATTTGATATACCTACATATGACACAGGCTCCACGGGGAGTTGAGTGGCATTGTGTTTTGTGCTTTTTTCTTTGCTCATGTTGTTATTGTTTTACTTCATGTTCTTCGTGTGCTTGATGTCAGTTTATGGTTGTACCATTTTCTTATCGCTGTAATAATGTATTTGTGTGCATATGTGTGCACATATGTGTACATATGTGTGTGTATATGTGTATGTAGAAGCGATCATATTTCTTGTTCCAAATTGGACATCAAACATGACGTATGAGCACTAGTTTGGGCTATATGTTTTTTCGTTGTTTTCTGACACTTTAATTATAATTTTTATCAGACTCCAGAGAGATTCAATTTTCTATGAAGTTAAATAGTATTTAAACAGAATTAGTGATAAATTAATGAACTACTGCACTTGGCGTTATGGTTCAATTCCCTGATCAGTCATAGAGCTCAAATATAAAATTAATAATTTTCTGCATGATTCTAAGCAAGCAAATCTCTACGTACTCTATAAACGATTTTCATAGTCAGTGGCGTTTCCAATAGCTGATATAGATATTGCAAATGGGGAGGGGGTGGGAAGAAGATCAAGGGAAAGGGTTTTGGTTTTGGTTTGCGTTAGGCTTTTTTTTTTTTTGGCAAAAGTTTTTCTTTTACCAGATCGAAGGAGAAGTTTACCCTCAAAAACGCCACTGGACTCCATTAGTAGGCGCTTCTACATGTTATTTAGCGACCAAAATGTCAGAAATATACAAATATATATAAATTTTGTATGTATTTTATAATTGTACTTAGGAATAAGAATAATTTTTGGTAATTATACTGCCCGTGGTCGCTGCGGCGTAGTTAATAGTGCGTCGGCCTAAAATAAATAAAAAGTATTTTTTTCTTTCGCATCAACCTTTTATTCCTTTTCCTTACCCACTTCGAGATGGGTTTTGATAAAAATTTTCAAACTAATTTCCAAAAAAAACATAGCTATTTTGAATGTCAAATTAACTGAAAGTCTAAATGTGTGAGTACGTAGGGGAGGTAGAGAGTCAATGTGAAAACAAATAACTTTTATATTTTCACATATGTATGTATGTTTGGTACATATTACTTTCCTGATCAAAAATGTTCACTGAATACTTCATGCTTTGTCGGACCCCTATCGAGTTCCCTATCGAGATTACTCCTACAGGATGCACCATCCGTTGCTGTCTACAATTGTATATTTTCCTATATTTAGTAAAGGGAATCATGTAGCTGTGATAGCAGTGGCGTAGTTGGTAATGCGCAGGCCTGCTACGCAGAGTGTCCGGGGTTCAAATATTGGCACAGGCAAAATCAAAAAATAAAAAATAAAAAAACAATTTTCAACACGGCTCCATCTCTTGTCAGGCAATGATCAACCTACAAGAGTAAGAATTGCCTAAGAAAAATGGGTACTTCGCTGTTCGAATTCCACATACAACTGTTGACCGCTTCCATTCATGTATAAATATAACACTCACAACATGAGCGCATGAAAAAAGCTCAGCCTAGGCGCTCCAGGGGCTGTTGCGCCATTGAAAGAAGAAGAAAAAGAATCATCAATTGAGAGGCATGAGCAGTTAATCTCACGTTTTGCTGCAGTCAGTCAATTGGCCACCAAGATCGTGTGACTTGGCCCCGTTAGACTATTTTTCGTGGGGCTATGTTAAATCTCTTGTCTACAGGGACAAGCCAAACATGATTGCTGCTTTGGAAGTCAACATTGAACGCTTTTTCGGTGAAATTCCGGCCGAAATGTGTTAAAAATCTTGCCAAAATTGGACCTTCAGAATGGACCACTTGAAGCGTAGCCGTGGGTAACATTTATGTGAAATTATCTTTAAAAAGTAAATGGCAGGAATTGATTTATCGATCCAACCAAAAATTTCATTCACTTTTGTAAAATTTCTGTGTTTTTTAGAATTATCAAAAACGAAACTCTTAAAAAATTACCTTTTGGAAGCAGGAGTTAAATTTAACTGGAATATTAAATAAAAAATAACCAATTTCTAACTAATATTTAATTAATTTTATTCCAATCGAAACGAAAACATTTTGCTCTAATCAAATCGAAATTTTTCCTGAAATCTTTCATTCAAGAATGTCATTTAATTATAAACCCCACACACTCCGTGTGCACTTACGGATTCTGGGTCGAGGGCGAACTTGTATTTTTTGAACATTTCACATTCGACATACTTAAATTAAGTAGTAGATATCAACCATCCTTATGTAGATTGCATGTGTAGTTAGAGCCTTCTATTTCATACACATTTCCAGCCACTTCCTTTCTCTCCCAGCAGATTACACCGCAAGATTGCGACTCAATTTTGAAATTGCAAACGATTAAGTTGATTGTTGGTTTTACCTGAAACAATATTTTACTTATGCCATTTTTTTCTTGTATAAACCACACATCACTAACGTCAACAACGAAAATAACAACAACAACAACTACACGAGAAACAGCTACAGAACGAGATACAGGGTGAAGTCATCACAAATATACCATATTATGTATATAAACACACATACAAACACACATGCAAACAATATGTGTGTGCACTTTCCTTGATTAATTTTCAATGTTTGCCAAAGTGTTGTTGGTTCGTTGGCTGGTTGGATTTTCGTTTGCTGTTGTTGTTGCTTTTGTCTGCTTTTACTTTTGCTAGCGCCAATACGCAAACAATAGCCACAATCGCTCGGCTGACAAAAGAGTCAATATGCCAAAGCGAGCGAGTGACTAAGCGCGCTGCTGGATATTGGACAAGTTGGTTGGCTATTCTCAGACACACACATGTACACACATATACACACACATACAGACACACACACACAAACTCACACAAACTCACACAAACTCGCCCATAGATGCAGAAAGTGGGTTTGAGTTGGGTGTTGCAAGGATATTAAGGAAAGTGTGAAGCCAAAGAAGTGCACACCAAACAACTTTACGTATGTATGCGTGTTAGTGTGAGTATGTATGTGCCCTAAATCAACGGATTTAATCAACTACTACTATGAATTTACAAAAAAAAAGTGTCAAAGCAGAAAATTTATGATCGTCTCGATATTGAACTGCTTTTTAAAAATCTATTCACTACATTCATACATACACTGTAATTCACATATACACATGTACATACATACATTGTGTGTATGCATGTAGACAATAAATAGTTTTTGGCCATTGTCGAAGTAGTCATTGAAGTCATTCTTCTTCGCTGTCGTTGTTTGGTTGCTTGTTGTTTCTCTTTTCTAAATCGGTTTCTGTTATTTTTTTCTACACTTGTAGTTTTTTCAATCAAATAAAATAGCATCAACGCCACAATGAACATACAAATTTTCTTTCTTGCAAAACAATTTCAATTTTCAAAACACCATCAAAAACCACAAATAAATATTAAGCAAAACAAAAAATAGAAATAAATAGGTATTGGTGAATCGATTGAATTGAGCAGCGACATCATCAGACCAGTTCAGTACACAATATTACCAGTCAGTGGTGGATCTAGGATTTGGATTTTTGAGAGGAGGATGCAGGGGAATTGAAAAATTAAATTTGGTAATGGAAACAAAAATTCAAAATCTAAAAATTAGGCCACAACTCAAACCAAAGTTAAACCACGATAATTTAATCGAAATTTGGACCAAATTCAGAGCAAAAGTCAATATAAATTAGACCAAAAATACGTGCCAGAAATCAACAAAGTGAAAACCAAAATTCATAGCAAAATTCAGAAAAAGTATTATACCTGAACTCAGTTTAAAAGTGAAAGGCCAAAACCAAATTAGAATCAGATCAAAATTAGACCAAAATTCATACCAAATTCAGATACAAAATCTGAATTAAAAATCACACCAAACTCAGACCCAAATTTGTTCCAAATTCGGAATAAAGCAGACCCATCGAAAATCAGACCAAAATTCAGACCAATTTTAAACCAAAAGTCGGACAAAAAGTCAGACCACATTTCAAACCAATTTTCGGAACAAAATGCAAACAAAAATCAAATGAAAATTCACACCAAAAATCAGACTGAAATTCAAACCACAAGATTTAAACTAAAAATCACATTAAAAATTAGATCATTTATAGTATAACCAAAGATCAGACTGAATTTTTGAACAAATTTAGACCAAAAACCGAATTTAAATTAAGTCTAAAAGTCGGGTTTATGTATTTAAACTACAGCATGATAGAAAGATTTAACAAAAAAATATTAATAGAAAAGATTGCAGCTTCTTTAGGTCCCCTCTCTGAATCTGCCACTGCCAAGAGCAAGATACTAACTAGTCCAGCAACCCCAGTACTTCACCGCCCGCTCCAAAACCACCACTAGCCCAGCAACAACCAACACCTATTTATACCTCGCAATGAACCACAACAACACTACATAGAGATATAAAACAATTTGCTACTACAAAAGCAGTGCAGCAAAGTAAGAAGAATTTGCTTGAAGTCATACTTATTGTATAGTTGTAGCTGTTGCTGTCTTTGTTGTTGTATTGTATTCCTTTCGCCTTCGTTTTTTTTGGCAAGCCGAAATAGTTTTCTCTGCTATTGCATAAAATTAATGATATGGGCTGAACACATTTCTAGTGTTCATGCCTGTACATATGCCTGTGTCTGTGTGTTAGAGTGCAGTAATTCGATAGGGTTCAGTCTTTCCGACATTATTAGTGACGTAGGTTACAACAATAGATGGTGTTGTGCGCTGCAGCTGCTGCGGCTGCTATAAACTTCTTCTTCTATGCTGCTGCTCTAAACTTCTATGTTGCTTCTGCTGTTTACTGTTTGTTATCTGCTGCTGCTATTGCCGTTGGCCATTGCCAGTTTTTATTGTCGTTGTTCGATACTTGAGAGATAAAACTTGAAATAGTAGAATTCCGTACGTAGAAACGCTGTGTGAAGTGCAGTTTTATCACACAAATATAAAAAAAAATAAAATAAAAACTACAAATAAAAATAGCATATCTTTGCTCAACATTTGCATGCCAGTATATTCTAGTGTCGATATATTTCTGTGTGTGAGTGTGTGAGTACTTTTTATTTGCAAATTCCACTCGTTATTCTTTTTTTCTTGCCTTTCCGCTTGCTTTTTTGTGTTATTTGTATTTGCTTTTTTCATTTTCAAAGCATACATAAATCACTTACACCACTACTGCCACATATGCACTCACCGAACAAACACACACTTACAAACAGACACACGGTGTTGGCAGTTGGGCAGCACAACTTGCATTGCCACTACCGCCAACAACAGCAACGACAACAACAGTTCGCCGGCGCGTCGCACTTGTGTCCATTGAGCATGTCCTGCTGCCGTTGCTGCTGCAATTGCAGCATGACAATTGCTTTTTTCTTCTGATTTTTTTTTCCTGCATTTCGTGAACGTGCACATTTTTACAGTTTGGTTTGGTTACTGCTACTCCTGCTGCTTCCCCTTGCTTTTCGGTTTTTTCGGTTTTCTTTTGACATATGAACAAATTTTGAAAGTTGAAAGCATCCTGGCCAGTTTGCCTCCCAGCTTCGCTGCTGCCTGACGTGCCAAGTAGATTCGTTGCTGCCAACGAATCTTTTATGTGTGTTTGCTGCATGAAGCTTACAAAATTTTAATTTTAGAAAATATTTAAAGCATTCTTCATCTTTTGTTTTTAAATTTTTTCGATTTCTTCTGCTAAAATGTCCTTTTCTCTCGTTTCCTTTAGTTTTTATTTTAATCTACAATATACGTATATTTATTTTCATTTGCTTCATTTTTTTTTTGTTTTTCTTTTTTTTTTGTACACAATTTGAAATTCTGTTGAAATATTTTTAATTAATGCTATATTTCTTGCCATAGATATTTTTTTGTTGCTTCATCTTGAAGTGTATTTCACAAGTGTCCTTGTGGTTCCACCAGCCACCAGTCAACAGCAACTAAGCAGCCAGGCAAGCAATGAAGCAGCTTGGCATCAAGCAAGCAGCAACACTTTTTATGTTTGTGTGCTAAACCTTTTGCAATCAATGCCACTAATGGGAATTAAATATTCTTGAAGATGTTCTTCAATGGCTCCTCCGGCATCGATAAACATTGCACATCCACTATGAGGCTTTCAGATGCCTTCCATTTCTTTTTTCCATTACTTTTTGTCTGCTTGTTATTACGTATTGCTAGTTACTGTTGTTACTGTTGCTGGTGTTACTCTTGTGATTTACCCTGCTAAGTGTTTTAGTAGATCGAAGAGTGGGAGAGAGAAAGAGAAGAATACCATCGTGTAATACGTACATATGTTTCCATTGGTTCAAGTGTCCTTCGAAAGTAAATATACAAAAAAAATTTAACAAAACGATGTCACTTACTACTGTGGGCAAAAAGTAGTAAGACTTTTTAATTTAAATTTCGCGCGGAAACCCATTCATATTATTTTTTTAAGGTTGGTATGACTGTCGGTGACATCTGTGCCAAATGTCACATCAAAATAATCATTAGTGTTTAGTATACGCTTGTCTTTCTGAAGTACAAAAAGTGCATTCGGCGATTTAAACTCAAAAAACCGCTTCGTGGACACCGTTTTGAGTCAATTGAAGACATTAAACATGAATCGCTAAACGCATGGAAGGCTATTCCGGAAATTGACTTTAACAACTGTTTCGAGAATTGGAAAAAACGTTGGCACAAGTGGATTGGGGCCGGGGGGGATTACTTTGAAGGGGACGAATAGATTTGGAAGAATGAATAAAAAAATTTGAAATTATGAACAAAGTCTTACTAACTTTTGCCCACAGTAGTATACAGTGCTGGCAGTTTCTATTAAATGAAAGGTAGCTTTGTTTTTTTTTTTGATAGAATTAAATTAATTAAAATAATTTTTTTATATTATATACTTAAATAAAAAAATCAATTACATGCTTAAAATGTGTTTAGAAATATTACAACAAAAATTAATAGTTGTAAGATTTTTAGGTTGATAAAAAATTGGAAGTAGTAAGTATATTAAAAAACAAACTCTGTACTAGTATCAATAGTTCAACGTGAAAACTATGTCATTACTAAGGCAGAAGGTCCTCACTAGCCGTGTCTCTATTGTTCTATTCAAATACAAATTTGACAATAACATTTGACAACATAAGACCTTAACTTGCCATCACTGTTACTAAGAGTCGATTAGATTATTAAGTGAGTAGTTTCTAGCTCTAGTTTGGAGATAAGTAAATTTTATACTTCATTTAAAAATAACTAAAATTAAAAATACCACCACCTTCACCAATATTTAATTTAATAGTCGACTCTATTTTCTTTATTGGCAATGGCGTATAAGTCAGTAAGCTAACGAGGTATTTATAGTTTTGTATGCTCAGCAGACTAGTAGTTGTTATTTTCTCAAAGACATACAAATATGTGAAAACTTGTGCCTTTAAACGAGCTACGAAGGAAATTGAACTTGGCTATAAAGTTTATGAGTTTGGTTTCATACTGTCTTACGAAATTGTAGAATAAATAGCTCTAAGTGGAAACTAGTCGGAAAGCTAAGTTCGAGTGCGGCCGAACTTTATATAACCTACATAACCTCTGAAATGAAACACCCTTTCGCGTTAAACGATAGGCTGGATTTCAATCTTTCTTGCATGAAATTTTTTATGTATATTTGTTTAACTCACAATACCAATCGGTACTTATAATGAAGATTCCACTTATATTTTCTTCACAGTTATTCTTCAAGACAATTCACGTATGTGTACCGAATTTGGATTAATTTGTTGCACTATTTCCTTTGACATTGGCCTTGGAATATTGAGTGCACTTGTTATTTTGAAGGCTACTTTATTGAAGTGTACTGAATTTCACTGTTTGAGGATTGATCCTGAGGATACTGAAACTCCAATCTAGCACTCATTCTCTAGGCCACCCAGCTGATTCAGAATTTTCTTCAATATCTTCTTCTTCTTTTAATGGCACAACAGCCTCTAGAGGGCCTAGACCAATCTTTTCGCATACATTCATGTTGTACGTGTTACCGTTTCATGCCGGAATTCGAACGGGGAAATGAATAGTTTTTTATAAGACACTTTTATTCTTATCGGTTTGCCTGCTAAGAATTGGTGCCGTGTAGAAAAATAGTTTTTTTCTCCTTTTTGATTATGCCTGTGCCGAGATTTGAACACTACGCCACATCCACCAATAACATCACTCCTTTTGTATGGGATGTACTATGCTCATTTCAGTGCTTAATCTCTTCCTGATTGTAGGGAAGTTGCTAGTTAACTAGAAAACGTTAGATATAAAATTTTTTGTACACGATAACTCGAGTAAAACTTAGTCAATCTTAATCAAATTAATCAAATTAAGATTGACTAAGTTTTACTCGAGTTATCGTGTACAAAAAATTTTAAATCTAACGTTTTCTAGTTAACTAGCAACATTATCATATTGTAACGCAATTGAATACAATTTAACTTCTTGAGGCCCTTGCTGGTCACTTATTGGTTGATCATACTAGGATAACTTACTAATACAAGCTTAAATTGTTGATTCACATTTGAGGACTAAATTTCTAAAGCAGGTTAGAGTTAAAAAAAAATAATTGGGAAAAAATCGAAGTATTACCCTATTAATTACAGAAATTAGTTAGTCTTCTATGATCATCCTGGAGTAGAGGGACCCAATGTTATAAAAAAAAAATTTTTATGGGAGTCCCCTTAAGGGTTTGAGATGAGGCATAAGTACGTTTGGTCGCTGTGGCGTTGTGGAAGTGCGTTGGACTGCTACGCAGAGTGTCCGGGGTTCGAATCTCGGCACAGGCAAAATCAAAAAGTAGAAAAAATAATTTTTCTACACTGCACCACCTCTTGGCAGGCAATGGCAAACCTACAAGAGTAAAAATTTCCTATGAAAAGCTTTTCACTTCGCCGTTCGGATTCGGTATTAAACTGTAGGTCCCTTCCATTCATGTACAAATAGAACACGCACAACATGATTGGATGCGAAAAGCTCGGCCTAGGCCCTCCATTAGCTGTTGTGCTATTAAAAGTAAAGTAAGATAAGTACGTTTGAAGAAGTGTAAATTAATAAAAGCCGGTCCCACTACGGACGTCCACTGATCAGCCGTGGTGTAATTTATTTGTTTTCCTCGTACCTATTCGAAATTTGACCTCGATGAGGGCCTATTTACCCTCACTCAAACTCCACCAACTGAAGCTTTATTACACTTCAGACTTATTTTCATTCTATTGATCTGAAATACCATATCTTTCAAAGTGGGGTATGTTTGTCCTCACGAATATCTATAATCAAGAATATCTAAGATCAAGTTTCGCGATATCTCACATTGTTTTCTTTTATATGAAGTTTTTCCAACGTCTCCAATTAAAAGAGTAATAAATCTAAGCTGCGTTCTCTTCTCCAAAGTTACCTTAATTATATTTTCTGTGAGACAAAACAGATTTGCAAAAACTGATCATTTAAATTCTTGATCTGATAAAAAACATGTTCATTTTCTACTTTATCAATATCACCGCCACTGTTTACTGACCAAATCTGAGTGTCAACAACCCACAATCAGCGTGTATATATTCATCGTTGCAGTCTCCTGTCCACCCACATACACACACACACACCCCTGCAGGCTTGCCCTCACGCTCTAACAGATTCGGCAATATGTTGGGACACCTTCATGTCTATGTACATTTTCGTGGAGTAAATTGACAGACAGGGAATTAAAATTTCTAAATGGGCAATTCTAAAGGGGCAGGAGGAGAGAGAGAGCCAGAGAGAGAAGAGAATAAAGTAGTAGCATCAAATTGTGAATTGTGAATTGTGAATCTTCCAACCGCACTTGCTCTTAAGTTGATGGTGGTGATGATGGTGGCGGTGAAAAGAGTTGAATACCTACCATACAATTGCTGCTGCTGTTTCACAGCTGATGAAGATGGTTGTTCTTGTTGTTTTTGCTTTTGCTGTTACCGCATAAATTCACACCATTTTATGACCAACTTGCCGCGTTCGTACACTTACGCTCCGGTCGATGCTGGTGCCATAGTAGTTGCAATATTAATAAAATGTGCAAAAATTAAAAGGGTCTTAAAGGAATTTAAATGGATTTTCAGTATATGTACAAACAAATATGTATGTAATAGCATAGCGTTGATGATGGTAGCAAGTAAATGAGAAATACACACACATACACACACATATACATCTACGAGTACAAATACAACGGCGCTTGCTTGCTATGAAGCTTGGTCCGGTGTTGGTTCGTACCCATTCACTTTTGTGCATATTTAATGCCTGCATTTTAATGGAAATTAATGTGAAATGCGCAAAACGTAAACTAATTTTGATTTACGAAAAGATTTACGATATGAGGGGCAGGCTCAGGCTCAGGCATGAGAAAAACAAGTAGAAAAAAATAAAAAAATAAGAATAATAAACATTTTTAAGTCCAAAAGAAAAGGCGCAGAAAAGAAAGGACTAAATTTCAGAAGAAGAATTTTGAGTTAGAAAATAAAAATTTATTAAATGAAAATTATGCCACATTTGCTCAAGTACAAAAATTATTATTAAATTTTTTTCTAATTTTTTTGTCGAATTTCTAGAAAAAATATTATTTCTACACTCTAACAAGGTTTTAAGTGGTCATAAATTTCCTACTCAGCACAAGAAGGAAAAATGTTTGTTTGTCGTACATCCGAAAACAAAACGAGCAAGGAAACTTATATAAATTTAGCATATTTTCGAGGGCTGAAGCTAGTTCCCATACCGATTTATTCTTCGCATCCTTGCTAAAATGCCAACGACATAAATTGCAAAAGAATTGCCACTTTACGGTCGTAAGGACACACATAATCCGTGCCAGAAAATAAAAACATAAAAATAGCTAGCAAAATAAATTTTTAAAATAATAAATAGAAAGAATAACATAAACCAAACAAAACCAACAGATGCCGAAACAACGGTCTTAAAAATTGCTTGGGTAGCAGCATAAAACAAACATTTTAAATGCAGCAAGCGAACGGGGAAAACGTATCCTTGGCACCATACACTACCTAATTCTAACTACCAACAGAATATACCAATAATAAACGCATTTGATCAACGAAAGTAGAAAGAGACAGAGATAAGAAAAATCAAAAAAAAAAAAAACCAGCAAAGAAATGTGTACAAATTATGCCTTTTTATTGGTAGCCACAAAAAATATAAAACCGAAACCCTTTTCGTTTTTTTTTTTTTTGTTTGGCACATGCATAACTCAAACTGTCAAAAAAAGCAATTCCTGTTGTGTTGTTTGTGTGGTGTGGCAACTCTCACTGAATATGCTCAGCGTCATCGTCAATCCTTTAACTCTGCTCCGCTCATCATTATTCCGGAAACGATGACATCAAAAATTCTGCATAAATTTGCACCTAATAAAAAAAAAAAAAAATGAAAACAGCGAAAACAAAATCGAAATGTTTTCATCAAAATCACATTCACCGTGCAATCATCTATCATTGTGTATGAGTGTGCGTGTGACGGTGAGTGTAAAGAATAATATCGGCAGAGTGCTAGAGTTGCGTAGTTAAGGCAGCAAGAGGCGTGGGTTGGCATCGTCATTCGTTTACGTTTTACGTTTATGCAAAGTGAGCAACAACAAAACAGGAGCAGCAACAGCAAACGGAGCACCTTTAAATAATTCTTGCCTTTGTGTGCTTGAATATTTTTCATTGCTGTGTCGCCTTACTCAAGCAGGAGGCAATGTTTGGTTTCTACTTAAATCACAATCTTCATGCATTCGCCAATCATCATCTCCCACTAACATCACCCATCATCTTCCACCGGTTTCCATTTTCCACCACCATCGCAATCAACTAACGAACGATAGATGATAAGGAACCAAACGAACGAACGACATTAAAATTTGATGACTTTGACTTTTCTTCACATTTCACAAATTTCGGCGTTTTATTGAAATTTAAATGAAATTGTTTGAATTGTGGTGAAAACGATGAAATGGTAAGAATTTTTTAGTAGCTTGAAGTTGATTTGTGTTTAAGGGAAAGTATAAGGCAAATTATGCAAATCAAAGCCATTAAATAGCTGCATAAATATACAATAAATAAGCTTAACTTTAAATTTTTAAAATATTTATTCCTTTATTTATTTACTCGTAGTTATAGCGTATTTTAAATAATGAAAGAGTTCAAAAATAATGGGTTGGAAAATTCATAAAAAATCGTTCTCTCACAGATTTAATTTCTAGCAGCCTTTGAATCTCTTCTTCCCCTTCCCCATATTCTCATGCGATAAAGATATGAAAAAAAGATTTATCAAAAAGAATAAAAACAATGTACATACAATAGTCAGATCAGATGATCGTTTCGAACCCGCAACAGTTTCCCCATCAACGATCATAGTGATACATCTTTTATGTTTTGTACTCATAATTTGAAATTGTAATATTGGAAATTATAAATAAAGGGTGACAATTAATAAGTGTGTATATAAAAATATAATTGCAATTAAAAACGAAAAACAGACCGAAGAAAAAGATAACATATTGCATGAGAAAAAATATATTTAGCCGGGTTTGAAGTGGCCACTCTTGTCACGAATAGACAGCTTCAAACGCTTCGAAAAATTTTGGGCTATGGGCCGCAACTCCTCCATTGTTATTCCGTCCTATTCAGGACGCAACGGCTGTTTCAGGGACTGCGAATTTTATGGCTCTTAGCACAGACCCTGGCCTCTGAAATGGACCATACTCTGTAATCTATCGGATTGAGATCGGGCGAATATTGTGGTCATTCTTGAAATGTGATAAAATCAGGAAAATGTGCCCTGCTGGAACGTCCAATCACTATTACCAAAGTACTATCGGACAGAGGCGAGTACCACAGCCTCCAAAATTTCAAGGCGATACACTATTTGGTTGATTTCGACTCCTTGTTCCCCAAAATCAAGTGTGTCTTGTCATTTTCGCAAATACCACTCCATGCCTTGAAGGATTACGTATTATGGCGATGTTGAATGATGAATGATGGTCCACGGTTCTCTGTTCAATAGTAAACAGTTTTTCGTCTATAAAGACGATTTTTTCTCAATCAATTCCAGCGTCACGACATTGAAGTAGGCGACATCTTTGGAGTCGTAGGCTCTTGTTTTCATTGAGGCTTAGTTAGTTTTTTACTATGAGTCTAACTGATTCACGATTATTGCCAGTTTCGTGAGCAACTTTTCTCATGCAAACCGTTGAAATACGCTACACCTGCTTTTAAACGATTTTGCGGTTCCGGGAAGTATTGACGGTTGGTTTTCTGCCTCTTGCTGAACGAACACTTTCATAACCCACTTCCTTAAACTGTTTAATTGCACGTGAAACTAACGAACGCGCAATTAGACGCTGCCGCGAAATCTCACAATTGCGCTTTCCTAGCTGGTACAATGTTATATGTAATAGCTGGCCGATTATTTGACATCGTAAAAGAAATAACTAAATGAAATCTAGACCACATAAATATTAAATCAGATGTACTCTCGATTACGTAGAATAAAACAAGAATGAAGAAAATTGCAGAACAATTACAATACGTAGAACACACTTATTAAATGTAACCCGTAACTACTACATTTTCTAACATTTGCTTTTTATGTAGTACGAGCCAGGTAAAAGTCTGAAATATTATCAATATTATGACAAAGTCTTAATGTACCCAAAAGTTCCCATATCCATACTTTTTTCATAGTTTTTGAAACATTCACGACTGACAGCAAACCGCTGAAAATGTTGTCAAATTTCTATTTGCAGATTCGTTAAACTTACTTACTTATTTAGCTGGCACTACCACCGATGTCGGTCTATAAAACTTCGCCAGTCGCCTCTGCTATGCGCGCGCTGGCGCCAGTTCATAAGGCCAAGTGCAGTCAGGTTGCCTTGTACCAGGTCTTTCCAACGGATATTAAGACGTCCTCTTCTGCGTGTTCCTCCATCTTGGATCGAATAAAACACCTTTCTAGCTGGAGCAGTTTCTTCCACTGGAAGTTGCTTGATTTTTATACGCTTGACTATGTCAGTGTCGGCATACACCTCATCGTTCCATCTTAATCCATCTTATATCTTCCTCTCGAACGTTCCTAACAGCGTCATCATTGATGTCCACATCTCGATGCCATATATTAGGACGGGAAGGATGAGGAATTTTTTATAGAGCGTTATTTTCGTGGATCGAGAGAGGGCACTGCTTGTCAATTTCCTACTGAGCCCGTAGTAACACCTGTTGGCAAGAGTTAATCTCCGCTTAATCTCAAGGCTAACATTATTGTTGGTATTAATGCTGGATCCTAGGTAAACGAAATCCTTGACGACTTGAAAAGTATATTTGTCAACATTAAAATTTTATCCAAGACGCCGTGACTCCACTAGACCCACTCGACGAGACTCCCTTTCCAGATTGGAGAATGCTGCACTGACTGCTCGCGCGTTGGTACCAATAATGCTAATATCATCAGCGTATGCAGCAGCATGACACTCTTGTAGAAAATAGTGGCAGAAATGACGATGTTCGCAGCTCGAATTATTTGTTAAATACACACCAATTTTTCTTAACAAATTCTTTACCAAATATAATTTTTTCGAACTCCATACGTAAACATTTTACTCTTTCTTGACCATTGGAACGCACATGTAACATTTTTATAAAAAAATAAACTGATCGACTCAAAATATGTGTTTACTTATGACAGAACTTCAAGTTGTTTATCTAATAAAATTCAGTATAAAATTATCCTCAAAATGTTAACTACTTAAGCATGTAAGTATTATTATTATTATTATTATAAAAAAATTTTTGTTCGATATTTTTATTCATTGTTATTTCACGCTAGAAATGAACTGCAAAATCGAGCACTGTTAACAAAATAAATGACAGATCACGTCAGGATGGAGGACAGTGGTGCCAACTTAGCGACGACCACAATTTTAACAATTTCATTACACGGTACTCTTTTGGCAGAAAGGGCTTACAGGGCTCTTTTTGGCCAAAAGCTATATATACTAAATATACCTAGTCTTGCCATAAGTTCTGTTACAAGCTGTTCAAAGTAGTAGCCTTTGAAATTTTAAATTGTATGATTCCGTTATTCGCATTTTTTGGTACAATGTTCTATTGAAAAACAAATTCAAATCTGCTTGGTTTCAAATTTTCGTAATTAATATGGAGTGGGGCAATAACGAAAATTGCATCGCGGTGATTGGATTGCACAAATGCGGAAATAGCGCAAGTAACGTTGCTAAAAAAACTTGAAATATCGAAAATATTTGTTTATCGTACCATCGATCGTTTCTTGGAATCGTCTCAAGTGGAAGACGGGCTGAGAAGTGGTCGACCTTGCGTTGTTCGTACGAGTGGAGCCATAAAAGCTGTGCGGGAGCGGATTCGCCGAAATCCGTTAAGAAAGCAAAAGATCATGGCTAGAGAAATGGATATGTCTTCCAGATCCATGTCACGACTAATCCGTGATGACCTCCACATGAAGGCCTTTAGCAGGTGCACAGGCCATCTTTTAACTCCTCGGCTAAAACAAATACAATTGGAAAGATGTAAGCAGTGTCACGCAAGAAACGGTCATGAAAATATAATTTTTACGGATGAAAAAATTTTTACGGTGGAGGAAGTTATTAATAAGCAAAACGACAAAATCTATGCGAGAACATCTGAAGAAGCTAAATTTATTGTGCCAAGGGTTCAGAGAGGTCATCATCCAACATCCGTTATGGTCTGCTGGGGAGTATCCCATAAAGGCGTCAGTTCCTTGCATTTTTACGAAAAAGCCGTTAAAACTGGAGCAAAAGTGTACCAACAAGATGTCTTGGAAGGCGTGATGAAAGACTTGACAATAACCCTCTTTAATGGAGAGCACTGGATCTTTCAACAAGACTTTGCACCGGCACACAAAGCCAAAACAATTAAAGAGTGGCTACGTCAGAATATTCCAGCCTTTATTAGTGCTGAAGATTGGCCCTCGGGAAGCCCAGATTTGAATCCCCTTGATTGCAAATTGTGGTCAGAGCTAGGGGGTGTGACCTGCAAAGTTCGCCACCGAAATTTGAAGAGTCTCAAGAAAGCTCTTATTTCAGCAGCGTCATCAATACCCATCGAAACCATACGTACCGCTTTAACCCAATGGCCTGATCGTCTAAAGGCGTGCATTAAAGCGAGAGGCAACCATTTTGAATAAGATGTTGATTTACAGAAACACTATAATTTAATAACAGAATAAAAATTACAACACATTAAAAAAACTCGTTTCTTTAATTTTTACACTATAGCAGGACTAGGTATTGTAAAAGCTGCATCTATTTTCATCGACTTTCGGGTTAGCTGCTAAGAATGGTCATGTAAGGGTTAAAACATGTTATTTCAACTATATTTTGGCAGTATGGAAGATGCCACGAATAGTTGTTCAAAGTAAAAATTATTGTAACCCATCACAGAATTTTCGATCTCTCAACTTTTCATGTATCTGTCGTTGACATCATACCTTACACTTTAGTCATTTCACTATAGCCAGCCGATTTTTATTTGGTTTCGCGTATGTATACAAAAGCCGAAAGATAGAGAAAGCAAAAGATGCAATTTTCAGTGTATCAAATAGAAAAATTTTACTGCAAAAAGAAGAGTGAGAAACAAGAAAATAAGTAATTAATTATTTTTGGCAACAAAGAGTGTGATTGAAAATAATTCGAAGAGGAAGAAAAGCAATTGAAATTTAGTATAAATTAGTTGTTGTTTTTTTATTACTCCATTTACTCATAGTCTTTGAAAAATTAATTCCATTCAAATGAACTAATTTCGGGTTTAATAGTAATGCCTAATTTTAATTAATACTGAATACAAAAATAAAAACTGTTCCCTATTTGTTTTGGCACACAGTTCAAACTTTCCACCAGAAACTTGTGAACTTTTTTCGTTTCTTTTTTGAAGCAATCATAACGTATTGACAGCATGTTTAAATTCTTTTGTAAAAATATTATCAAACTTTTTGACTGTCTTCTTCGCTTTTCACCTCCACGTACCCTTGTCTTATCTATTCTTAGCTTTTTGGCCAACTTCTACATGGATGCCGCTGCTGCTATCTGTTATTGTTGCCAATAACTATCAGTGAAATTGTAACAAACTTAACTCATAGCAAAAGCAGAAGATACACACACAACTCTATCTGTGTGTGTGTGTGTGGGTGTGTGTGTGTGTGTGTGTGTTTGTGAGTAAGACATATACAATCAACACATTGTCATATTTTAGTTTCTTTCACTTTACTTACTGGCTTGAGCTAGGGTAGAAAAGCAAAACTTTTCTCACACACATAAACGCACAAAACTATTCGCAGAAAATATGTTTCCACAAGCCTGTCAGATGCAATCATAGAAAATGAAGGCGCAAATCTCGTTCACTCGCCACTGCAACAGCAAGAACAACAACAAAAGTCTGAACGTCTCACACACACACACACACTCGCACACACTCATGTAGTCTTCGGTCGTTCTCATGTGGCGCTCGTTCTCATGTGGCTCAATGTTTGATTGGTGTGGTGGTGGTGGTGATGATGGTGGTGCGAATGGACACTTTGCTCATAATCAAAAAAGTTTCTTCTTTTGCGCGCACAACTCAAATAAACAACCAAACTCATACACGTACAGTCGACACATTAAAAATTCCAACACACTGGATGACAATAGCAAATGAAGAACAGAGAAGATAGGGAGATGGAGAAAGCATGTGAAGCAATGCAAAACTCTTGCTAGAAAACTTCATGCTCACTGTTGGTTTCTCTGATACTTTGGCAAACATTGTCACAGCCAGCAGCCAGCAGCCAATAAGATTTTAAGCAGTCGCACTGAACTGACCACATGCGCAACGCTTGGTCTGCTGCCGCTGCCGCTGTTACAACTTTGCAACTCTCTACCGCTTTGCACGCGCTGTTGCAAGTTTTTCCTTTCGTCCGCTCCAACTCCAAATGCAACACTTTGTTTGAAACTTTTCTTCCCCAATAGTAGAAAGCGTGTGTGCGAAAGAAGAAAAAAGGATGAAGTCACGTGGTGTTTCGCATGGTGAATGCTGGATGCTATATGTTGCAATGAAATGCATTGCGTTTGTGTTGCTGTTGTTGTTGTTGGGTAACCCAAAGGTGGCCATGCGTAAAAATTCAATGAAAGAAAAATATAACTTTTTCTTCGCTTTGTTTACTCTTTTGCAGCTTCTGCTACTGGTGCTGCTAACAATCAAGCAAACATACGAGCAAGCAAGAAGAAAGCAAACAAATAAAGAGCTAAAGAAAGCTAGGAAAAGAAAATTACATACTTAACACAAAAAAAAAAAAATAAAAAATAAATAAATAAAAACTACCAAAACTATTTTAACTTAAGTTGATTCAAAGTTTTTGCGCGCTTCTGAAAAGTCTGAATTGAAAATATGAAGAGTGACATTGGATAAATAATAAGTGTACGCGGATGGAACTAATGGATCTAAAGTAACCATAAATATTATTATTTTCATTGCATTGCATTCCACTGAAAAGATGATGGCGATGGCGATGACGATGGCAAAGAGGCTAAAATCAGCTCCTCGCAAATTAGATTGCATTTGTCAACGCAACTAAGAATGTGCGAAAACTTTAAGTTGAATTTGACACTTTTTGTACTTCTATTATTTTTATTTTAATTGCTTTCAAAATGTAGCTGTCGCGAATTCGAAATTATAAAACAATTCCTTAAAAATCAAATAATATTTCGTTAAATATCGTGATGTGATGCAAGCGGAAAATGGTTAGTCTGACTACTATCGAGGATACCAGAAAGTCAGCATTTTCCATTTTTTAATTGGGCAACGTGAAACGTGCAAAGGAATTATTAGGAATAAGTTAGCACCGACAACTTGACATGGGAGGCATCGAACCCCATTGCTGACAATATTAATTCAGAAGGGACCAAGGAGAGAGATGGAGCAGGAGAGAGATGATCTCTAGTGTAGAGTTAATCGAAGCTGTTGAGCAGCACAGCATATTAACATAAGTAAACACAACCTACGAATAATTTGCGGTTTAAATTCAGTGCCTTTCAGGAATAGACTTACTTGAGAACTTATAATTAAGTGTTAAGAAACCGAGGGTACAAAATACTTTCCCAAAATAAATACCAATTTACTAATCAATTAGTAAGTCAATTAATTACATCTTTATTTTCCCTGGCTAGATAAAGGGTCCCTTGCTATTGTGTTTTATAGTTAAAGTAACATATTTTCTGCGTTTTAGCTTCTTGAAATCTACCTCTTTGTTTCTCTATGCTCGCAAAGTTCCCCAAACGCACGACTAAAACTGTATGTAAAAATGGCGAAATACTTTTCTTTGCAACAAAAAATAGGGCAAAAGAAAAGCAGACAACTAAACATGCACTTAAAATGTGACAAACTTAGGATAAGAAACATTCGGCGCTGCCAAACTTGAACCACAATGTCTTTGTATGTGTACATACACGAGTAGTTACTATCTGGAAAGTAGGTAGGTAGGTAAAGTGAAGTGTGTGAGCGAGAGAGAGCTGCAGAAAATATTATATATTGAAGCTCACTCAACCGGAAGCGCAACATGCAATATTGCACTTTGGTATGCTAAAAAGACGAAATATACTTAGAAGGCAAGCAAAATGGAAATAAAAAACGATGAAGAAAATAAACAGAAAACCAAGGAATATTTGTAGGAGAAAAACTTATAAATTATGCAAAACAACGTACCCAAAATAAAGCCAAAGAATAACAACATGCAACAAGATCCACTGGCATAACTACATAAAGCAAAAATTTGTGAGTGAAGGAATAAATTGCCCCGTGGAGTGTGGGTGCGAGGGGGTGTGATACAAGTAAGTAAAGGAGTAAGAGAGTAGGGGGAGAGGCAAGTGCTCATGCAATGATTTGCGAATGATTGACATTATGATGTGGCATTACCAAAGAGTAACAAGTAGCAACATAAATTTCCAAGAGATGTGGGATGTGAGCTGTGGGCGTGATACTGATACTGTTGTTGTTGTTCATTTTGTTGTCTTTGTTGATGCAGGATGCAGGAGTTTAGTTTTTCTTTTTACATATACATTTTCGTTTTATGAAATTGATGCTAAAATGAATACAAACAGACACATTCCTTGAAACATGTGGTGCACCCGAAATGAAACAAAGTAGATTTTTGCATGATGGCAATAGCGAAAGATGATGAAGGAAAAGAAGAAGATTGTTTCAAATAATGTGAAATATCTTTTTAAAATGACTGTAAGCTCAAATATTTTAGCTGTTGCTGTTTTTTTTTTTAATTTTGCTGCTGTTGTTGTTTGGGGTAAAGTAGCAAAGAATAATTTTTAGCTTTTACTATTTGCAAGCAAGTAACAACATGAAAAAAGCATTGCAAACAAATTGTTGTCTTAGTGGAATAACTTGACAAAATGTTGGTGCGTGTTTTATGTTTGCAAGATTTTCATATTTTGAATGAGTATTTTCCCACACAAACAAAAAAAAAGAGAAAGAATTTTTTCGTTAAGGAAAGCAATTTCGAGGAACATTTTTTTGTTTCGACAAGGCACGCCTTATTGAAATTTTGTTGCTTCAACTATTTTCAATAATGTATATTCTCAAGCACACACACGCATACAAATCTGACATAAAAAAAATGTTGATAGATTTTCATATGAGCAAAATAAAAGCAAACATAATAACGACACTAATGAGAAAACTTTTCTACCCATCAATTGTTTATGTGTGGTGGAAAAAATGATTCAGAATATACATACACATGTATTGCCACGAAGCCACCTTCCCCAGAATTGCTCTCTTCTGGAGGAAGTGGCAAGTGGCAATGAAAAAACCGGAGCATAAAAGTTAGCAACACCAATTAATAGCAGCAGCAATGCTGCTTCCCCAAACATCATTTCACAATGAAAAATGCATGAGAATTAATGTTTATCTTGTGAGGGAAGACAAAAAGTTTCAAGTGTTGAAAAATTATTAGTTTTGCTTCTTGTTTTGTTACACAGCGTTATGATGTTTAGCTGAGCGGAGAGCTTTATGTATGTGCGAAAAATTATGAAAGAGCAATGAGCGTTTGGACCTTTATATTGAGTTTTCAAGAACTGTGTATGAATCATGCATAGTTAACATATATTTTTTTTTGCCATTGAAGTGAAAACTTTTTGATTAGTTTTAATAGTTAGAGTATGCAAGTAATAAGTGTTTGTATAAGAAGCCACACGCACAAACAAATACATAGTAATACATACTTATGTTCATAAGTAGATACACTTACAAAAATGTTCTTGCCAATATGATGAGTTTTGATTATCAATTCGTTAATCGATTCATTGGATTGATGGCCTTTATCATCACTATGATGAATGCAATCATAACTGTAATAAGTGTGATAGTAATATTGATGAACGTGTCAATAAAACTGATCAATGCTAACATCATATTGATGAAATAGTGCGTCAATATAATGAAAGGTAGTTTGATAAATGTTATCCGACTAATTCAACGAAAAATTTGTTTATGTGCATATATTTTTATTACACTCATTTGGGAAGATAATATTAAATATTTGAAAAAGAACAACCTGAATTTCATGAAATTCAGTATGAAGAAGTTTTATAAGTTGGTGCTTCAAAATATGATTAACAAAATTTTGGAATTAAAAATGGCGAATTATTTTTCAAAATTTAATATAAAGAGAGATTGAAGCGGTCGTTGATTAGGAATCTGGGCTATAATTTTACGAAACACAAAATGGCGGACTCAAATAATTGCTGGTTTTTCGAACAGATTTTGTATGCTATTTTCAAGATATTCAGTATAAAGAATACTTTAGTTTTATTTTCTTTTAATGGCGCAATTGGCCTAAGTCGAGCTCTTTGCATCCACTCTTCTTGTTCGTGTTTCATTTGTATATGAATGGAAGGGACCTACAGTTATATGCCGAATTCGAACGGCGAACTGAAAAGCTTTCCTTAAGCAGTTTTTACACTCGCAGATTTGCCATTTCCTGGTGCTGCTGTGTAGAAAAATTGTTTATTATAGTTTTCGATTTTGCCTGTACCAAGATTTGAACCCTGGACATTCTGCGTAGCAGCTAAAATCCGGGCAAAGGTTTTGATGGTCTTACCCAATTCGGGCGCAAGGAATTCAGTGGTATCAAGCGTTTTGATACACTGGTTCGACTTTTCGAGATAACCGTATTTTGAATATTTTCTTTTGCCTACAAGAGTAAAAATTGCTATGAAAAGCTTTTCACTTCGCCGTTCGGATTCGGCATGAAACTGTAGGCCCCTTCCATTCACGTACAAATATAACACGCACAACATGAGTGGATGCGGATAGTTCGGCCTAGGCCCTCCATTGGGCTGTTGTGCCATTAAAAGTAAAGTAAAGTAAATAATTTTATTCCACAAGCAAATAAAAAAAACAAATTGCCCCATCTCTTCGAAATCCAGTGTGAACGTCGCTCATTACTTATCTTTTAATGAATTTTTAATTGACGGAGTTAATTGATGGAGTTTCAGCTGACAAAATTCCATACAAAATGTGTTTAAGAAATTCTCAAGAAAATTATTCTTAAGAAAATTCTTTTGAATCAGATGCAAATGCAAACTTGTTTGGCTGTTCTCAAGAAACAAGGGATTATTGGATTATTGAATAAAACCTACCGATTTTCGCAATTTTTTTCAAATAATATATCCTGCGGCTTTTTACGTCGGGGCTGAAAGATGACCATCGCGGCGAAAATTGCCAACGAACCTGTTGGCAGCGTCCTCTATCAATCGAGTTTAAAAAAATTAGCATGCATATGTGTACACACATAAATGACGCTATCAAAAGTAGCGTATGAATAATTATGTGTATATACATAAGTATGCATGCTCATTTTTTCATACTCAATTGATAGAGGGCGCTGCCCATCAGTTTCTCGTCAAATTTAATATTTCAAACAAAAATTTAACATTTGAAACAAAAATGGTTAGAAATTCAAACGTAAACGTTCTGAAGAAGTAAACTTCTGTAGGGCGTCCCACTGACTCACACAATTTTTTTTTTATTAAGGTTATATTGTTTAGTATTATTTTCCTAACAGCAATGAGTATTCTTTCTTCGTTCAGCATTTTCTTAAGTGCTAGAATACACGCATTAAGCAAAAGCTACTGCACATCTATTAATATTTTCTATTCAAGTAAGTAAGAAGCACAGATCGAAGTAATTTGTTAAAAATTATTTGCAAGACAGTGTTGGACAAAAACACCTTTAGATCAATTGTATGCACCGTTTCTGTGTAACCCGAATGTAAATGCCAATTGAAAAAGATCGCAAAAATATCTTCAGAGCCAAGTAAAGTGAGGAAGGATAGATTCAGATCCTTTCCATACCATTGGAAATCTCTTTTACTAAAATTTTAAACAAAGAAAATGCGAATAGTCAATGCTTTTTATAAATTTGTAAACACAACTCTCTTGACTTTTGACTGACCAATATGCTTTGAATTAAATTATATTTCTTCGACTGCATATTCAGCATTTGCTTATAAACATGTAAGGTAAAAGTGTCACTCAAATAAATTAAAACTCATTAAGAATTTACATATGATTGGCAGCAGTTGGCAGTAACAGCAGCAGCGGTAGCAGTAGCAGCAACTATAGCACTGGTGTAAAATTCACACAGATAAATGACATCCCCTGGGAGCAGTTATCTGTTATGTGTGTGTGTGCGTGTGAGTGTGCGAGTTTGAGCCCAAAATTGACTCACTGTGGGGGTATGTGAACGGAACCATGGGAGAGAAAAGTGTGCTCTAGTTATGTAGCATGTACATATTTGCTACAAATGCAGTATTTGCGGTTAAATAAATGCATGAAATTATGCTATATTCAAAGTTGAATGTGAGTGTTATATCACACACACCCACACATGCATACATAGGAATATTAATTAACAATTGACAATATACACTACTACTACATACATATAGCATATACATTAGTTGGAGTGTGTGCGTGTGCGTGCAACAATTTCAATTTATGTAAATTCTCATTAGCCTAATTAAACATGAAATTGAACAATGTGTAAATATTTCGTATCAGCAGCTTCAGCAGCAGCAGCAGCAACAGCAACGTTCCATATGTACATGTATTACTATCTACATATACATACTCGTACATATATGCTATGTATGTATGTATGTATGTACTCGTTTATGTACATACATATATGCGATTATTGCTATTTCTCTGCTATTTCTGTTGTTGATGCTGCTGCTGTTGCTATTGTATTGCTGGTTATTGCACTGCACAACTATTTTGCCTTTGTTGCAATTGTATGATTGCATTGCATGCATTATCACCGCAATTCGTCACTTACAATTGAGCTAATAATTGTCATTTCGAGCACGTTAAGCAAATACCAACCAAAATGGTTCTGGTTTTGCTAACGTCGCTTACTACTGCGTTACTCTTCGGATGCTGCTGCTGCTGATTCCACTTTTCCCCCATATGCAGTTACATACTATACAAGCCACATAGAATTTAATATTGTGCATACGGGTAGGCAGCGCGTTCTATATGATAACCACACAGACATCATTATTTCGATTGTATTGTTGTTATTACTGTTGTTGTTGTTGTTGTTGTTGCGATATTCGACAACACCATTGGTTTTGCCTTCAATTAAGCATACAGTTTTTGGTAATAATTCAATAAAGGTCTATGATGATGAACTAGTATTGCAAGCGCACACATACACACTCATACAAGATTTAAACTCACATAAATATGTAAATAAAATTGAGGTACTCGTATAGTTGAATGGATGCGAATGGAAACAAGACATATTAAAATTGTAAATTGTGATTTTTTTTCCCCTATTTTAAAAATATTTTGTCAAGGAAATACAAGAGATGTGATAATGCATGTTTAGAATGTCCAATTAGCATTAATTAGTTTGGCATTACAGTTCTTTGAATAATTCACTGTTTTTAGTATATAATGCATTAGTCAGGGATTGATACACACATATTGAAAAATTTATTAAAAAAAAGGAATTTACATTTGTTTTGATAATTTCAATGCTAATGTTAATTCAATTTCGATAATATTGAGAATATTTAATGTTACTGTCGGTGGTACATTAATTAGAAATTTTGAAAAGTGTAAACTAAAATTTTATTGATACTGGCATTGAACTGAAATTGGAATGAAAATTTTCAATTGTTATGAACACAGCTAGCATTAAGCATTGGAAAATAGAGCCATTAAGGTTGCAAAATTTCATTAACATTAATCTCCTAATGCCAATGCTATAGTATATCGAATTTCATTGAAAATTTAATTGCCGTAGTATATCAGTGATGAATTTATATTGAAATAAGATAATAAAAAAAACATTGCATTTCTATGTAAGTATTTATAACCTTTTGTCCTTATGTTTAATGGTTTAGTGGAAGTAAAATTTTCATTAAAACTTTCAATGGCAATGATGAATAATGAAACTGAACTAGTGAAACTGAAGAGTGAAAATTAAATTAAACTAGTATAAGTTCTAGCTTGTCCCAAGAAAACCCATCCTCCAACATTATCATTAAAACTATCATTGATAATGAAGGTGATCTAGCATTTAACAACTGCTAGCATTTTAACTGCAACATATGCATTTTATCTATCAATGATAATGAAATTGATCAAGCATGAGAATTTAAATTTTCAGTAAAAACTAAATTTAATTAAAATACGCATTAAAATTTTCTATGGTAATGGAATTTAACTTGCATTAGCACTAAAACAATTTAAAACTGTCAATGATAAAGAAATGGAACAAGTATTTCATTAAGACTTTTAGTGATAATGAATTGAGTTAATATAATTTTAATTGATAGGAACAGCATTAACATTGAAATTGTTACAGGAAATAAAATGTTAACCTTAAAGAAACAGAACTTGCATTAGCCTCAAAATGTTGAATGATTATGGAACTGCATTTGCTTACGCATTAAACTTTTCAACACTAAAGAAATCAAAATAGTATTAGCAGTAACATTTTTAGTGATAATGAAAGTGAAACGGCATTAGCTTTAAGATGTTTAACTATAATGAAACACGAATATCATTAACATTAACATTTTCAATGATATACTTACACTTTCATTCTCCACTTCTTCTTAATTATAAGTGAGGTTAAAAGGAAAAACGGTTTGAAATTCGAAACACTCTTTCACCAGAGCTCAAATCTTCTCCCTGTCTCTTTTCTCTTGCTCCATGAAGTATGTCAATGGAAATCGAATTTTGAACTCCGAGCTTTTCCTTCCTCCCAGTTTTGTTCTCAATTACCAGCGAGATAAAAGGCATAAGAAATTCAAACATCTAAAATGTTTGTTCAATCTTCTCTTTATTTCTACAAGCTACCTTTAACCAAATTAACCAATTTAGCTAAATTAATACGGCAGCTAAGGTACGTTTTCCATACAATCAGGCTAGGTGATATACAAATTTTTCGACAATAGATTCCCAACTTATAAATTCAATTCTAATCTGATCAAGTTTTATGGCTTTGTTCAGAATTAGTATTTCTATTTTCATTAAGTTTATGCATAAGCAAAGGTACCCTTATTTGATGTGTGCTTTAATTATAATAAAAATAAATAAGAAATAAATAAATACAAAAAAAAAAGTTATACATTTGAAAACTTTTAATGGACATTTGAGTTTTAAATCATATTAGAAAATTTTGTTTTCCAAAAAAAATTTCAATAAAAAAATTTTACTTTTGAATGAATGATGCACACTCCAAAACTCATTCCAACTATTCATGCAATCACACACATAGCCACAAAAAAAATTTACATATACGAGTGCAGCAGCAGTACAATACATGCACAAGTTGTCAGTCTGCTGCTGTTGCAGCATCATCAAACTTGAGAAGTTTTTCAGAAAATTTATTTCTACACCCACCCTCAATCTTTTCCCTCTTCACTTTTTGGCCTTCGTTCTATTGCATTATCATCATGCCCATGATGTTGCACACACCCACAAAATTCATGAATATTTAAAAGTTTCACAGCAATTGAAAATTTGTATAAAAGTTAAGAGAGAGATGAGGATGAGAGTGAGAGAGAGCGACTAAAGTTAAACAGAGCTGTATAGAAACGGCACAAAATAGCAGTAGTTCGAAGCAGCAAAATCGGAAAAAAGCACAAGCAGAAAATTCAACTCAAAAATTCATCATTAAAAGTTACCTTTTTTAATACATGCACACACTCATAGTTTACGCAAATTTGACTTTAGTAAAAAAAAAAAAAAATTATACAAGGGAGTAACTTTTTGATAGCAGTTAAGGGTTGCCCTGGTGCAGTTCAACTGACAGATAATTTTTGATTCTTTATGCTACTATACTCGTAGTTTTTGTTTCCCAGTTACATGCGAATTAAAGGCATTTTCCACACCAATTAGAAGTTTCTCACTGTGTGAGTAAGTGCTAGTGAGTGGATGAGTGAATGAGTCAAGTGAGTGTGCCAGGTTAAGAAAACAATGATAATGTAAGTTTATTAGTAGGCACTTTGTTATTCAAAAATACGAAACAAAAAAACTATAAATTATTTGTGCAAAATGCTTTAAAAGCACAAGAGATGAGAGATAAGCGTGATGGTGGCAAGAAGCAGTTAGCTAGTAACTGCAAATGACTTTAAACAAAGAAATTTGCATTCTGAATGATGTAGAAGAAGAGAGAGAAACACTGAAATACTTGTAAGCTATTTTGGAAACGTATGCAGGTACAATTGGAATATTAGGAAATTATGTATGTAAATTTTTCAATTTTAAATTAGAAAATCCAAAGAACAAAAAATGAAAATGGTTAACTTTTCATATTTGGAAAGAACTTTGGAAATATTCAAAACTTTCATGTATGCTGCAAAGTGCAAAGCATTTATACAAATATCAACTACATATAAGAAATACTAAAAATAGTATGCTGCTTCTTAATACAAAACCGAAAATGTACCACAAATATGCCACAATTCACATTCCGAGGAAGTAATATCGGAAAATATGCTTTATATTTCTCAAAAAGCCACAAATGGGTTTTGTAGCACACAAGTCGAAGAAAAATTAGACGAAGAAGAAGAAGAATAAGTGTTCAAACACAACAAACAAAAAACAGATGCAGATGAGGAAAAGATGAAGAAAATGCCATACTCAAAAGTAAAAACCACCAAAAACTCGAAGACATATGAGCAGTTTTCTAACAAATTGAGTAAAGGCAGGCAGTAACTAGAAGTATCAGCCAGGCAGGCAGTCAGTCTGTTAGTCAATCAGCCAAGCAGGCAGGCAAACACACTGTGCTATCATCAGCAATAGTCACAGCAAATAGTTTGAAATGAATCCAAAACGCTCTCTGCATACACACTAAATCTTTAAGTAACTCAATTTTTACCACTAATCCGCTTTTCTGAATGATGCCGCAACAGCAAATGCGTCTCCTTTACTTTAACTTTTACTGTGCTTATGGTATCCTCTTCTACGTCCACCTCTCTCTTTTCGTTCTCTTACTGGGTTGCTTTTGTCTGCCTCAGTGATTCGTCATTCATGTGTGGTTTTTGCATTATTTATATTTGAGCTCACAAAGACAAATCGTGCCATAATAACAGCCACAAAGTATAGATGAAGAAGAAGCAGCAGCAGTAACATGAGTTTGAAACAATGAAGCATTTGACAAGTGACATAATGAGACTTTGGTAGCAAAGTGAAAAATAACGACGTTTGCTCTGAGAAAAGTTATGGAATTATAGTTTAAAGTTATGAAAACGGCATATTTTTATTTTATAAATATTATAGGTAGTTAGTAACTGTGAGCCATTAAAAAATCAGTTAAGTTTAGTTGATGATACTTTTGAAATGTTAAAATTTTTGTACCGCAACTTCGAACAGAAACAGTTTCTTTTTATGTCAAACTATAAAACGAAAACTGAAGTTCTCAAGTGTTTTTCATTTTGGTCTTATTCAGATATCGAGAATTATGAGTATGAGGAGATACTCGAAAAAGAAGATCGGAATTGTTCCATGCTTACATTTTCGTTCTTTTACAATTACTTCTTCTCGCTTCTCCTCGTTTTTCTCTTTTCTTCCTCGTTTTTCTCTTTCCTCTTTTCCACATCGTTCTTTCATCTTCTCGATTTTATTTAATTCTCTTTCTATCGCTACCTTTTATCTTCTTATATTTTCTTCTTCTTCTTCTTTTCTGCTTCCACTTTCCCGCTTCTTCTTTTCATAATTTTGTTTTGCGCTTTCTCTCCATTATTTTCCTTCCCATTCTCATTCCCATTCCCATTCCCATTCTTTTTTCTTTTTTTAAAATCGGAAAAAAAACTGTTTTCCATTTTCCGCTTACTCGTTTTCATTTACTCTTTTCCCTTAACGTTTTTGTGCCTCTAATCGACCTTTCTATTTTTCCTTCCTCGTTTTTCCTCCTTCTTCTTCATCTTGCCTTCTTCCACTTTTCTGTTCTCTTGTTCATTTTCATTTCATTTCATTTCTTTTCATTTTCTCTTCCTGTTTTGGTGCACCGGATTCTCTCTTCTCTTACTGGCTTTTCTACTTTCCCCTTCCTCTTTCTCTCCTTCTTTCCCGAGTTCTTTCTTCCTCTTTTCCTCTTTCATTCCCTTCGTTTACCTTCCCTCTATTGCCTGTTTTATTTGACCTTCCATCTTTTCCCTGTTCTATTTGGCCTTTCTCTTTTTTTTACGGAAAACGAGGTAGAGAGTTCTTTTCTTAATTTTTCCTTCTTCTATATTACTTCCTATATTTTCCTGCCATTAAAGAAGAACAAAATAGATTTCCTCTTCCTCTTTTCTCTTATTCTTTCCCGTTCCCATTTTTCCATCCGTCTTTCCCTTTCCTTTATATTTTCCCATACTTTACCTACCATTTCCTCTTTCCCCTTTCGGTCTCACAATTTTTACTCCTTGTGAGATACTTTTCTTATCAGCGAATTTAATCATTTATCCACCAATAAATGCAATTCTTAATCCTTCTCTTTTCTCCTTTCTCTCTTATCTTTGTTTCGCTCCCTCGTTCCTAGTTTACATTCCACTCCGTTCAATTCAATGCTACGTTTTCTTCTAACAAACCGGAAATGAAACTAACTAATTTTTCAATCGAAATCCATGAATGAAACATCATCATCATCATTGTTTCCTAACCGGAAGTATAATTTGCTCACATGATTTCCTGTAGATTATTGGCAGTCAAGGTTCACGTGAAATCAATGCCAAAATATATTTCATTTTTGTTTGTTTTTTTCTTTTCTACGGAATGTGAAAATGTTTGTAGTTGGTTTGGTATGTAGTTTCACTTATCATTATTCATCATACATATGTAAATATAATTTGAGCTTAGGTAGATTTGAAAATGTGGCTAACGGCAAGAAACGATACGATGCTAAAGCGGCTCAATACCATGGTCTAGAGCAATTATCGTCATTCTAGATCTTTGTTTTCATTCTTCTAAATTAACATCCCTGTAATTCTATATACATATTTCCGACATTTTGTACTATGTAGGTACATCTTTCTCCATGCCGGAAATCGAAACGGAGAAAAACACCGAAAACTAACAATCTAGTCAAGACGCTTTCTTGAATTCCCGGCCTGCTGGCTGACCCAGCCAGAAAAGCCGCTGGATTTTTATACTCTTGAATATGTCAGTGACAGCTTACAGCTCAAACAAATCATAATTACTATAAACTACTGTATATCGCTATCACTTTCTTCACCCTAATTGACTCAAAAAAAAATCTTAGCCAATTTGTTTATCATCTAGCGCTTTTCCCTCCCTTATGCTTCATAAAAAAAGTAAATTATTTATATCATCTTATTATTCGATATTTACCACACCTTATGCTACTTAAAGTTTCTGCATTATTTAATACCTACAGTAGTTTCCGCTTTAATGAGCCGATAATAATGCACTAGTTTTTGGTATAAATAATAATAATAGAGAAATTTGGACTGAGTTTTATAAAGGAATTTCTTATAGAATACAATTTAATTCAATTAAGCGGGTAAATTAAGTGGTCGCTGTGGCGTGATTGAAGTGCGTTGGACTGTTACGCTGAGTGTCCGGGGTTCGAATCTCGGCACAGGCAAAACAATAAATAAAAAAAAGTAGAAAAAACAATTATTTTACAATGGACCACCTCTTGGCAGGCAATGTCAAACATACAAGAGTAAAATTTGCACAACATGAGTGGTTGCGAAAAGCTCGGCCTATGGCTATGGCTGTTGTGCCATTAAAAGACGAAAGAAGGGGTAAATTAGTTAAAGGAGTCGAAATTAAGCGAACACGACTGTATTTTCTTTTGCATACTTTGTGTATTTGTTATTCAACCGCTATTTCACCTTTTTGACCAAACGCTTGAACAACTTGACGCTCATCATCATTGCTGTTACGCTGAAATGTTTGACTTTCATTCACACATGCACACATAGCCACACGCACACACACACACACACACACGGATAAATCATTCTCTATTTGACATTAATTGGATGTGATTGCCGACTGTCTATGATGGAAGTTGGTGGCGCCACAACGTAGAACTAGAACTAACTACAAACAACGTGAACACCATCGTAGCCACAATCGCCGGTATTGCCGCCGCCACCATCGCCAACACCACCTCCTTCACCACACATTTATATTTTGTACATTCATAGACATACACATACACACATACACGTCAGGGTTTGGTCAATATTTTGTTATATTTATTGTTGTTGCTGGTGAAGGTAGTAGTAGTACTTTGAAGAAAAATGAAAACGTGTAAAAATAAAAACGAATGAAGTGTTAAGTGAGCGTGTCGATTGAAGCTAACTGTGATTTGATTAGGTGCAAATGCTTTTCGTTTTCTTCTTCTCTATTTCTGCAATATTTGTATTTATTTGGGGTTTTCACCTTTTCCTTTATTTTTACGCAAGTTGTTTATTTATTTGCTTTTTCTTATATTTGTTTTGGTATTTCCATTTAGTGAAATCTTGAGAAGTCACGCAATTGGATATCTTCTCCCAACCAAAAAAAAAAAAAAACTGAAAATATGTGTTGAATTAGCTGCTGAAATTTTTTTATTAGTAACACTGATAACAATCTCTTACAGCAGTTTTCACACAACATTTTTTCTTTCGTTTATTTATTTTTTGTTTTGTTTTTTGGGGCTTAGTATCACGTCAACAATAATTCATATTTCATATATCGTATTCAGGGGTGGGTTATTTAACCAGATACGTCACACCACTGTTTTCACGTTAACCTCAATTGAAATTCATTTTCTAAACTTTCACTTTCTTACACTCAATTCTACTCAATATTAATTGAAAAGAACATGTTATCTCTCATGTTCTGTGTATGTAGTACAATATTTTCAAATGAAATCGAAAAGTCATCGATGTAAGAAAAATTTATTCAAGGTTAGTACAAGTACACATAAGTAAGTAAGTTCCTGGTATAATGACTCCCCAACATGTTTTCTATCGGGGGCAAGTAAGTAAAAGTGAAATCATAGCATTTCAACCCTATGTGTGTTGAAAGCAAAAAACAGTCGTAAAAGAGAGAAAGAGAGAGAGAGAGGGAGAGAGTGAGTTGCATGAAATGGAAAGTGAACATGAAAAAGGTATTGTATTCCTATTTTGGGCTAAAATACAATTCACTCTTTCTTGCTCTCTTGTAATCAGTGAAATTATGTCAATTCATGGAAATTAAAAGTAAATATGTAGAATGGAAATATATTTGCTTATAATGCCAAACTCTTTTCATACTTAAGTCTTGGGCATAAAACTACGCACAAATATTGGCTATAGTGTGTTGAAATTCTACAATATTTACATGTTTAAATATGAAATGAATTTTAATTTCAATTCTTTTAGCTCGAACTTCGTATTGAGCAATGTTGAAAGCTAGCTTCAAATTGTCAGTCACTGGTTTAAATTGAACTTTTAAGCGTAGAACTTTAAGATCGCTGGCATTGCAATCGTCGATTTTACTGATTAAAATTGATTTACGTAAGCTAACAAAGAAGCAAAAGAACCACAGGCATCGCTAGTATTACTTACTTGCCTAAATAAATTACACCAGGGGCGGACAACCTAGAATTCACATGTAAAACAGCTTTTGAGCTTTCCTAAGTTATTGAAAGCTTAAAGCTCAATGCTAAATTTTACGCTCTGCACTCTACAGTGAGTTATGAACCCAAACACAAAGAAAAGAATGCCGTTCGAGTAAACATTACGTCATCTTTATTACAACCTTATCTGTAAACATAAAGAAATGTAAACAAACTTATCTAGTATAAATATAAGAACAAATTAAATAAAGAACCAGTCATTATAGTTATGAACCCAAACACAAAGAAAAGAATGCCGTTCGAGTAAACATTACGTCATCTTTATTACAACCTTATCTGTAAACATAAAGAAATGTAAACAAACTTATCTAGTATAAATATAAGAACAAATTAAATAAAGAACCAGTCATTATTGAAACTCACAAAACTTAACTCGTCTTATTCTTGAACCCCACCCGTGGTAATTCTCTAATAGGAACTTAAGCTAAAAATAATATTCCAAGTAGAATATCGTGAATAAATAAGATTCAAAAACAAAATATTAACTTCCTTCGAAATCAAGAATATTTTATTCTTTTAAAGGAATTAATATTAAAATTGGCGCAGTCGGTAGGATATCAACATTCGGTTTGATATTCGTAAATAACAACCTACAAAGTGACTAAGTGAAAAATACAGTTTTGAACGCAAATCAAAACAAGTAAAAATACACACAGTGACTTTTGGAAATAGATTCCAAATAAAACCAACATACGTACGAACACCCAGAGTGAACAGCAACGCAGTTGGAAAAAGACTCAACAACGAGTAAAATAAATTCTACTTATCAGAATTAAGATTCCCACAGGAATAAAACTAAATATAAGAAAATGGCACTAAGACCAGGAAACGATGATCTAAGGAACGCAGCAAACAATGCAGGAAGATCACTCGATATAAACCCTTTAAAATATATAGAAAGAATACAAACATTCGATGGAAGGAAGGAAGACCTATCCACATTTTTAACAAACGTAGATGACATCATACCCACATTGTCATCATACAATGAACAAGCACAAAGAATGTGCATAAACGTAATAAAAAGCAAACTAATTGGAAACGCAAGAAGAGCTATAGAAATACACAATCACTTGAGCAACTGGAATGACATAAAACAAATGTTAACAACCAATTTTGGAGGATTTTCTACAGCTGACCAGCTATACGAACAATTAAGAACAGCAAGTTACAGAGGAAACACCATGGATTTTTACAACTTCATATGTCACAAACTAGCCATGCTTAACCAAAAGAGCTTACAAGAAGGAAGCAGCGATGACATACCAAAAAACATCCAAACAGCATTAAAAGTTTTTACAACACGCTTACCCCAAAACATGCGTACTATACTTTGTGCACTTAAAGTATCCACAATGGAAGAAGCAATCCATGAATTAGCATCAAATGGATTTTTGCAAGATGAAAGAAGAGCCAGACCACAAAATCCATTAAAGCAACAAGAAGAAAGGAAACCAACTATACGTCAACAACAACCTTTCCAGAAACAACCTTTCCAAAAACCAAATTACCAACAAAACAACAACTTTAGACAACCAGGACAAGGATATCCAGCAAAGAATAATTGGCAACCAAAGATGTACTTCCCTCAACAACAGCAGCAGCAATATCAGCAACCATATCAACCAAGACAGCAACATAACAACTACCAACCCCCAGTAGAAAGAATGGAAGTAGATACCCAACAGACCAGAAGGCAAAACAACTACCAACAGTACTCTTCAAAAAACTACAATAGTAAGCATAATAATATTAATAGTAATAAGTATCCCCAACCTTTACAATACAAACAAGACAATACAACTGACTATAATCACTATCAGGGCGAAAAATTTTCAAATACCAGCCTCGAATTTTATAACAGACTCCCCTATATTCTCATCAGAGGAAAATCAAGAAATTGTAGACTTTTGATCGACACAGGATCAACAGAAAACTTTTTAGACTATGACATAGCACCCCAACACTTAATTAAAGCAATTCCCAACCCCACGAAAATTAAATCAGTATCAGGTTATTTTCAAATAACACACACCTGTACTATACCAATGAAAAACCTTAACATTAAATTAAACTCTGACACTACATTTGGACTTTATAAATTCCACAAATTCTTTAACGGAATATTAGGACACACTACCCTTAAACAAAACAAAAGTAAAATAGATTACGAAACTAATGAAATAAGTATAAATCAAACAAAATACAAATTATATTATGAAGGAGATTCAGAAGAAATAAAAGATAATACACAATACTTACCTCAGATATTTTCAATGGAAGAATTAGTAGGACCAGGTATATTAAGATTAGAACATTTAAATTCAGAAGAAAAACAAGCTATAAAAAACGTAATCGTACAAAATGACGATATATTCTATCACAAAGGTGATGATCTAACTTTTACAAATGAAGTAAAACATAATATAGACACAGGAAATAATGGACCTGTTTATACAAGAAAATATAGATACCCTTCAATATACGAAGAGGAAATAAGTAAACAAATGAAAGAATTATTAGAACAAGGAATCATTCAACACTCCAGTTCACCATACAATGCACCTATTTGGCCAGTACCAAAGAAAGCAGATAAAGAAGGAAAAACCTCACTTAGAATAGTAGTAGACTATAGAAAATTAAATATGAATACAAGAGAAGACAAATACCCAATACCACGAATTGACGACGTACTAGACAAACTAGGAAGAGCAAATTACTTTTCAACCTTAGATTTAACTAAAGGTTTTTACCAAATTGAAGTTGACCCTAAAGACCGAGAAAAGACAGCTTTCACAATAAACGAAGGACATTTCGAATTCGTAAGAATGCCATTCGGACTAAAAAATGCACCAGCAACCTTTCAGCGAATGATGAATAACGTACTCAGAGAATATATCAACAAAACATGCGTAGTTTATATGGACGATATACTAATTTTCTCGACATCACTCCAAGAACACATTGACAGTTTAAATAAAATATTCGCAACCTTAAGAAAATCTAACTTAAAAGTTAGCCTAAATAAAAGCGACTTCTTAAAAAAGGAAACAGAATTTCTAGGACATATTGTAACAAAGGACGGAATTAAACCCAATCCAAACAAAGTTCAAGGATTAAAACAATTCACAATTCCCAAAACAGTTAAAGAAATACAAGCATTTCTAGGACTATCAGGTTACTATAGGAAATTTATACCGGACTATGCGAAAATAGCAAAACCAATGACGCATTATCTTAAAAAAGGAACGGAAATTAATTTAAACGACAGAAAATACGTAGACTCATTCAACAAATTGAAAACAATACTCATGTCAGAAACAGTACTACAATATCCAAATTTTGAAGAAGAATTCACCTTAACTACAGACGCTAGTAATCACGCACTAGGAGCAGTACTTTCACAAACTAAAGGACCAATAGCTTTCGCATCAAGAACTTTAAACAAACACGAAATTAATTACTCGACAATCGAAAAGGAACTATTAGCCATAGTATGGGCAGTAGGACAATACAGACACTATTTGTACGGAAGAAAGTTTAAACTCTTGACAGATCATAAACCACTAATTTGGCTATCCAAATTAAAGGAACCAAATCAGAAATTAATCAGATGGAAGATCAAACTCAACGAATATGAATTTGATATAAACCATGTGGAGGGAAAAGAAAATAAAGTAGCAGATGCTTTATCTAGGATAAAAGAATGCAACATTACGAACGCACTAAAAAATTGCAAATATTGCGGAGAAACATTTACGACAAAAGAAGAAATAACATTACACATAGAAGAGGAACATCCAAATATGGAAACACCTTCAAACTTTAATAGAAAAAAAAAAGAACCTTTACTTTATAGAACCTCGTTAACAGAGGAATGGATAAGCAAAAATATAACAGAAGAATTAATACAACAACTAAACTTAGAAAAAGAAAAATTAGAAAGGCAGGATCAAACTAAAAAAGAATATCAAGAAGAAAGAGAAAAACCCTCAACTAGTAAACAAGCTCTAAAACAATTAGAATTAGATAAAATAACGCAAAGTATTAAAGAATACGAAGAAAACAAGACAGTAGAAACAATTACAGTTACTTCAGACAAACTAAACACAGAAGAAAACTTAGAAATCATACAACAATTATTAGACGACAATCAGACAATACATTCAGCTGAGGAAGATGAACAAAACAGGATACCTATAACGGATAAACCTTTACAATCATTTAAGAATCAAATAGAATTGAAACAAAATGACACCAACGAGACTATTAAGGAAAAGAAATTCGGAAATAATCTAACCATTATAAATTATCAACAATTTGACGATCAAATAGTAGAGCAAGTACTAAATGAAGCAAATCTTAATAATTTAACAGTGATTAGACATTCAAATTTCGAAAATATAGACAAGTTACAGAAAAAATGGAAAGAAAGACAGGAAAACGTAAATAACATAAAAACCTCTAAATTAATGATAACGACAAATCAGGCACAAGACGTAGATTATAACACTATGTTAGACAAAATTTCATTACATCATAGAATCGATAATAATCACCCAGGAATAGAGAAAACTTATTCGGATTTAAAGAAAGAAATATATTACCCCAATCTAAAGACAGAAATTACAAAACTAATAAATAATTGCACCATATGCAAATATAAATACGAACGCAGACCAATAAAGTTACCCTTTGAAAAAATTGACAGTAACAGACCTAAACCAAGGAAATGGATATACAATGATACAGCTTGAAGAAAAAGCACTAATACAAAATTTCTCGAAAATACTTCACGTATTTAAAGCAGCAGATTATTTAAATTATCTTATGAACTTAGACCTTACAATATACCCCTTAGCAGAACCACATTTAACACATCAATTAGAGCATACAAAAACACAATTAAGACAGATTATACCCATATATAGGAATAAACGCGGATTAATCAATATCGCAGGAACAGGAATAAAATATATATACGGATTAATGGACAATGAAGACAGGGAACAAATTGAACAAAAACTTAAAATAATTACAGACAATAACCATAATATTATAGAACAAACCAACGCACAAGTAAGCATAAATGAACACTTTAACGATCAGTTAAAAACATTAACAACATTAGTTAACAAACAAACAAACATAGTAGATCAAGTCAACAAATTAACAGACAAACATGAAAGAACGATGAAAATACTACAATTAAATTACGAATTAGACCACATTGAAAAGATAATAGAACAAGTACGAGAACTCATATTAAATTCAAAACTTAGAACTCTTAGCAGAGACATACTTACCACAGAAGAACTAGAAACATACGACATAACTATAACAAAACTAGAAAACATAGAAATGGACTTAGCAACATACAAATCAGATATCATATTCATAATAAAAATACCTAACCTAACCCAGGATAGATATAAACAATTATATATACAACCTATCCCAAATAAAAATAAGAAACAATTAATATTAGAAACTAAGAAATATTTAATCAAAAACAATACTATATATTACGATACAAACTATGTAAAAACATTACAAAAAGTAACAGAGGGATGTTTAGAACACCTCTTTACCCAAAATCAAATGAAATGTAATTTTGAAACTAACGATAAACAAGAAATTATAGAAATTGGAACAAATATTATACTTACCTTAAATACAAACCAAAAAGTCAATCAAACTTGCAATGAATACCCTTTAACTCTTAAAGGAAATTCTTTATTAACTATCGAAAATTGTCAAATTTATTTAGACAAATGGTATAACAAGAAAGAATACAAAGATACAATAATTGTACCAAACTCTATAAAAAATATCACAGAAATTAATACATTACCTATAAACTTAGAAACCTTAAGCTACAAAAACATTGTAAACACCAAGCTTATATCAGAATTAGAATATCATTCAAAAATTACTTACTCTATCACAACCTTTATAATTATACTTATCATAATTTTAATAATTTTACACATTTATGTTAAAAACAAACCTAAAAATACCAAAATTATGGTAGAAATTCCTTTACTCCCTACAGAAGCCGGAATTTCATCTTCGTCGGGTGGAGTTATGAACCCAAACACAAAGAAAAGAATGCCGTTCGAGTAAACATTACGTCATCTTTATTACAACCTTATCTGTAAACATAAAGAAATGTAAACAAACTTATCTAGTATAAATATAAGAACAAATTAAATAAAGAACCAGTCATTATAGTTATGAACCCAAACACAAAGAAAAGAATGCCGTTCGAGTAAACATTACGTCATCTTTATTACAACCTTATCTGTAAACATAAAGAAATGTAAACAAACTTATCTAGTATAAATATAAGAACAAATTAAATAAAGAACCAGTCATTATTGAAACTCACAAAACTTAACTCGTCTTATTCTTGAACCCCACCCGTGGTAATTCTCTAATAGGAACTTAAGCTAAAAATAATATTCCAAGTAGAATATCGTGAATAAATAAGATTCAAAAACAAAATATTAACTTCCTTCGAAATCAAGAATATTTTATTCTTTTAAAGGAATTAATATTAAAATTAGTGTGATTCAAATTGACCGTTAGAGTTTTAACTCATTATTAAGTAGACAGAAGCCTTCTGCTTCTGGTAGAGTTCTGAAATTTTATACACTTTCTCTAGTTGGCTCCGGAATCAATCTGGAAAAATATGTATAATCAGTTTTTTAAATGCAGAATAAAAATAACGTGAACGATGATTAATTGACTGCTTCCACTAAAGTAGGTTCTTGTAATTTCTTTATTCAGCGTTGCCACTTATTCTTATTAAGGATCTTTAAAGTTGAGAGGCAATTGAAATTTGCTCCAAATTTCTTCTCCTCGCACACAATGTTTGTAATTTTGTAAAACTTTTTGTAGACTATTGCACAAACGAGTATATAGACGAGGTCTTCTTTTTCTTTACTTCTCTGCCTACTTTTCACAATAATTGATTTAGATTTTATGAAGGCTTAAAATGCCATATTCAGCAGTTTCTGGATCTGTAAGTGATTTACTTTTCTTGGTGGACAAGATAATTTGGAAAGGAAGATAGAGCAGAGCTTGGAGTTATCTCAATCAATATATCTAATTGCCCAAGGAGATGCAAATGTAAGCTCCAGATGCTAAAGTAATCACCCCGATTAAACTAATCATTTTTATTAGTTAAATGAAAAAAAAAAGTTTTGTGTTTGAGATTAAGGTTTATTAATATTGTGATTGAACATAATGCACAAACAGAACCGGTTTTTGCATTTACAAAAAAAGTTGTAGACTTAGGAAATCGGCTGATTACATTAAAAAAAAAATGAGTATTTATGTAATATGAGTTTTCTAATTAAAATTAAAAAACATTTCTTGGTCGTTTCAATTCCATTAACTCGTCATTACTATATGATTACCTTTATTCATAGTCATAAATCATGCAACATGTGGTAATGCAATTGTTTTAAAAAGTTACATTTACTCCGCAGTGAATAATAACAAGCTTATGTGCAGTGCAATGTAAGTTGAAACGCAAGTCAATCAAAATATACTGTTCAACTCTTTTCATACTAAAGTTTACTTCTCAAAACAAAAATCAAGTAACATGTGTTACATTATATAGCCATTTTGAAAAGCTGCATTTACTCAGCAGTGAGTCAGGTACAAACTTATGCGGAGTAAATATAAGATGCAAACCAAGTCAAATAAAAAATATCTCCACAGAAAAATAAATGTAATCAGCTTTTGTCAATTTAATGTATAGCTACTCCTATAGCTAAATTTATTTGTTAATGTAGCGTAGCTGAACAGTTACATTTACTCCTCAGTGAGCTTTGAGTTTGAATCTTCTGCAGAGTAAATATTACTTGCGAAACAAATAATATTTACTCTTTTCATTCTAAATTTTACTATTCGAAACAAAAACCATTCAAAACACGGAGTCGATATAAGTAAAAAAAATGGGTTAAATAAAAAGTTTACTCATGAAAAGATCAACTTAAACAACTTTGGAAAATTTGTTTTCCTTTTTTTAACGTGCGTGCAGTGAAAGTACAAATTTCAGTGTCGCGGATGGTGGTGTTTAAACCGCAATATTATTTATTTAAAAAATCACAAAATTGAATACATAATCACGAAAAAATAATGAAAGAAGTGCGGGTTTGTTAGCGCAAAATATTTTAATAGTCTGGCGATGAAGTTGTGGTGCAGACTCAAATAATTGTTTGTGAAGGAGACCAACAAGCCAAAGCCGAATTGAATGAAATTTTTACAATAGCTAAATGTGCTAATAAACCAAAATGTTGCACTGAAATAATTCTTCAATATCTGGTAATTATATACTTATTATAATTGGATTTATTATTGTTACTATACTATAAAGAAATTATGGTTAAAAAATATGAGTAGCATGTATAAAAATGTAAAAAATTGATTCTTGTTTGTATGGTATTTGCAAGGTAAGTCCTATTCATCTAATGGTAAGTATGTATTATTCGTCATAAGGGTTTATATAGCTTTTTTGAAGCAGGTCAAAATTACCCTTCTACAATGTTGATATAACTCCTCACAAAGTTAGAATTATCTGTCAAATCTCCAAAACTAAGTTTGAAACATTGAAAAGATATTATTCAAGGCATTTGAATTCATTTTTTTTATAAATCTTCCAGACTTAACAAACAAAAAAAACAAACGAATTTTATTTAATCGTAAAATGAGTTTTTTAAAGTATTGAAAAAATTCGTTTCTTAACTTGGTTTCGATTTCAAAAATACTTTTTCGGAGTTCTATTTACTATTAGCTACTTTTCTGAAAACTATAACCGATAAGGGTTTATAATAGCCAGAAACAAGCACAGCTTACTCCCGAGTTTTTTGAGTATACTTTTGCATTCGGTGATTACTTTTGCACCACCTTGTATTTTTCGAAGGAATTAAAATACCATTCCTACATTTCTTGTTACCCTTCCTGTCCCATTTACTCTTTTCTCTTCTTTCCTTTTCTTCCCTCCCGCACATTGCTTAACCTTTGGATACTGAGTACTCCATACTTTTCCCATTATTCACTTGTGTTGCCTAACATGGAACTGAGTAAATCACGGATAGTTTAAAAACTTGTTAAACATAGAAAGGGGGAAAAAATAAATGATGCTTCTTGTTTCAGGTCAATATCGTATTTTTTTTATGCAGATATTGACACTGACATTTCAAAAAATACTCCATTTTAAACAATTTTTTCCACTGAAGCTTCGATTGAACATCACCAATTTATTCGATTTTTAACCAATAATTTCATCTACATAATTCCATGATTTGCTACGATCTTGTATTTCTTCGAAAACGTTATCTTCCTAAAACTTTTCAGACAACCACTTTTCCGATTTTCTTGGGAATTGCCTTTTCGTGTACCTGTTGAATAAATCGTTAGGCTATGTAACAATAACTAGATGCCTATTAGTACGCACTTAGGCCAAAGATAGCCAGCCCACTACGTTGGTGTTTCACTCACCACATTTCAAGAAACCTGATTATTTAAACCATATGGTCTTTCTTATGTGTTTACATAAGTAGGTCCTCTAATTTAAAATACACCAAGGCGTACAAGTAATTATAATCTTGACCAAAGATGTCTTGATACATATAATGAAAACTGAGCAGAAACTGAAGTAATGAGGGATTGACTCCTCCTCCTTTTCGTCCTTAGACGAAGTGGGTTGCTCTACCCACTATACTATCGTGTTCGTCGTGTACCCATTCTGATGGCATGTATATCTATGAGGTACTAACCAGCTATTACTATCATTATTTTATCAATCCATCGGTGATGCCGATAATATAGCAAGGCCCTGTGTTTCAATTGGAGATTATATTGTAAAATAAATTGCGGTGTTTTTGGCTAACCATAAGTATTTTGAGACAATGATTTATAAAGCTCTGTTAAATTGTTAGTTAGTACAAAATATTTCTAAAATTGTTTTCCATTTTAATTAATAGAGTAAACTCAGTCCGGTAGACACGAAAATTAAGCACTCAAGCTTTTTCTTCTTTTACCTAATAAATAGCCAAAGAAATTTCCTTGTGTAAATTGTGTGGGTACACACTCTTGTAATTGAGGTGCTACTATTGCACACATCAGTAATTGGAAATAAAATTTAATTTTTAAATTTGCGAAAAATGTAGAAATGCATAGAAACTGCAAGCACTTCAACACGTCAACTTTAATTTGCCAAAAATCTACGCACATGACAATTACTTATGAACGAGTATTTTCGAACGCACATACCCATACACATGAACACAACTACATACATATTTACATACAAAATTGAATTGCTACAAAGTATTTACTGTCCAATTAAAATCAATTTTGCAAAAGACCAACAAATATGCACAGACAAAAGTAAACTGGTAAAATGTTGTGGTCGAGAAATGTGTGTATAAGTGAGGGTCTGAGTGACGGACTCTGGGTGTGTCGGTGTGTTAGGGTTGCGGGGAAATGCATTTCAATACAGCAATATTTTACCTTACCTGCTATTTTGTTATTTTCTCCCGCTTTTCCTCCTTTTCACCAATCATTAATGAAATATCCAATTAAAATATTTTTGTTTGTTTTTATACTTGAAGCAAGCAAATTGTGCATACAGCAGCAACAGCAGTTGGTGACAAAATCTAGTGAAGTACATGCATGAATAGAACTGCATGAAATAATTATGCCACCGGCTTTTTAGTTATGACTTGAAGGGTGTTTAATTTTAAGGGCGCAGTATCCTTCCCGCATCCTTTCTCTTCTACCTACTTACTTTTCGGTTACACGCCATATATTTTAGTACTTATGTAGTTTTGGTTGTGTTCTAGTTCAATGCGTTTCCAATAAATCGAATTTGGTTTCACTGAAGCATCTACTTCACTCACATGCACATAGTCACGATACGGGATATGTGCCTAGGATTTTGCTCTTTGCCATATGCTGTAGGTATGTTGTATGCGGTTGGTTGTCGAAATTGGGAAAATTCACATGCAACATTCAGCAGAAACAACAATAATGGTTTGTTGTTTCTCATGTTGTTAGTTGCTGCTGCTGATGTTGTTGTTGTTGTTGTTATCGACTATTATTGTTTTTGATGCTCTTGCCAGTGAAGACATTTCAATTAAATTTAATTATTCTGTCAACTGCACGTATACATGCACAATTTTGTCGCATACCAACAACGGAGAAGAAGACAAATTTGCATTTCAATGAAGCCATAAAGTCATTCACATACATACCATACATACTATGTATGTATGTACAATAAGAGGTGATTTTTAATGGATTGTTGTTTGGTGTTGTTGTTGTTTCTGCCGCAGTAGTTGTTATAATGTGTTAGAAGTAGAAGTTGTTATTAAATACAATTGCTGTTTTTTCTGTGAAAAAATCAATTTAGGTAACATTTGATTCTCAAATTTAATGAAATTTTCGGTTATTTGTTTAAAAGAATGAGAAACGATACGGCACAAGCATGGTCACTAATAAAAAACTGTCAATATAAAAATCCTCAGTAACTGTGGGAGTAATGATCAGCCGAGACTGTGGGGGTAGTTTTAGATTCGGGTTCAAATAACATAGAAATTCAGATATCAAAATACAAACAAGAAATCAAACCCAAATTCACACCAGATTTAGACAAAAATCTAACTTAAATCTAAATTTGTACCAAAATTCGCACCAAATTCTGATCAAAACTCAGAAAAAATTGTTATCCTTTGAACCAAAAATCAGTAAATATAAACTTTATAACCAATTTAGGCCAAAACTAAAATTTGCATCCGATTCGGAACACAACTCAGATCAAATTCAGATTAAACGGCAGAACAAAATTCAAAACTAAATTTATAAAGAAAATTACCAAAAGTGACCAAAAATGTGAATAAAATTCAACGTATAAAAAAGAAATTTAAACCAAGGTCTAAACAAAATTCGCACCGAAAGCCAATCCTATATTCAAACCAAATTTTGATTAAGCTCGTAACTAATTCCGTATAACCGTATTCAGACCAAAAATCAAATCAAAATGGCAACCAAAACTCAACCCAAAATTCACAACTAAATCTAGACCAAAACTCTGTCATAGATTTAGACCACATATCACTAAAAATTTAGCCCAAGGTTCAACTCAAAGTTGAGATCAAATTTAGACCAAAACTTTAAACCTATTTAGACCAAAATTCTGATCAAATTCAGACCAGAGCCGAATTCGAAAATTTAAGCAAAACTCAGACCGAACCAAAAAAACTGGACCAGAATTCAAACCAAAAACAAAGCAAAAACTTGTTCCAAAATTGAAACAAAAATTTATAAAAAAATTTTACCCAAAAGTCAGTGCCATATTCAGACCAAAAATTAAACCAAATATGGAACAAAATTCTAACGAAATTTCAGACTAAATTCACACACTTCAGACTTCAGATCGTATTCAGACCAAATACAAAAAAAAGTTCGGAGTAAGCGGCTGACCAAAACTTTTTCCAGAAATCTGACCGATATTTGAAACCATACTTAAACCAATATTCAAACTTAAATTCAAATCGAAATTTATACCCAACATAAAAAAATTATGAAATCAAAAAATAGCCTTCTTCGGATCCTTTAATGAGGAAATTTAATTACTGAATCAACATTAAAATTAAAAACTTTTTGTAATAAAACTTGATCTGGTGAAAATTATAAGATTGTTATACTATGTACATATGGTATATATGTACAAAAAACTTCAGCAAAATTAACACTTGTCTAGGTAGAGGTGAGAATCTAAGAGATGATAACATCCTCATCCCTGGTATTGAAATTGAATGCCTTTAACTCAAGTAGTTTAAACCTTTACGTCTAGGTAATGGTCAGACGAAATTAATTCGATTTTTATATGTTTACAACTGCAACATAATGAACCCTTTAGAAAATGAATAATCTGAGTGACCCAGATTGACCCTAGCGTACTCGAAGCTCACACATTGCATCAGAATATGTTTCGTCGAGGTATTTGATGTGTCGACTGGGTATACTGCTATGTGCATCATTTCTTATTCACAGCTGCTCAACTTTTTTACATGTAATCATGAGAACTGCTTCAGTTTTGTGGTCTGCTCACTGGAGCCCAGTGTTCTTCAGCCACGTTTTGATGATTTTTATTACTTCATTACACTTATGTAGATACGACTTTTTCGTTCGTTTTTGAAACTGCCACTATTGCAATGTCATCTGCAAAGCAAATTATTTCCACATCTTCTTGTGTCTGGATTCGTATGTAGTAAACCGTCGTACATTATATTCCACAGCAATGTACCAAGGACCAACCCCAGTACTATTTACCTTTGTCTATATCTACTATTTGTCTTGGTATACTAAATAGTTAAACTCTTCTACTAATATTGACATAAATTTTTTTTAAACCTGAATGATAATACCCACAGAAATGAACTTTTACATTAACGTTTTGATTGACTTTCGTTAAATTGTCTTTCATTGACTCTAGTCCGTTAACTATATCTAGGAATATGCGCTAACAGCTGCCTTCCTCTTTAACTTTCTGCTCATATGGTTAGCGAGGTACAATATTGCCAAGGTCGCCAATTGAAAATTATGCTACGTACGGTCATGGAAGCCATGATCTCAATGATCTCAGCAGAAGCAGCAATAACTAGTAAAAAGAAATTAAGAAGAATAAGACGTGGCTTCAAAGCGTTATTCAGAGAAAGTGTTGGTGAACTTGTTTATCAAATACAACAGAGCAGACATCCCCTACAGTGCTGCAGTTGAACGTCTGTTCATTATATGTAAGTACATAAACGTAACACTTTTGTTTCAGTTTTTTGGAAAAAAAACATATTTTTTTACATTTACCAGACAAAAAGTTAAAAAGTTAATGTTAACGACTAACGTTAGCTTCTGGTTTTTTTTTAGGAATTAACGAATTAACGTTAACGATAACGTCTTTTGGTTAACGCATTTCGGGTTAAAGACGTTATCTTATTGATTAACGATGGGCAAAATTTGATTTTATAAAAAAATTTAATAAAAGAGGCTAAATTAAAAAAAAGTAAAAAATGAATAGTAATCTGAAGATATGCAGAAATATGCACAAGTAAAATATGCAAAAATATGCACAAGTAAAATATGCACTAACGATTGAATGCCAGTTTAAAGAACATTCCATGATTCGTTATCATTACTTAACCATTTCAGTTGTGAGATGCCCATAAAAATCATGCATTTGCTTGGAATTCCGAAAGAACACACAATGGTGAAACGTCACTGTCTAGCACTCTTGTTAATAGTTATATTCTTCGTAGTAGAAATAATATGTGCATTCAAGTACAATGCACATCGCTAGATATGCACTGCACGCGTATTGCTTTTACCATTTTCTTCCTCAAAAATACCTTAACGCTTTGGTCTCATACAACAGCAGACCACGCTGTTTCTTGATGATGCCATTAGTACCGCACGCGCTTGGCAAATTTGAATTAATGTGCGCGCCAAAACAACCGCAAACATGCTTGATGACATAAGAGAAATAATCACATACATACACGCACATATATTGTACATAGAAAACTAGTTAGTATTGCAGACATTCAGGAGTATTGCTTCCTCCTTTATACTTCCTTCATGCACCATTGCTTTCTTCATAGCTACTCGTATGCATGCTTTTGATGCATAACGCACAATGTCAACGTCATCACAATTGTTGCGGTAAAAGTGTATGAAGGAGATTGCAAGATAGCGGTAGCACCACATATACCACATACGAGTAGGTAACAAAATATGTACCAGCAGCAGCAGCAGTTGCACCACCATCACCACCACCGCTAACAATAGCAACAAATGCGCACGGAATATTTGATTCTATAACGCAGAAATTCGTTACCGTGTGTAAATGGTCCGTAAAATATGACAACGTTATGCGTTTCACTCATATAGTACATACATGGATTCATATGAGATGCGATTGCATACATCACTTTGGGAATAAAGCGTGGTAGAGTGACGAAGGATGTGGAACAAAATAAAGTAAGAGAGAGAGAGGGAGAGGGAGAGAGAGAGGGAGAGAGAGAGGGATAGAGAGAGATAGAGAAAGGGAAATAATAAAGCACGAACTGAGCGAAATAAACGTATAAAGTAAAAAGATTTTTCAATTTTCATAAAAGTCAAAATGTTTTTTGCTTTTTCTGCTTCTCCAAACGTACAGTGGTGGGGTTTCATTCTGTGGGATTGAGAATCTAAGGGGATAAATTGAAAGAATAATTTTCCTGTGTACTCGATTATTGATTCAATAGTATATTTAATAGTACATTCATTTAAATATCAATACAGATTTCTTATTAATTTTAATAGTTCTCTATTAGTTTTGGTAGTATTTCTAATGAGTAAACTATTGATAAGAATAACACATGGCACATACTACCCCTCTTGCAACCGCCTCTCTCTTAACTCATATTTTTCTTAGTACATATATTTGCATCTGCAAACACACACTTTTCTACTTTTTCGTTTTCTTGTATGCATGAATTATTTGACATTTATATTAAGCTGACAACTGCTGCCGTTCTTTTACTACCACCGCACATATAGTCTGAATATATGCAACACTGTGCTGTGCTGTCGGAAAGTCATTGTTGCATTAGTATTTTAGTTATTTTTTTCACTTTGTTCTTTTGTCGTATCGAGTAAAAAAATTCGAAAAAAAATGCAGAAAAGGAAAATGCACTAATGGTTAAGTGCATTGTATAATATTGTGGTAAAGATTGCAATACAGGGAGACAAAATATAGCAACACAACTACGCAGGGGAAGTAAGTACATACATGACTATATACACTCATAACTTTGAAAAACTAAATGAAAAAAATGTCAGTTCGAGTATGTAGATACTTTTTAAATATATTTTGCTGTATTGCTGTGCACATTATGATAAGTATAAGTAATATTAATATTAGTGAACTATTAGGAGAGGATTCTACAGAACATTATCTACATTAAATCTTTTCTAGTTTTAAGTATAAGTATAAATCAGACAACGGTGGAAAATTTCAATTGACTTGATAATAAAGTTACTTACTTTTAAAATTATGATTTTTTGTACTGAAATATCAAGTGTGATTTAATATGACTGTTTAATATGTTCCATTCATGTACAAATATAACACGCACAACATGAGTGGATGCGAAAAGCTCGGCCTAGGCCCTCCATGGGCCGTTGTACCATTAAAAGTAAAGTAAGTGTAATATGTGTAAAATTTATATTAGTTTTACATATATCAAGAGTGTTTGGAAAAAGTTGAGCAACAGACAAGAGATATATTCTATCAGTCTGAGATTCGCGCTTTAAATCTGAAATATATTACTTTTCTTAACTGCTTTTTATTTTAGCTCCTACTTATTTCTTGAGAAAATTGATTTAAGTCTAAATTTTTCTTTGATTCTTAGTGAATTCTGACCAAGTTTTGGGCCAATTTTTGGTATTAATTTAATCAAACATTTTTTTTTAATTTATGGTATGAATTTGCGTTGAATTTTGGGCTTATTGTTAGACCGAGTTTGGTTAAAATTTTGATCTTATTTATGGTTAAATTTAAACTGAGTTTTAGATTGTTCTTTAGACCGAGTTCAAGTTAAAAATTGGTCTGAATTTTGATCTAAGAGTTGTCTAAGTTTTGGTTTGAATTTTGGTCTGATCTTTCAACTGAATTTTGGTCAACGATTTTCTGTCTGAATGTTGGTCTAAATTTTAGTCCGAAGTGGTTTTAACTTCCCTCATCTTGTGCTCTGAATTTTGTTAAAATTCTTGATTGAAGTTAGGCTGAATTTTGGTCTGAGTTTTAGTTTCGATTTTGGTCGAAAATTTCATTGAGTTTCGGTTTCATTTTTAGAATTAGTTTAAAAGCTAATCTTTTTCTGAATTCGGCCTGCGGTTTGGCTGAAATTTGGTTTAATTTTGGGCTGAGTTTAATCCACTTTTATTTTCAGAATTTTATTCCGATATCGGTTATTCAAAATGCGGTTAGATTTTTTGCCTAAACTTTTAGCTGAATTTGGTCTGAATTTCGCTATGAATTTTTGGTTTTATTTTAAATTTGATTTTTACTCTGTATTTCATGTACTGTCACAGTTCCAAACTGTAAACAACTTCATATTGCATCTATCCACATTCCACTTGCTCTGAGTTAAAAATGTAAACCTCACAGTACTTCGAATTTTAGCTTCAACATCAAATTATTAAAAAAACAGCAGAAAATTCACACAATCTAGCAATCAAACACTGGTGCGCTTCCTTTCAATCTGCAATAATATTTATTTCCATACCCTCGTTTGCCGTCTTCCTTTCTCATTTCTTTTTTCTACATATTTTTACATACATAACTTATTCAAAGTGACAATGTGAAGTATGTATTTTTTCCCTCGAAATCTCTTCACAATATACATACAAGAGTACAACAAATAAAAATGTCACGTTTTTCAATGCATCCGTTTGGAAAGGAACTGATAAGCAGCGCAGCTACAGCTACAGCTACTTCCATTCGCTTCACTTATTTAGTATATCAACAGAGTGTGGAAAGGAAGTAGCATTCAAATGGAGCATTTATGCTATGCTGTACTGCATTTGCGTTGCCGCCTTCCTACTTGTGACTTTTTCCCGAAACACTTTCTCGAATAAAGGAAATTGATAAAAATGAAGGAAAGCAGTTGGAAATTTTTCATTAGAAAGTGTAGGAAAAAAAATTGTGAAATATAAAATGCAAAAAGGACTTAAAAGTTGGTATTAAGTGTATACAAAAAGATAGACATCTGAATTTATATATGCATATGAGTGTGAGTGTAAGTGTGAGTGTGTGTGAGTAAATTTATTACAATGCGTGTCTAATGAGCTACCACAATTTTCCCTTCTTTCTAACTTTTCTTTTTATTTTTCTTTTTCTGGAGCTTCTCTCAAAAAATGCTTAGGCAAATTAGAGACTATTCAAACGTGGTAATGAAATTGTCGCCAACATTTGCTTTTAGGCAAAATCAAACAGAAGCTGGATTTGCATTTTGATTTCAATTGAAATTCATTGCAAACGAAAATACTAGAAACTTAAATTCTATACAGAGAATTTTTCTAAGTTTGAAAGCTTTAGGTGAATAATTTCTTTGAACAACTCAACCTAAAAGTAAATATGTTAAAAATCGACATTAGTTTAATGTTGGTTGTGTTGTTGCTTTTTACTTTTTGATTTGTGTGTGTGTGTTTGTGTTTAGTATTTAAATAATTTACTAAAAGCATAAAGATACACATCGAAAAAGGTTGGGGAGGGTTGGTAGGGGAAAAGTGCGCTAGCGTATGTACTAAATTCTATTTCATTCAGTCGTTTAGAACAAAGCAACTTATGCAACTGGCGCTAGTGGAAACAAGCAGCTTTTTGTGATTTAAACAAATATGCAAACAAACAAACGAACTTAGACACACACACATACACTCACTCAGGCATTCACATGGGAATACTACATTTAACAGCTCTACATTTAGAGGCGTTTGGCTTGACTCAGTCATTCAACGAACACAGAACAATCACTTCCTCAAATAGTTAGACTAATATCAATATTTTTAATTATAATTAGATACAATTTCTTGCAAATTCTAGTTTGAGTAAGACGAAATGGGCGTGGGCATATTTTAAATGAGCCATATTTTAGAAATTAAACTAAGTAGAATAATGAAATTTCGAGTGTAGATTCGCTTGCTTTAAATACTTACAAGTGGATCCAAGCAGAGGACGGGGGATGGTGGTGTAGGGTTATTTTAATTCAGAACAAAAAATCTGAATGTCTGAGACGTTCATCAAGTCGAGTGGACTGTGTTTATCTCTGGGTCCTCTCTAACTAACTACCCCTACTAATTACATTGTACAGCTCTGTAGGCACACAAAAGAAGCATCACCCATGCATCAAGCCGCAATTAACTTAAGCCAATGGATATCGAAATATAGTGAGATTTTTTTAAGAGTTTGGATGTTGAAAATGACAAAAACACAGAAATTTTACAAAAATTACTGAAATTTTTATTTGGATCGATAAATCCATTTTTCGCCATTTACTTTGTAAAGATAATTTCACTTAACTGTAGCCCGCAGCTACGCTTCAAGTGGGCCACTCTGAAGGTCGATTTTTGCACATTTTTCACACATTTCGGCAGGAATCTCGGAATCTCATAAATGATGCGTTCAAAGTTGGCTTTTAAAGCATTAATCGTATTTAGCTGGTCCCTATAGACAAGAGACTTAACATAGTTCCACTAAAAATAGTCTAACGGGGTCAAATCACACGATCTTGGTGGCCAATTGACTACACCAAAACGTGAGATTAACTGCTCACCAAATTCGCCTCTAATTGATGCATGGTGTCGCATGCAGTGTGGCATATGGCATCGTCTTGTTGGAACCACATGTTGGCCGAGTCCAATTCTAGCATTTTCGTCCAAAAAAAGTGTTAAAACGAACGGTACCTTTCTCCACTGACCATAACGTTGCGGCCTTCACCGTCTTTGAAGAAGTACGGCCCAATGATGCCGCCTGCCCATAAACCGAACAGCATTTTTCGGGATGTCTTGCTAGCTGTTGAATTGCCTCTGGCTGGACTTCACTCCAAATACGGCATTTATGCTTATTCATGTATCCATTGAGCCAATAATGAGCCTCGTCGCTAAATGGACGTAGCTTGCGAAACACTTTTTTCACAGCGCATTAATTTTGATAATAAATTTCAATAATTTGCAAACTTTGTTCAGGAGTAAGTCAATTCATTATGAAATGGCAAACCAAACAGCATAAATCAAGTGACAGCTGTCTAAAAGATCAACTCCGAAAAAAGTATTGCCAGATTGAAAACCACACTTCTAAGAAAAACATATATATAAATGAACATTATTTATACGATAAAGGGATCTTTATTTTGTAAGTTTTTACAAATACAAGTTTAAATAAAAAAATGGACGTATGTTTTTTTAAAAAGCCATATCTTAGAAGAAAAAACAAGTAGAATAATAAAATAGCTGCAGTTTACTAATAGCAGTCACCTGTTAGCATTAGGTGATCCAAAAGTTGTGAAGATACGAGAGTTTAGATCTTCTCGTTATTAAAATAATGGTCTCATTCAAGAGCTATGTATGAGAATAAGGTATTTATCACATGCAGCCACTGTGGAAAATACAGGCAAAATCAAAAAATGGGCTGTAGTGTGCCATTAACATAAAATGAAATGAAGTATTTATCATATCATGAGGGGGAGGAGGCTTTCATCTACAAAACCAACTTCCTTCCCGCCTTGAATCTGCCAGTAAACAAGCGTTACATCTTTCATAGATTTTAGTTAAGTAAATGAGTTTTAGATGAGCTGCAAGATTTTAGTTCTTGCAATTAGATCTTTTATTTTCACATATACATTAGTTTCCATTTACTTGTGTCTGCTTTAACAGATTTATAGTTTAAGTGTTTTCTTAAGCTAAATTTTTTCATTGATTTGTTATTATTTATTTAGTTAAGATTTCACTTTATTGAGTTATTAGCGTAATTAAGTTCTCTTTGTTTTTCAGTCTTCAGCTGTGTAATTAACCGGCTATCGCATAAATAATTTCTCTTACTTAACCAATTTTGACCATCTGTAAGATTTTTCGTACAGTAACTGTGAAAATTTGTCATAAATACTTTTGTAAACTTTATCCAAAAGTAATTACTGGTAAATATTTAATTTACAGATCTTAAAATTTTGCATTTATCTAGAAAAAGTAACAAACTTGATGCAGAAACTTTAATTCCCATATACATTTCAGATGCTTCAGCTGACCAAACTTTTGTTAAAAAAATTTAAACTCAACAGAGATATTCACTTTTTATTGACTTTAACTTTTAATAACTTGAAAAAAATATCTTAATTAAATTTGATCCTAGCTAACGTATATTTCTGACAATGTTGCATATTAATATTCATACTTTTGTGTATATTTGGCCATCTTATTTTCTCGGGGTAGGCCAAAAACTGTTACTCCACTTCCAATTCATAGAAAATTTATGAGTGATGAAATGTCATATTGGAACTGTGGTTTAAACAATTTAAAAGTAAGATCACAGCTTCTGGTACCTGTTCAAAACGGGTTAAGCAGAAAAATTGGTCCTTTACTTTTTTGGCATACGAGTATGTACCAAACTTCTAAAATTGAACGATGTCCATAGAAGATGTGACTCGGGTATAAATACCCTGGTTCCAGTGTGAATTACATCGGCCTTTTGTTTTTGGTGGATTCTGACGATGATGTGCCAAGAAATCTTTATCGTTATCCTTGATTGCCTGATTGGTGCTCAGTGCGTATGAGTAACATCAATTGGCTACAGTAGTCGTCAAATATAAGAAACTAATTAAAACAATAATGTCGATTAAGACAAGCTTTTTCTTGTGAACGTTAGATTGATAATAGTTTATCATTACAAATATACACGGGCAATGCCGAGCAATCGCTGATAGGTTACAGTATATGTACTATCAACCTGCTACTATTCACATTTACCATCTACTATTTCTAAATAGTAAGTATCTTTTGTTTGTCTTGAAGGTTGGTTGTTTTTGTTTTCTGCTGTTTTGTTTTTGTTTTTTGTTTTTAGTTGCTGATGTTACTACTGCTTTGCATTGCTTTGCTTTTTCCTGTATTTGTATTTCTAAAACTTGCGTTTACTTATGCAGTAGTTGCCAATGTTTGTTGTAGTTTTGTAGCTTAGTTGTGAATGTTGTTTTTGTTGTTGTTTTTCCTTAAAAGTATTACTAAATAATGCCTCAGAAGGCTTTTACTTTAGACTGTGTAAATATTTTAAATGAAGCATATTTTATATACCCACCTACTACCTACCTCCGCAACAACTCACACACACACATGCAAGCAACCATATATGTACATACATAGTAGAGACATTAGAAACGTGAATGTACGAGTAAGTATAACTAACATTGTCCTTTTGGAATATATGCACTATGCATAAGTATAAACACACATATATTCACGCATACATACACGCATACATATGTACATACATCCATATTATGTAAATAAAGTAAAGAAGTATAAGTAAAATAGAACATATTTTATTTACATAAGTTTTATTCTTCTTCAGCTTCTTCATCTCTCATCTCCTTCATCATGTTCATCATCTTTCGAATGATTGAAATGTTTAAGTTCTTAAAATTCAAAGCATGAAAATACTTTTTATTTGATTTTCTTCTGCTGCTGCTGCTGCTGCTGCTGCTGCTGCTCTTCAACAAAGATTTTCTGATTCTCTATTGTGTGTTGAAGAAAATCTTTACTTTCATTTTATATTCTTGAAAATATCTAAATGAAAGGAAAGCTCAGGGTAGGCGGCAATGAAAGCAGGAGCGCTATGCTGTAAGTGAATTTGACAGTAAATGTATATCTATTATATACATAAATAAATAGTTGAAATATCTGTAAATGTCAAATGTTTATAGTAAAATGTTTAGTTGTCTTAAGATATTTATTTAGAATGTAAGACAATATGTTGCATGAAGCGTACAAGCGTACACACATGTACACTTCAAACTTACATACTTAGTTTGTGTTAGACACAATAAATATTGTCACATGAAATATACATATGTAGTTCACAGAATAATTCAATTTAAAGTTAATAAAAAAATCGTAAATTATATGCAAATTTAAAATACTGCATTCATTTCATTTATCTTAATTTATTTATATTTATTTGAGTATCTATTGTTTTATTTCTTATTATGGAATGAAAGAAGAAACTAATTTAATTATCTATATATTGTAATTCTATCGAAAGACTTTGTGTAGAAACCTAGAGAATTTGAAAGTATTTACAAAATGTGAGAAATCAAAATTGAAGCGAATTGATAATACCACCGTGGGCTCTAGTCGGAGCGCCCTCTTCCATTCGCTCAACTTGATGCAGTCAGCGAAGCAACTGAATTTTTATGTACTTGTCTATGTCAATGTCGGCGAACAGCTCATGGTTTCACCTTATTCGATACACGTCATTCACGCGGAGTATCTTCCTCTTGAACGCTACTAATAGCCTCTCATCATTGGTGGCGAATGTCCAAGTCTCAGCGCATACATTGGGACGAGAAGGATGAGGGTCTTATAGGGTGTTATTTTCGTTGGTCGAGAGCGCTCTGCTTCTCAATTGCCTACTTAGCGCGTAGTAACACCTGTTGGCATGAGTTAATCTCCACTTGGCGATATTTATATGCATAACTGAGATATGCATGCAAATCCTATTAAGAAACGATCAATAAACAGTTTGCCAAACTTATTTAAGTCTTAAAGCATTTCATATATTAAAAGTAATTAGTTACATTGTAATCCTCTATTTCATAACAACTTATTTACTACAATATTAAATAATAACTTAAGTTACAATTCATAATGAAAAAAAAGAACACTTTATTACATAGTTAAACATAAAAAAAAAATTAAATGTTAAAAGTTTTCTCACTTCAACGAACGACTGCTCCTTTGACTTTTCTCACTTCCTCCCACTCTTCTCTAGTTTTACTTCGCTACGATTTCGCTTTACATACACATTAATTTGATATCATCAAATTCATTTATAAATTATGTAAATTCCAATTATACTGAATAAGGTTTCACGTTTCCATTGCACCTTAATTGCAAATATTTTGCAACATCATGAATTTTAATTGAAATTCCATTACTTTAAAAATCATGCAAACGCACACACACAGACACATAATTCTTTATGTCACACACACACACATACATACACGTACACAGTAGCATACTCCATTTGCATGCATTTATACTTGTGTGCATTTATGCACTTTTGATGTGCATGTGCACTTTTGATATTAAATTACATTCTTTTGTGATCAGTTTTTGAACTCTATGGTGGCCTGTTTTTCTTGTTTTTGTTATTGTTTTTGCTTTGGCCCATGAAACTGACTGACATGTTCGAACTCGCACTAACACTCACACTCACACTCTTAGTCAACCTCATCTCTCTTATACCTCGTTTATACTCGTACATAGTCAATATTTTAATCAATTTTATTATTGACAGTTTCACACTACAATCACCTGACAATGCTCAGGCGTCCGTTTTGCTGCGCTGCAGCTCTTTTTACTGTCTCTCAAACGAAAAGCGTTTAGTTTATTGTCGCTGCGACATTCCGGCACCTTTCTCCTTGCTCTTTTTTTGTTTTGCTTTTTTGTTTGTAGGTAAGTAGGTATATACCTACATACTCGTGCCTGTAGTGTTAGTGTTTGTTATTGTTTTCTTTTTATACTTGCCTCCTCAAATTGTTTCATTTGTAAAATGGTAAACGGTGTTTTTTTTTTGGTACTTGGCTTTTGACGTTTATATTTCTGACAGTGCACGTGTGACTCTTGACATGTGTCAAAGTAAAAAATGTTCAGTTTGGTTTGCCATTCAATCTTGAATAGACTTACGCTTAAACAACGTTTGCAAATTATTGAAATTTATTATCAAAACTCGATCCGTTTTTTATCGCAAAATTGTCTTCAGCGACGAGGCTTCTTTTTGGCTCAATGGATACGTGAGTAAGCAGAATTGCCGTATTTCGAGTGAAGACCAGGCAGAGCCAATTCAGCAGCTATCAATGCATCCCGAAAAATTAACTTTTTGGTGCGGTTTATGGGCAGGCGGCATCATTGGGCCGCATGTCTTCAAAGACGATGAAGACCGCAACGTTATGGTTAATGGAGAAAGGAACCGTTCGATTATAACACTTTTTTTTGGCCGAAAATGCAAGAATTGTACTCGGCCGACATGTGGTTCCAACAGGACGGTACCACATGCGATATGCCACATGCCACACTGCTCGCGAAACCATGCATCAATTGAGAGGCGAATTTGGTGAGCAGTTAATCTCACGTTTTGGTGCAGTCAATAGGCTACCAAGATCGCGTGATTTGACCCCGTTAGACTATTTTTTGTGAAACTATGTTAAGTCTCTTGTCTATATGGACCAGCCAAACACGATTACTGCTTTGGAAACCAACATTGAACGCGTCATTGGTGAGATTCCGAAATGTATGAAAAAGTGTACCAAATTTGGACCACTTGAAGCGTAGCCGCGGGCAACACTTAAGTGTTTTTTTGAAGCTCTTAAAAAATCACCCTTTAGTAGTAGCTTGGCACATTGCACTCAAGTGTAATAAAAAAAAAAACATTTTCTGTTGGCTATTGACTATTACGTTGTTGCTGTGTTGTCAATAAAGTTTATGTGCTATATTGGCTCTTGTAGCGTGTAAAGGTAAAGTCGGTACAGTCAGTGTCCTATAATTAATAATAGCGCGTCACCTGCATACATTCACAATTTATATATAGAAAAACACACTTTTACATACTCTGCATACATACACCTACAATATTGCTGGCACTTTATCATTTTCGACTTGCGTACTCGAAATGCTCTCGAAGTGTTATGCAATTGAAAAATTAAATATCAAAAATAGTTAGTATTAATTACTGAGCGGGAATTTAAGTTGTTGAAATTTTATATCAAACTTTTCAAGTAGTATTTTTTGACTACATGTGACCTTTAGAAACTCGCAAGTAGCACAAATATTTATCATGACATACACAAGTAGTTTTTATTGTAATAGCACGAGATGAAAGCTCTGGCAGCTAGTTCTCTTTGCTTAATATTAGTTATAATAATTAATTATTGTAAGTAATGAAAAATACATAAATAAATAATATTCTTACAGTTTAATTATTTCTGTAGAAATATATGTAAGATTTCACAACTGACATCACATTTGTATTTGTCGTCGCTACGTAAAAAAAGAGGGCAATTAAAAAAACATGCTCAGATTGAGTGAGAGAAAGGGAGAATGTACTCTAAACATCTGAATTTCAGTTTTAACTTTTAGTCTGATCCTTGGATCTGAGTTTTAATATGATATCTGTTCTGATTTTCTATTTGAGTTATGGTCCAAATTACTGTCTCATTTTTCGCTTAAATTTTGGTCTCAGCTTTGAATTAAAATTTTGTATGAAATATGTTTAAACTTTTGTTGTGAACTATGTTTTAAATTTGTGTCCAAATTTTTATCTTAGTTTTTTGGGGATTTGCGAAAATAGTTTTGGGCTCAATATTATTCGCACAGTGATCTTAGATCATTTTAAAATTTGACATCCAAAGAAAATGGAAGTTTTTGTTCATTGTAACTTGTATGGTTTCGCCCTAAATTAGGCTTGAAAATGCGTTTTTCATTATGCTTTAACTTTTCAGTTTTTTAATTTTCTTGCTTTTTTCGGAAAGGTGGCATACTTTTAGGATAATTTTTATTAAAAATGTGTGAAAATATCGTGCTTAGATAACTTTTCAAATCGATTTATTTTCAAAATACATCTTGATAGGCGTACATAATATACGAGGTATGATCAAAAAATAAGCGTTATTTTCAAAAATTCAATTTTTTTCAAAAAGTATTTATTTATTCATCAACAACTATCTTGTCCCCTTCAAAGTAATCACCCTCAGTTAAATTTTGTCCAATCCTCGAAACACTTCTGAAACGTGCTTTTTGGTATCGCCAACAGCTCCTGTTTCGATTTTTCTTTTATCTCCTCAATCGTAGCAAAACGCTTTCCTTTCATCGGTGTCTTCAGTTTTGGGAAGAGGAAAAAGTCAGCGGGGGCCAAGTCCGGTGAATACGGTGGTTGAGGCATGATAACGGTTTTGTTTTTGGCCAAAAAATTACGCACAAGCGACGTTGTTTTTGCTCAAAATTTAGCAATTTTGGAACAATCTTCGCTGCCGCACGTTTTATGCCTAAAACATCCGTAAAAATTGCTTGGCATGAGCCGAACGATATGCCAACATCATCAGCAACCTCTCTGATAGTGATTCGACGATTATCCAAAATCATTTTCTTCACTGCGTCAATGTTTTCATCGGTTGTTGACGTTCTTGGGCGACCAGGACGAGCATCGTCATTGACATCTTCTCGGCCTTCCTTAAACCGGTTATACCACAACTGAACTTGTGTTCTGTTCATAGTAGACTCGCCAAAGGCCTCAGTCAACATTTCAAATGTCCTTGCGCATTTAATTTAATTTTTTACACAAAACTGAATACAGTTTCTTTGATCCATTTTTTCGAATAGTAAAAAATCGAAGTGCACACCAAAACACGACTAACCTTTTTATCTGTCAAAAACAAACTGACAATCCAAAATGGTTGGTATTGCCAACATATAACAGACATGTGTACCTACATAACGGAAAAAAGAAAATGCGAAAATCGAACATACGTAACTCACGAAATTTGAAAATAACGGTTATTTTTTTATCACACCTCGTATATTAGAAGAAAAAACTGGCGCATGTTTCACCCGTTTTATGTTTTTCGTCCATCATAATTTGAGAATTTCCTGTTTTGTTATTTGCAAAAATATATAAATTTATTAATGCCACGCAATTCTAATTTTGCAATATTTTGAAAACAAGACAACAATTGGGAAATTCTTAATGTGTGTAACCCATGAAATTATGGAATGTTTCGGCATAAAATGTAAGTTAACCAAAGTGCACTCGAAAAAATTAAAGTTGGGAGCCCCACTGGCTCCTTGCTTCCACCTGCAAAGTAAATAAAACACAATAATTAAACTGAAATAAAATTTATTATCATTCTTGATGGCTCCCAGATTTTCAATGCCAAACTTTTTTTCTTTAATTAACCAATAAACCTTTTTGCTAAGCTAAGTTAGCCTAAATGCGCTGACGCCACGCTTCCCATGCACTTTGGAGTGACGTGTCTGCAGTTGCGTTCCCACGTTTGGTTGGCCATGATTTTGAGGATCGAGTTGGGTTGGAGCGTGTTAACTGGTATTTTTAGGAATTATTTTATAACCACTTCTATAAAGCTGAAATTGAACATTCATCAAATTGGTCAGAAATCTAGCTTTAATTAGTTAGGGTTTTGCTGATTCCGATGTAGATATAAGTGTGAATTAACCATCTGATAGTTATCTTAATTAGGAAATGCAAAAAAGATCAACTATTGGCTATATTTATAAAAAAAATAAAAAAATAGATATAAAGTTTCACAGGTGTTAAGAATAGAACAAATTAATGTTCATTGTTCAAGAAAGGTAGAAAGGTAGTTATTCTTAAAGCTCATATTTTTAATTTTTAACTTTTTCTAAAACTTGCTCATGATCCTCTTCTTGATTTCCCCATCAAATCGTAACAGTGAGAATGACAAATGCCCTGATAACTATTCTATAAAGCTGGTATAAAGTTGGTTTAAAGCCAACTAACTACTTAAGTTAACTCAATTAATAATAAACTTACTGTTGTATTACAATATACAATTAAGAAAGACTTTAAGCTGCTTTAATTAATATTGAAGACTTTAAAATGCATTTTTTTATATTTAAGTATACTGAAATTCCAACTAAAATGTAATTGCTTTATGATATTTTTCATGAATGATAAACGAAATCGGTTTTGAAATTTTTATATTAGCAGCAGAGAAGCTGGCAGAGAGCAAAGGTTTTAGAAATGATTTAATAATTAATATTTTCAATGATTTAATTACAAGTATTTACAATATATTGTTATTTAATGTGTGTGGGTGTTGGCCCTAAATGAAACTACAGTTATATTTCAATAAAATACACATTTTAATATTTAAGAGTACCCAGCCACAGTACGAGTATAGGTGCAAAGGGCAAGATAGTTTCATTATACCCGCAAGCTGTCAATTGAAGTTTTATGTTCGTGGTGTGGAACAATAAAACTACATACAACAAAATTTATACCCACATATATTGCATACAATAAAGTAACAAAATTTCCTATGCAAAACTAAAAAATAAACAGAAATTAAAAAAAAAAGGTAAAACTTTCGAGGCGAGAACAGGAAAAGCACTTAGATGCACTTTCTTCAGCCTCCGCTTCAGCCTCATCGTCACGTCAGCCAGTCCTTTTTGCTACTTGCACTCGGGTGTGAAAAATCATATTTCATTTTATTTTGTTAAAAAATTTGTATGGCTGTGTGAATGAATTACACGCAAAACAATATGACAACAGCAGTGGCAACATTGCACATTAGAATGAGATGAAGAGATTGCAGCTAGTGAGAAGGAGTTGGGCTGGAAGGAAGTGGGCACGGTAGCAAGTAGGGCTAGCTAGTGTTGTTAGTGTGGCATGTTGTTTGCTTACATTTTGTTTTTTTTTTTTTGAAGTTTTTGTTTTTCTGCTATAAACATACAACAGCAACATAATGCAAATTGTATAAAACTTTTTGGTTGTGGTGCTGCAACCACATTTAAATATTGCGCAACATCGCAACATGCAGCAGAAATTTCCTCATTTTGCTTTACTTTTTTTTGTTGATGAGCAAAGTTTATACTTTTTTTTTGTAAAATGTTTTGGTTAGAAAACATTTTAAATACACAATAAAAATCGTACACTTAAAAGCGTTTAGATGTGCATATTCTTATTCTAATAGAAAGCTTCACAGCAGCACGCATAACACGCCAGGCCACGCCGCCTTGGTTGACTAACTGGCAGGCGGGGCGGGCACTCTTCTTGGTGCTTCATCTTGAGCCTTTTCATTTTGTTTTTATTACATTTGGTATGATGGTGGTTGTGATTGTTGGCGTACGTACATTGTCAAGAGTTTTGCCACATTTTGGTTGCATTAGAGTAATACCGCTGCCGTAGCTAGAAATGTACAATACACACACAACTGCAACGGCAACAGTATCAGTACCAGTACCAGCAACAACAATGAAACAGCTACAATGAATAGCACAAAATTAATGTCGTCATAAAATTTTCGAGCATAATTATTCAGCGTTTCAACCAAAAACGAAAAGCCTTCACAAAAATACTGCACCTACCTCGGTTATAAACAACAACAGAAAAAACTTGTAGCATTAAACTTTTCGGTATTTTCATTTTTATTTTTTTGCTTCTTACATATTTGTTGCTATTGTTATTTTATGTTGTATGCTATTGTTTTATATTTTTTTGTGGATGTATTATTGCTTGAGTAATGACGCAATCTTCTTTCCATTTAGTGTATTGCTGTGAGTGCTTCTTCTGCTTTTGTTTTGCCTTCTTTTGCTGTGCTGATAAATTAGCGCGCATTTGTGTATGGAATTCTATAAGTACAATAGAAATAAAAACAAAGAATTTGCTTACTCTTTGTGCAGCGACTAAAGAAATTGGAAAAGAAAATAAAGCAAGAAAAGGAGTACAAGGCCGGCATATTGCTTGTAAATATAATATTTTATATAAAAATAAAAATTTGTTTGAACATGGAACTTCATGGCGTATGAGTAACATATATAAATCTTATTTGAAGAAATGGAATTGTGTAGTCCTTAAAACACTTTATTCATGGCAGCAGTTCTGAATTGAAGGATTTATTTATATGATTTTAGTCCAAACCCTCTAAAAATTTTCAGAAATTGTTGAATGTCTCAATTTCAAAAATTTATATCTTCTTTTTATCTAATCAAATTTTAATATAAGTATTAAGACAATAGTAAAAACTTTCAACATTAAATTCTAAACAAGAAATCTTTTCTAAAGAGAAGAAGATTATCATGGCGTATGAGTAACATCGTAAGGCTAATTTCCCTAAGAATGAAGCAAACAATTTTGAATACTCTAGGGATTCTATGTATGTATGAAATTCAAAGCTTTATTGGTAGATTTAAATATTTGGAAATAATGTTTCTTCTCCATCTCCCTTTCTCGCACGACTTTGAACTGGAAAATTTCAAAAATTACGAGAGGTTTAATTTCAAAGATTTATTATTTTCGCGCTACTTCATGGAATTTAATAAGTACCATTTTGGAAAGATATAAATAACAAATTTCAGTATTAATTAATAAAAATATTAACTTTGGCACTAAATTCCTAGTTCCTAATTTCTTTACAAAAATTATCAAAGATAAAAGTTCTATATAAAAATCTGTCTTACACTTAAGGAAAATTGCATTACCCAATGAGGGGGAGGGGGGGGGGGTTAAGGAATAAATCACCTCAAGTACCATCCTCTCTCTCTTTTCTCTTTTGAATTCAACCGCGTATAGTTACTTACATTCATACTTCAGTACATGGATAATAATTTATGTAATGAAATTGCCAACAGGCAATTAATTGTGTTCTTGAAGTGAAATTAAATTTTCACGATATTTGTTTTTGTTTTTACTTAAATTTTTTTTTTTATTTGCAATGAAAAACGTTTCCTTCCTTGTAAGTTGAAATTAAATTAAGTGTTTTTCCTGTTTATAGTAGAATAAAAACAACAACAGCAAAATGCAGAGAAAAGTTCACGTTATATACTTAGTACACAAATACATATTACGACATAATAGAAATAGCAGGAGTAGGGCAGCGCAAACAAGCAAAAAACACAGACAGTCATAAAGCGAATGACTTTGACGCCGATGACAATAATTTATTTCCAACAAGTGAAAAGAAGAACCACCGCAATTCTTAGGTAACGTAATTGCTAACAACAAAATGAAAAAACTGAAAAGATGTATTTTCTATAAGCAAAATAACAATAAAAAGCACAAGATAAAATGCCAATAGCGACAGTAGCTAAGGACATAAGGTAACGAATAATATAAAGGTGTGGAGAAGCAACAGAGCCGGGAAGCGATGCTGTAGAATGGAAATATGAGTGAGAAAGCAAAGTTCTGTTGGTATAACTATGGAGGAAGTATGCCACATTAGAGCACACTTGGACTTGATATTGTCAATTAAATTTGAAACTAAGAAGCATTTACATTACACTACACTTGCCATATGCTTTACAATTACGTTTTTTCGACTCAGAGAAATACAATAATAGCATAAAAATAATAGGATATTCAGCAGCGCCACTTAAGGAGTGAGATCGAAAAAATCGGATAACTTTGAAAGACCACTGCTTTGAATGAAAAAATTCAAACCGTAAGCTTTGCGTTGGAGAAATTCTGATGAAATACAATCACATGTTTTTGACGTTTGAACTTTCAGTTGAGTCATGGCATCGGAAGTGGAAAGACGCGATTTAGTTGTTGAATTATTTCGAAAAAATCCGCAGTGGAGCCAGAAAACATTTGCAAATAAGGCGAAAGTTGAACAAAACACTGTCTCGATGATTGTTAAAAAATTTAATACAGACTTAACAGTTGCCAGAAAATATGCGGTTTCGTGTCTCCACAAAAGGCGAAGAAAGTCGTTGCTCTCTTAGAGAAGAATCCAGCGTTGTCTAATCGAAAATTGGCGGAAAAAGCGAGTTGCAGTGAGTTTTTAGTTCGTGAAATTAAAAAGATGCGGACCTTAAAACATACAAAGTGTAGTCAGTACCCGACAGGAATGCTACTAAGAACTTGGTAGCCCAGAGCCGAGATAAAAAGTTGAAGACAGATTTTTTTCCAAGATTGGTTAAGAGTTTTACACCGCAAAGGAACGAGGAGAAGTTGAGGAAAGATTTAGTACAAAACAAAAGTCCAAGTTCCCGAAGAAGTTTCTGGTATGGCAAGCGATTTGTAGTTGTGGACTAAGGAGTAAAAGTTTCGTAACAAGTGGCACTGTTAACACCGAAATTTATGTGAAGGAGTGCCTCCAGAAGAGATTGCTGCCCTCAATGCACAATGTATCTACTTTCTTTTGGCTTGATCTAGCCTTCTGCCACTACAGTAAAGTAACCCTTAAATGGTTCAAAGACCAAAACATCAAACTGGTACCAAAAATCGCCAACCCACCAAATTGCCCAGAACTTCGGCCTATCGAGAGATATTGGGTTCTAGTGAAAAGAACATTAAAGGCAACAAACAAAGAAAATCCATGGTAGATTTTAGAAATAATTGGAATGCTGCCGCCAAGAGAGTCTCAGAAATGACAGTAAAGGCGCTAATGGCAGGCATACCGGAAAAGCTGTCCGAAATCTGTAAAACACAACAAACAAATTAGTTTTATTGATTATTTGATCAGAAATTAAATTTTCTTTTCAAAACTGTTTACATTTTTTTATTTGTATAATTTGGATTTCAATACTAGGACAATTTAAAGTTATCCGATTTTTTCGATCTTACTCCTTATTGGCAGCTAATGGCCAACCATCAAGAATAGAAATTGAATAAAAAGGAGTCGGTCTTTCAATTCGTCCTTCGGATTCGGCATAGAACTGTAGGTCCCATCCATTGAATAAATATAACACGAATGGATGCGAAAAAATTGTGCCATTACAATAAAGATTAATCCATATGCTCCTTTCGAGGGAGAACTTTCCGTCGGTTTCAGCCCAATTAAAAGTGTTTTTAAATTGCATCAATCATGCAATTAACCGACCTACAGATACAAAGCTCCGTTCTCTGATTAATATAACCCTAAATTATCCATTTTTATTCTAGCTCAATTAAGCGAAACCTACTGTAGTTGTATGTATACATACTTATATGCATGCATGAACTATGTTCACGTGTGTATTAGCTTTTGTAGCAGGCCATACTTTTTTCAAATTATATAAAATTTTTATGTCATTCGTTGTATATTCATTTCATTTGTGTCTTCAGTGACAGTGTTGGTTTATCATCACGGCTGACATCAGAATTAAAATATAATATAACATACTAAGTATGTATAATAAATAATGTAGATGTCAGAACTCAAACTCAGAGTTTTTAATGAAACGGTGACCGAGGCGCAGCCGTCACTTTAATCAGCAATAATTGTTGCAAATTATAAGTATATATAGACACAATTTTTGTAAATATGATATACTAAAGTTATCTAAAAATTGCAAGTAACTAGTAAATATAAATTCAATTTGAAGCTTTTTAAAAATATTCTTCCTCTGCTATGTAGTCGTATGCAACAATTTTCACTCGAGGTCAACGTATGCTTGGCATTTGTACATCACGTTCACCGTGTCCGTAGACATGTGTGGAAAATAAAGCTGGTTGAAGAATTCTTGTGTGTATCGGTATCTGTGTTTTTTTTTCTTGCGTGCTAGATTATATATAAATCAACATTATTGCTAGGGATTCACATATGCCACATTTTTTCTTTTTTATGTTTCCTTTTTTCTTCTTGGTAAGATTTAGCACAGGATATGTCACACGTGTTTGCACATTCCTACATGCACAAAACATATTTTTTAATAAAAAAGATGAAATTAGAAGTATTGCATTATGTGTCTTGATGGATGGTAACTAGTAGTGGTTAGTGGTAGACAAAAACGACTCTTCATCAGTGTTTCTTCCATTCCACCAAATAGTGCTGACTCGTTGTATGTTGCTCATGTGGTTAATGCCGTTCACCTTGTGTTCTTAGAGATTTGAACTTAAACAAGATCATTTGGTCTCTAATAGCGAATAAACTGGTTATAACGCCTACAAATGTAAATCAGTCACAGAAAATTTATGTTCTAGATAGTTTATTTAGTATTGACCTGATTCATATCAACTCTTTTGTAAATAAATTAAATCGAATATTAGATCTCACATTAGTCAGCAATAATGTTAAATTTCAGTTGGGTAAATGTCCATTTCCAATTACCTCGTCGGACATGCAACATGTACCTCTGATTTTACATATGGAATTTTATAATTGTATTGATATTTCCTTTAATATTTGTTATCTAAACTTCAAGGCCTGTGATCATGTTGCTTGAATTTATCTATTCGTTTGTTTACAGGTAAATCTATTCCGGATTGTTTTGAAACTTCATTTTCTAAAATTTCTGATATTTGCCTTAATAATATACCATTATATATATACCTCCTAGAATTCATAAATTGCCATGTTATTCAAATGATCTGAAAAAGGTTAAAAATTAAAAAGTTCTATAAATCAAATAATATGGTAGCACTGGATATAAACTTCAATATGAGTATTATATGAAGGAATTCAATGATTTAAATAAATTTCTTTGAAATCGATACATACAACGGGTTGAGCATGATTTAAATTTAAATCCTAAATCTTTGTGTAATTTCTATCGGTCTAAATGAACCTGTTTCAATATACCCTCCTGTATGCTGTACAAGGACGTACGATTCTGTACAAGGACGAACGATTCTGCTACTACAAATCTCTATGCTAACTATTTCAAGTCAAATTTTGGTGAAGTTTGGATCCACAGACTCTTAATTATATATGTATGTTAAATCCTCAATTGACTTCAGTGCCCTGTTGGTAACGGAAGATAATGTTATGAATGGTATTTTGAGCTTAAGAACGATATCGGCTGTCTTGTTTTCTATTTAAGAAATTCATGACAACTCTTTGTTTGCCGCTGTATGCAATATTCAAAAGTTCTTTAAGCTCCTGTGAATTTGCTGATAAATGGAAGATTACTGACATTACTCTAATCTTAAAATCAGGGAACAAAAGTGACGTTCTACATTACAGGACAATCTCTAAACTCTCAACAATTTCAAAACGTTGTGAAAAGATGAACTATTTTTTGCAGTGAAACAAATTATAAGTCCTTACCAACATGAAATTTTTTTTTTTTTTTCATTTAACACACAGTGTGTACCCTTATGAATGGAGAGCATTGTGTTGATTGGGATGAAGATTGATAGGTGGGATGATTAAGGAAGGAGAATGAGAGAGGAAATGCAATCACAGGACACCGATAAAGATATAGGCAGCCATTGTGGCAAATGTTATGCCTTTACCGCACTGAACTTCAGTTTTATCAATGTTGACTATGACCGCACATATCGCCAACGAACGGGATTGTCAGGATAAGGGAAATATACCATTGCCTGCCAAGAGGCGGTGCTGTTTTCAACTTTTTTAGGTTTTGATTTTGTCTGAGCCGATATTCGAATCCCGGCACTCTGCGTAACAGTTCAACGCACTACCACTATACCACAGCGATCACAGGGTTATCAACTGTTACTAACTTTTCAGTTTTCACTGAATTCTTTATGTCGGCATCAGGTTGACAGGTTGGATATCAGGTTGTCACTATTTATACAGATTTTTCGAAAGCTTTTGACACTATTTCTCATATCATATTAGTTGCAAAACTTGCATGCTTAGATATTCACTCTACTTTCCTGGGCTGGCTTAAGTCCTACCTTCATAATAGGGTATGCCACGTTTAAATTGAAAATGTTAAACCGCAGTCTTTTGTCGCCTCTTCTGGTAGCATCCTAGCACCGCTATTATTCATTCTGTTTATTAATGACATTAGAATCTGCTTCTCCCACTTACGTTACCATCTCGACTGTATGCTGATGATTTAAGACTCTTTGCAGAATAAGAAATTTTGCTGATACTTCTCTGTTACAATCGGACATTAATCGCCTAAACAAATTGACCCTTAACATAAAAAAATGTTTTCAAATAGGATTTGTAAGATCATCTAGTCAGTACCTTTCGTGCTATAGTATATCTAACAATGAGCTGAAATAGGTTGAGGAGTTCCTGGACTTGGGTGTTCTTTTCAATACAACGCTTACTTTTTCTAACCATGTACCAAATCCTATTTCCTCCTTTTTTTAAATTTTTTTATTGTTACATTCAACACTCAGGTTGTACCCCTATGAATGCAGAGCATTGTGTTGAAAGGAAGGATGCCTTTATTCGTCGTTATGGGAGGGATTTCGAAGATCCGTATACGCGTAAAATCTTGTATACAACACTAGTACGTTCGAAACTTGAATATGCTTCCTTCATTTGAAATTATTTCTAAAATACTCAATTTGCACGTGTTAAAAGAATTCAAAAGAAATTTGTTCGTTTTGCTCTCTAACCTTTACATTTTGTTGAGCCTTTTCCTTCGTATAATGCTCGATGCTTACTTATTAGTTTGAAGTCTCTTGAGAGCAGAAGAGTTATAAATTCCCTCATGGTTGTGTATGACCTAATTTATGGAAATATTTATTCCCCATTTTTATTTGAAAAGATTAGATTTAATGTATCTTCACGTCATCTGCGCTACCATCTTCTAATTTATGTATCCCCTTTGAAAATTAACTATCTAATGAATACTCCAATCACAAGGGCCTTGCTTGAATTTAACAAAGTCGCAAAACAATGTGATGCGGATTTTTCTATAACTAGGAATCTCTTCAAGCATTATATTGAATCGTTTTATTTATAATCTTTATTATCTGATTGTTAATTATTTTTACAACACTTTTTATAATTTCTAGTCAGTAAGAAGAAGAATTTGACTAAATAAATGAAATGACAACTGATTCGACTGTAGGGAAAAATGTGGTAGCCCTTTTTGTAAGACTCTCAGGCCCCGGCTTGATTGGTATTAGCAAGAAATAGTTTTTACTGGTATAAAAAAGTTTCTGATTAAAAGAAATGCCAAATAATTCAAGAAATAATACTACGGACTATTCATGACTTTGTGGTCAAAATAGAGTTAATTGAAGTAAAAACATATGAAAAAAAAAATTCTGCATAAATTTATTTTAAAAGTGTGTATGTAATGCGATTACTAAAATTCAAGTCCAAACTCAAAATGCATCACAATTTAAATTCCTTGTAATGGAATTGAAAAAAATTCAAATGACATTACAAAGGAATTGAAAATTTCAGTAATAAAGAACAAGTCCTTGTGATGAAATTGTTACAATAAGAATTCAATTACTCTATGGAATTAGAGAAGTATTCAATTCATTTATAATTCTTCTAAAGTAATCGACAACAAATTAAAATTCTTTGTAATTTGTTATTAAGAGTAATTTAATTCCTTAAGTAATGATTCTAATCCAGTTCTGTCTGGATTGATGGACTTAAATGGATGACGTTTACTACCACCTAAAGACTATTATTGTACCAACGATAGCGGTCTGTTTACCAGCTGCTAGAGGAGCCTCAGATGTGGCTGAAAGGAACATCATAGTCAATACTTTCTGGGTGCCCCAAATGTCTTCTTTTTTTTCTTACGAGTGAGTGCCTTTCAGATGCGTTTCGGAGTGTTCCCTCATCGCTTTAGCATGAGGACCGTGGACTATTTCTATCCCACTGTCCCTTGTTACTAAATATATCCTTGACGAAACTTCGCCAAGTTATATTTTTTGTTCATGTCATTTCTACTCAACACATATGTATTATGAAAGATCTAAAAAAATAATTAAAAAATATTTTGCACTGGAAAATATTCATCTTATTGTACCATTATTGTTTCTAATAAATAAGTTGACAGAAGTTTTAGAATGACTGATAATACATATTTACACTTTTCGGTTAACCAGTTCTAGCGAAAGTTTAAAAATATTGGTTGAGAGTTGGTATCATTGTTTCGATTTTTCAGATGATACGACGATACGATATAAGTATATAAAGTAAAACCAAAACCTGCGCAATTAAGCAAGTATGTATTTTCCAGCTCGTTGATAGTGTCGAGTGTACAGCAACATATGTATCTTGCCAACTATGCTCTGCACATGCAAACGTTTCATTCCATTTATCTCTGTTTGGCACTCAAGCCGAGTTACATTTACTTTATTCAGAGGATTATTTGGATGTTAAAATATTAGAGTGAATATATAGCCGAAAGGAGAGAAAGAAATAGAGAAAAATGTGAAAAAGAATATACAATTTTTATCCCCCGATATTTTTATCACTTTATTCTCATTTATTTATTTTCATAAAATTTCATTTATTTTCATATTTCCATTTCCTTAATTTTTATTCAATTTCACTGACTTTGAATCAGTACCACTTGTTTTTATTCGTTTTCATTAATTTTGAGTCATTTTCATTTATGTTACAACCGTTTCATTCATTTCGACTGAGTTCCATTCAATATTCTTTATCCGTTCCCAATTCAATTATTCAATTCTTTTTCTTTTTTATTCATTTTCATATTTTTTAATTAATTATTTAAATAATACATTGAACATAAATTTGATGTAGAATCATCAGTGTAATCATATAAATAAAAGCAGAGGAAGAAACGGTGTAAAAAGAAAGTGAGCATATTTATTAATTTTCTTAAAATATCATTAATTTTCTTCAATTTCTTTAATTCAATTTCACTGATTTTTATCATTCATTATCATTTATTTTTATTCGTTTTTATTCATTTCGCATCAGCTTTATCAATTTTGAACCAGTTTCATTCATTTCCATTGATTTCCATTCAGTATTTTCTATTCGTGCCCATCGATTTTCATTCATTTTCATTTTTTCCATTCATTTTCATATTATCCATTAATTTTTTTAAGTACATTTTTTTAAATTTTTCTCGTTTTTCGTTTATTTGCCATTTTTTGCCCACATTTTCACATTTTTTTTTATGAAATTCGGTGCCATTTAGAATTAGGTGTAAATCTGAAGAGACAAAACCTCGGGAAACTCTCTCAGACTACTGGAAATCGATTTTTCTTCCAGTTTAGAGCCTTGTATTTGCAAAGGATAGCTATGATATAAAAGCACGAGCTAATGAACACCAAAAAATGTGTGCAACCTAGTCCTTTTCATTTCCATTGTCTCTCTATGTGCATATATAAACTTCTGAGTTTACTATTTCTCCTTTAATTGCACTACGCTTATAAATTTCTAAACCTATTCCCTGAAATCATTTCCCATATTTCCCGCTCCACTCACCCTCCCACCCATACACACAGCCACACTCATGCACAGGCACCTTAAACATCAATATAGACTAACAACAACTTGTATGTAGCAATTGTTAATTTGTAACAAATTGCAATTCCTTTGAGATAATTAAAAATATTTCCGATACTGTGATACTCTACTACTACACACATACACACACACACACACACACACACACATACACAGTTCAGCTCTCACATATGGTATATGCATATACCACGTAGAGGAAGCGAATAAACGAAACGAAATAAATTTTCAGTTTACGTGTTTGAGTATTTAACTTATTACTACAACAACAACAACAAATACATAAGCAGTAAAAGCAACAGCAACATTTACACTTGCTGTGCATGCGCTATTTCGTATTTCCGGTTACAATATGAAAACGGTGTACATGCGCTGGAATATTTGTCTGTGTGTTAAGCGGCTCGTATGTGTTAAGATTTAAAGGCATTTTTGTATGTATGTATGTATTTACCGTATGTGTGTGTTAAAATTCACTGGCTGTATTCATTTATTGTTGGTTTCTCATAAATTCCCAACATGGCAGAAGTAGCTAGAGTAGAAAATAAATCGAATTGAAGAAGAAGTATCAGTGGAAGAAGAAGAAATAACCATTGCAATTTTTACCTTTTTTTCGAGAGTGTTGATTGCACAGCGATTGCTCGGTAGCATGGTTTAGTGCATTCTACGGATATGTTACAGCTAAAGTTATAGGAATGAATGTACTTACTTACTTACTTACATATTTGCTGAAAAGCTACGTGCTGCTGGTGCTGCTGCTGCGAAGGGTGTAGTTTCAATAGCAGGAAGTTGCTTGATTAAAAGCGTATGAACATGAGCAGTTAAATATGCCGCCGCCATTGACGCCGCAATAAGCTTCACTGATATTTGAACCAGGAAACGTATGAACATGTAAGTGCGCATTTAAAATTTAAACACCTACTTGCGTTTGTAAAAGGATAGTAAAAGGATAATATTTACCAGAAAGAGAAGTTAGCACTTGTCAAATTGAATTTTATTGAATGTGAAAGATTTTCTTAAATGAACGTTGCTTGTAAATATTTCTAATCTTTATAAGCAGCTATTTAAAAGTAAAAATGTCTATATTTATTATAATTATTATTACTATTCCTCAGCATCTCTTTCTCCCTTCTTTTCAATGCTTCTATCTACCTTAACTCTTTTATAGTGGTTTACACTCTCTACTTTCCGCATATAGCTGCTTGAATATCACGTGCTAAAATTGTACATATCAGAAAATTAGTTTGCCAACTGTTGAAAAAAATTTGTAAACATCAAAAAGTACATTAAGCCAAATACAGCCAAAGGATCAAAATGGAACTGTTGTGCTAGTGTATGCATGTGTGAGTTTGTGTGTATTCGTGCGAAAATGTTGTACGTGCGGAGAATTTTTAAGTTCAGAGCCAAAGGCTGAAGGTGAATTTTCTTACATAATTTCTTCTCCCCGTTCGTTTTTTTACTGCAACAAAGTAAATACATAATAAGTAAGTGAGAAGTTTTTGAGATGAGGTAAAGGCTTTAGTTTGATGTGGGCACTGAATGAATTGTGTAGCTACAGCAAATTCTCAGTAAATTCCGCATTATTTGCCTTTGGTGTGAGATTGGCAAATCCTTGATATCGTCGTAATGTACAAATATTAAGGTACATGGTTTGAATTATTGTTAACTCTAATACATATTGATGGCCAATAACAATAATATGCGGGTGTTGAAATGTATGGTTATCGCAAGGAGATTCTGATGAATTAATTTAAGATTTAAAAATTTCGGTGAATCTCAATGAATTAAACTTAATGAATTAAGCTTGATGACCCAAGTCAGAACCATCTTTGTTTAATAAATCAAGTTTAAAGTTTGGTAACAAAATAAATCGAATGAATCACAACCGATTTATTTTTTTAATCCAGTCTAAAGTGTACTGAAACAAAACTAATAAAACAACAGTTTGATGAATTTAATTTAACAAATCAAGTTTGAAATCTAAATTTAACTGAATCAAAACGAATTAAACACAAGTTTAATGAATTTAATTTAACAAATCAAGTTTGATGAATAAAAACTTATGACTTAATCCTTGTGCATCAACTTTGATAAATCAAGTGTTATAAAATCAATTTAAATGAATCAAACTATATAAATCAACTCGGATGAATCAAATTGCATGAAATTTAAGCTGATCAATTAAGTCTAATAAATAAAGTCTATTGAGGCAAATTTCATGAGTCAATTGAGATGAATACAATTATAGAGTGATGAGTCATATCTATTGAAATTAGGTCTGATGTATTAAGTTTCATGAGTGAAGTCTGAGTGAAGTCGAGTGTGAACCTATCTAGTTTAATAAATAAATCCAGATGAAATGAGTTTTATGAATTAATTCTGATGAATCAATCCTGGTGAATTTAGTCTCAAGAATAGAGATCCATGAATCACGTTTAAGAAATTAAGTTGGTTGAATATAGTCTGCTCAATTAAATTTTATCAATTATTTTAAATGACTCCAATCTTATGAATCAGGAATCATTCCTGATGAATCGAGTCTCATATATTTAAATCATTTATATCTAGACTGATATATCAAGAAATCAATGTTGATAAAGCAGTTCCAATAAAATCTGGTCTATACATAAATCACATCTCATAAATCAACCCTGAGGAAACGGAGTCTTTGAATTCACTTGGCTACTTTAAGAATCAAGCCTGAGGTAATCAATATATTGACCAATCAAGTCTCTTATATTTTAAGTCTAATACGATAAGATTCATGAATCAAGCCTCCGAATTCAACTTTAATGAATACAATTATAGAGTGATGAGTAATATCAATTGAAATTAGGTCTGATGTATTAAGTTTCACGAGTGAAGTCAAGATTAATCATATATGATTAATAGTCTCTGCTACGCAGAGTGTCCGGGGTTCGAATCTCGGCACAGGCAAAATCAAAAAGTAGAAAAAATAATTTTTCTACACGGCACCACCTCTTGGCAGGCAATGGCAAACCTACAAGAGTAAAAATTGCTATGAAAAGCTTTTCACTTCGCCGTTCGGACTCGGCATTAAACTGTAGGTCCATTCATGTACAAATATAACACGCACAACATGAGTGGATGCGAAAAGTTCGGCCTAGGCCCTCCATGGGCTGTTGTGCCATTAAAAGTAAGTAAGATTAATAGTCTCACGAATCAAGATTTATAAATAGAATACGTTGAAAAAGGCGTCTTGGATCAAGTCTAATCAATCGTATCTGATGAATCAAACTTAATGGACCATGTCAATTACGCCTAAAATTAATTCAGATACTAAATAAAGTCTGATAAATGTAATCTATGATACGTCAGATGGATTTGTACAATATGTATATAAAATCTAATAATTGAAGTATGAAAAAGTAAAAAACAATGAATGTGGTTGGCCCATACCGCAGTATTTATCAAATATATTGAATCACTTCTGATACTAATGAGCGTTTTTTGGCTCCTTCATCCTTTTATTTAAAACCTATGGTTATTGCTTAGAATTTTCCACTGTCTTTGAGTTATATATATTTTTTTCGATATTTTTACTTCCATCACAAAATTTTTACTTCCAACAAAAAAATGCCTTTAATACTTGTTCTTAACGTTATTAGATCCCTAAGCCCTGGTATATTAGATAAAACTTTATTACACTCGTACTCTCATGTCGCTAATACTAATCGAATTCAATTCCCTTATGCATAATTAAAAGTTACACCCAAAAGTATAAATACTTTGTAACTTTCATGCATTCGCATTATATGAGTACTTTGTGGGATATTGAATTTTTGCTGCAAATTAAGTTAAACATCCAAAAATTTTATAAATGAATTTTGGAGCAACTTAGCAGCATCCAAATATATTAACGTATAGCTTCATTAACATACACACACGCATTCATTAAGGGTCATGTGTGTGAGTGAGCTAAGGGTTTTTGGTAAGCAAACGGAAAGTAAGAAGAATAAAAGGGTCTAAAGCAGTAGCAGCAATAACGGCAGCAGGCATGAATATGTTATAATTTTCTTCAGAACTCTTTACCAAGCACAACTTGGACTCATTCATCATTCCTGCGTTCACACACACACACACACTCTAACACACTCACATGAAATTTATTATGCATAAGATTAAAAGTTTCTCGAAACAAAAGTTTACGATTAAATTTTTCATTAGAAAAATTGTGTGTCCTTTTTTCTTTTCTTTTTTAACTTGGCACGCAGCAAAAGCATCAAGCTCCGAAGGAAATTAGCTTAGGGAGTAGAAGAAAGTTTACTGCTCGCTCATATACGTACTCTTTCTTGCCGCTCTCTTCTTGAGCGTTATTGTTTCTGAGGAGAGGATCTACGATTATTCTAGGAAGCAGTAAAGCAAATTGTCTTTACAGTTTATAGCCAATTTGTTGGTATAGCTGCCACATAGTTAAATTGTTGTTATATTTGCATTCCTTCGGATACTAAGAATTTTTCCGACTTCCTCTTTTTTGTAAGAAGAATTTGGCTAGTACATATAATGCAAAATTAAACCTTTTTCGTACAACTAAAAATGTGTGTACGTGTTTGTGTGTGTCTTTATGTATGTACTATATATGACTGAAGGGTCCTTATTCACATACCTACTATATATTATTATATATGCATGTATATTTGGCATATCGTTTTATGTATGTGTTAAATTTTTGTTGTTCCTTGAGCATCAATTTCCATGTGGAAGAAGAAGCTCAGCGTTGAAAAGCGTTTAATACGAACTTAATAAGGACACGAAGACTTGTATTATGCAAATGTTTTGCATAAGTTGATTCACTTACACAAACACAAGAGCATAAAGTAGTTAGTAGGAGGAGGAAAAGGAGTGTGTTTGTGTGTATGTGTAAAAGTGGCAGGCTTTGTGTGTGTGAGTGCATTCCTTCTCGTTGTAATGTGCATGCAAAGTGGATATCACAGTATGCTCCTGCTGCACTGAAGGAATGCTTTGTTGTGCTCAAGTGCACACTGAGAATTACAATGAAATTGAATATCTACGTCTATGTTTTTTCTTCTGAATATATTTATTCAATACGAAATCAACAATTTGCAATCAATTCATTTATAAGTATTTACATAAATTTTTTTGCGCTCGATGCTCATTGTATCTACTTAAATTGCATTCTTTCGAATAAAAGATTTTTATTTGGTTTGTTTTTTTTTCTTTTTTTTGGAAATATAATGAAATTGTAGATTACCAAAGGAAATTAAAATTGAATTTAGTGTCGAATTTGTTTCGCCTTTTCAAATTTTTATACAATGTATTAAATTAAATTTAATGGAAGATCAACCGTACTATTTACAGCAAGCTATTTGGGCTGTTGTGTACTGCGTAAAACTGTACTGATTTCTATTGCTTTTCGTTCTCCACACTAATTTTTAAACCGAAAGTAAATTATTACGTTTTTCAGCTCCAGTTGAGCGTGTTTTTTTTGCACAAATAAAGCATGTACTAGTTTGCAGGCTCAAACATTAAAATGCATAATAGATGTAAAGAAGGGTTCAACTACAAATGTATTGACTATTATAATAAGTATATTACGTTAGATTAGAATGGCTAAAGACTTAGGCCAAAAAGGCCCATTGTGGTATCACATGGTCGGACCTACAGTTTAACGCCGCCAAATGTTGTACATGAACACTTTCTTATAATTCTCATTTACTTCATATTTGTAGGAAGGTAAGAAAGCTATGAAAAAGAATTGGCCACCAGACTAAGATGAGAATCGAAAACGTAATCTCACGAATGAAAGTGTAGTACGGTACCCACCTGGCTATCGAGGTCGTCATCTATAATATAATATATTTATATATAGTTAGGTTAGAGTGGCTAAAGACTTAGGCCAGAAAGGCCCATTGTGGTATCACATGGTCGGAGCTACAGTTTATCGCCGTCAAAAGGTGTACTTGAACACTTTCTTATAATTCTCATTCACTTCATATTGGTGGGAAGGTAAGAAAGCTATGAAAAAGAATTGGCTACCAGACTAAGATGAGATTCGAAAACTTAATCTCACGAATGAAAGTCTAGTACGGTACCCACCTGACTATCGAGGTCGTCATCTATAATATAATATATACAGCGAACCGAAAGTATCAATATAATTCTCTGCAAAATTCAATTAACTTTACTAATACAAGTCTATAAATTAATTTATTTAATTGAATGGCGGTTCTGCGTCCATATACTATTTTTATATAGTCATGTTCCTTACAATTTTCTAAGAAAAGTAATTATTATTTTAAGAGATCTTTTAAATTAAATATAATCCTGGGATAAAAATATCCCTACCGTTCCGAAAATCTGCAATTTATATAAATAGAAAGGATTAAAAGATCATACCGTACCGAAATAACACAACAATGATGTTTTATATAAAAAATGATTGTTCATTTTTATTATCACGTTGAATAGAACTGTCCCAGCCGTACCGAAATGGTTGAAATACCAATGTAATTTTTGTGTAGTTGGTTTAAATTAATAAAATTAATTAATTTGTTTGATTTGGTACATTTTTGTTGATTTTATTTACCCTTTATGTGCACTTTTATATAAGTAATATTTGTACTGTTTTTCTACGGATTTTTCAGGCTCTGTACTGTTTTCAGCTTCGAAAAGTTGAGCACGTTAGTCATACCAGAACATGTTCTGATCTGATTAACTACAGGACATTTTCACTTGACAGAGAGAAATAAGTAAAAGATAATATGCAACACAAGATCTGGTACGACGAAGCCAAAAATTGGCGAACCTACGGAACCTACCTAATCCTGTATAACATGTATAATGTTAAAAAAAGAAGGATTTAAAATAAAAAAAAATTTTTTAATTACTTTCTTTTGCCAACAAAGATTGAAAGAGAGGGACAGAATCCTTTGAGATGGGAACAAAAAAAGTTTGAATTGCATTGTGTTTCTGTAATATTTTATTCCAATTATTTTGCCAACAGAGCCAGAGAGGGACAAATGCTATTAGAACAAAATTGAGATGGATGCGCTGTGATTTTCAGCGTGACACGAGCGTGTTTATTCATCCGTGAGCGTAAGCCATTTTTGATTAAATTAAAAAATGTCGTAAGTGAGCGTGAGTAAAATTTAATCGTGCGTGATCGCACGTGAATTCATTTCATTTCCCTGCGGCTTATGATAAATTTAATTTAAAAGTTTTTGGAGATATACAATTACTTTTATATACATGTAACCACATGTAACTCTGTTGATCGTTTTGTGTTTTAATGTTTTATCAATAACTGTCTCACTCACTTGCCCCAAGTCTAGAACAAATTGGTATAGTTTCGGAAGAGTAGCAGTCCTAAGTAGTGTTGTGATTTTTTTGTTAACAGAGAAGAGAATCATTGGTATGGAAACAAAACGAGTTTATAAAAAACATGTTTTTTAGTTTTCCATTTAAAAAGGTCCGGCGCTATTTTTCTGGATTCCCATTTATGAAATTACATACAGATAAAATGTTGCTGTTGTTTCTATATATTGATGTTGCAGTTCCCTTAAGCCGTGCGTGATAACCTCGATAGTGTAGAGGGTAGCGCACTAGACTCTCATCCATGCAGTTTCAGGTTCCATTCTCGGTTAATTCTCATAAAAACTACATATATTGCTACAGCTATGAAGTGAATGGGAATTATAAGAAAGAGTAAAAGCACACCAGTTTGCACGAATATCCAGCAAGTGATTGGCACCCGCCGTCCGGAGACGGCGTTAAACGTGGCGTGGGTACAACCATGTGGTATCAAGTGCGCTGTTCTGGCCTAAGTGTATCCTGTCAACAGCCACATGTAGGGGGGAGTAGTTTGGAGATAAATCCTTCCCCACTTCTCAATAAATATCACAACCCGTACTCATGAATTAAGACGTTCTCTAAACGAATAGGAAAACCGTTTCTAACATCTCTGCATCTGGTATTGTACATTGTGCGTGTCTCACACTCTCACACTATTGACCCAGACTTTAATATCTAGTTTAAAAATCACCTTGTTTCATGTATTCTAGGTACTTTAAATCTGTTGCTACTCGAAAATGCTCTGATACTTTGTCATTCTGACAACAGTTACTGTTACTAGAAACACTTTTTCTAACAATATTTATCCTTTATCGAAATGAGTTAAAGAACTAATTCAAAAAAGAAACTTAAAGAAAAACTTCTTCAAATCACTTTATTTTGTTGGTCAGTCTCACCATGCATAACTAGCACCTAGTGATTCTTTTATTCCTACTACAATTACTACTGCTTCACTTTTCAGTTGGCATCAAATTGCATTAGGTTAAAGTTGCACATGAGAACCATCGATGTGCAACCACTATGCAGCAAAATTTGCCACATTGAAAACTACGGGAAATCTGAAAATGTGTTGCATTCAAAATTAAAACTAAAACAGTAAAATAGGCTGGTTGGATGGTTGGTGCTGCTGAGATGTTGCTGCTTTTGCTTCCGAGCAGCAGCTGCTGCTATTTCTACATTTAAGAGTAACTTTTTGAAATTAAATAAGTTAGCGAAGCACGCAAAAACCGCCAAACTAAAGCCGCCTGCTACTTGAAATTAATGTGGCGGTTATGTTTCGGCAAAACCCTTGTAGCGCTGGCGTAGAAGAGTGTTCAGGTACTCCAAGTAGAAGAGAAGTAATTGTGAACAGTGTTAGAGCCAGAGAGAGAGGGAGAGCGGAAGACAAAGCAGCAGGTGAGATTGAAACTGAGTAGTGTGAGTAACAGGGACATACGAGTATAATGTTAAGTCACGTACGTGCTTAATTGCTTTTGGCAACACTAACACTAATAGGAGAAAAAAACATTAGGAAGTAGGGGCAGGAATTAATAGGCACCTCGTGTGTATGTGTGTGTAAGTGTGTGAGCTGCCTGTTTTAAATATAATACGAAAAGGTGTTAAGAACTCATGCCACTGCAGTGGCGTAGCTGGAAAAGAAGAAATAAGTGATGCTGCTTACCTTAGCTCTGAGTGAGTAAGAGAGTGAGTAAATATATGCACTAACAAAAAAAAAAAAAAAAAAAAATTCAAAACACCACGGCAAGGTGAACGAAAACTAGAAGGTGAGAAATATGTGAAAAGTTTTGTGCATTTTAACCAAACAACAAAAACATTTTTTTTTGCTATTGCCTATGTGCGTATAATGTGTCTACAAAACAGAGAGAATGAAAGCGAAAGAAAGAGACAGAATATGTGTTCGTTTATGTGACACTCAACAGAAAAATGTTCGTAATAAAATGTTGATGTTTTCTTCCTAATGCTCGGCAAATCACTCGCATTTTTCTTTTTGTGTAACTAAGCAATAATGTGTCTGGAAATGTGTACATGTTACGATACTTTCTGTTTTACCTATTAGCCTAACCTAACCTTAGCTACACCACCTTCACTTACATAATTGCTCAAACATGGATGCATGTGTACCGTAAAAGATGACTACTTCACACCAAGTTTTTCTTAAGTACATCAAGTTGCCTCAAGTTGCATTTTAACACACAACACCAGCAGCAGCAACAACAGCAACATGCAGCATGTTGGCACATACATATGCATGTGCTGCTGTTGCTGCTGTTGCTGCTGCCTGTTATGCCTTTAAGCGTTGTGAGCCAGAGAAGCTCGGAGAAAAGGTGCAACGAGTGCGATGAAATACCAAAAAGTTGAAAGCAGTAAAAAAGAAAACGTTTGCGTTTAACCTGAATGCATAAATAAAGTGGCCTCAAAGTAATGTATGTGAAAAGCATTTAAAAATTCAACAATCTGTAAGCGTTTTTACTTAAGTAATCCATACATACGATGCAGTTTCATAATTGAAGTTACTATTTGAATTTTAATTGTATGTATTTAATTGAAAAAATGACTTAAACGAAATTTTTTTTTGTGAATTTCATAATAAAACGCATTTTTATCAAAGAGTTTTCGCACATTACAGAGTTGAATGTGGTTTGATTAAAATCGGTAGGGGGCTGCATCGAGGTTTACATGGACATACTCCGAGGTTTTCTAGATTTATTCGCTGCTTTTCTGCGGTTTTTTTTTATATGAACACATGAGGAGGTATCTCTATCTCTAAGGCAGAGAATTGGGTAAATTTGGGAAGGAATAGAGATAAGAGTTGGGAAGAAGGCGGGAGAAGTATTTAGCTTATTCCAAATACGCGAGGTTCAATGGAGAAAAAATCTACCTTTGTAATGTGTGGTACGTTCAAGAGCCGTGTTCACGTGGAATGTATGACTTTCACTAGCGATTCGTGTTGACACATCCTGGGAACACATCAACAGGTAACTTCAAATTACGAATCTTTGAAGAACATGAATCATGACAAGAATTCTAGAGTTAAAATTCAACAATCTGTAAGCGTTTGTCTACGATGTTTCAAGGAGTCAATAGAGCTGGAAACTTTCTTCACTTTAAGCTTTATCGCTCGGTGCTTAAATTTAGGCAGAAGCTTCAGTTTCGTTTATGAAGCACCTGCCCATAGGTTCGAATTATAATCCATTTTAAATCGAATATGGGCCGTGTAGATCATGTGGAGTACAGTCGGAGTGAAGTATTTCTTACACCGCTGTAGGATGCCGAGCTACTTAGCTTCTTTTTTCGCTTCGTCAAAATATCCGACTTTGCTACCAATTTGAATTATCTTGGAATTAATTTTAAGGGGGAATGACTAAATGTTTGGCATTATTAAAAGACGTTCAACATTTTTATGGTCCATAATATGTTACATCTCCTCACGTTTATTGATCATTAATAGAAAGCAGTAGAAGAATCGAATTGGGTTTATTCAGGAAACTCATCTCTCATTGGATAAAATTTGTTTTTTAATAAAATTTGTAGTACGTTGACCAGCTATGCAGAGTGTGCGAGAGTGTGCGAGATTCAAATCTTGGCACAGGCAAAATGAAGAAGTATAAAAAAATATTTTTCTACACGGCACCACCTCTTGGCAGGCAATGGCAAACCTACAAGAGTAAAAATTTCGTATGTAAAACTTTTCATTTCCCCGTTCGGATTCGGCATAAAAATAAATCCATTCATGTACAAATATATCATGCACAACATGAGCGGATTCGAAAAAATCGGCATAGGCCGAAGTCCTTGATGAACGAAGGGGTGGCATGACTTGCACTTCATTACTCACTAGCATGTATTCGTGGACAATGCGTCTGTTCGGTCCGAAACTTCAAGGTCTCTCGATATGGCCCTTATGGATTTTAGAGGGTCTTCGTCAAAAATGCACTCGACTTGATGCCCAAACTGTGATGTTCTAAGACTGTCTGAAAGTCTCATGTTTTTTGCGCTTGGCCAACACTTTCCACATTGCCATCAGATGTTTCCATTTTAAGATCGCTGTGATGATATTCTTAATTTTTTTTTTGTGTTCTTTAGGCAGTCGACTGGCAAAACGCAGACTAAATTATTTAAAGATAGAATAGCATCTTGTGGCTCTTGGTGATATTTGAAAATTTGTAAGTAATATGAACAAGAGTTCTTGAAAGAAAAGCGTACGGTCATGCTCTAGACGCGAAACGAACCAGAGGTCACTGAGATGATAGTCTATCATGCTGCAACTAGAACCCAGACACAGTTTAATTCTCATCACAATCATTTCATTATTCTTTATTCATTTATATACAAATTGAAATTGAAAACAAATAAATATTAATTAATCTGGGTAAATAAATACAATGTCGTGGGAACGTGGTATCATACGATGGTGCCCAAGTGTTAATTGTTTTCGTGGCTCCAATAGTTCATGTCAAGGATATTAAACTTCTTATTTTTCTGGAACTTCAATTTCTACTGCCACCTCTAAAACATCTTTGAATGCATTCCATTGATTATATAATTTATGAATAAACGCCAAAATTGAAGTTAGCGATAATATAATAATGTATGAAATGGTAATAAGTAAAAAGACTGCAAAACCAGTAACGAAGAAACCCAAAATCTGAAAACAAATTTCACAAACCAAATGAAAATGTGTATTTTATTCCAGTGCCTCTGTGTCTCACCCCCTCACTGCAGAATTTAAAATTTTTTATACGTAAGAACTTCGGAATTTTAAGCGTGAATATCGTTGTTGAATCTTGATCATGATCTGGATAATGATCTGGATCATAATCTGGATCTTCCAAAGGTATTCGTACACGGGATGTTGGTGACCTCAACTGTAGTTCCGGGTTCGGGCGGTGTGGTCGTGTATCTTCTAGCATGATTCTTTATAGGTTTTTAATATCAGGGCCGTTAGCGTGGCTTGATAATTCTTCGAAATGTTGTAGTGCTTGTTTTTCTTTTTCAATTGCCAGACCGTTCGACAAATGGATGAGCACGTAAATGGTGATCGCTGACATAAGGCCAAGCGAAAAGAACATGAACTGCGGACAGAAGAATGAGAAAAGTGGGCAAGTCGGGCTTGAGTAGTTTTATAATTATATTTTCTTTTTAATTTTACAGCCTACCTTATGCAAAAGACTCAGACTTTGTTTATCTGTTGCAGAAAGCGGAATCGCTTCGATTGTCATCACTTTGCTGTGGCGTGTCTTCCAAATGAGATGTTTATATTTTTGTAGTTCAACTCAAATAAATTGAATTTTTAAAATAAACACAAATTTTTCAATAATGACAATTCAGACGCAAAACTACTAATTTGGTTTTGTTTTTATGGGGAAAACATTGCTGCTGATTTTTTTGAGGACAGTTAATAATTTTGAAGTGATTTCATCGGACTAGTTTCATTATAATATCAGTGGCATTTACGTCGTAGCTTTCCAAGTGGGAAGAAGCGAAGTCATTGCTGACATTCGCGAGGATATGTCATTAAAAAATCATTATTTAATAAAAATATAGCAAGTACATATTAACTATGCGTGATTATATAAAAAATGATTAAGTATCAGAAAATAAGATCGAGGACAATAGAAATTTTAATCATTTTGTGGTTCACAACACATTTTCAATTTCACATAGTCAAATTCTTTAACCACTTCTCTTACCGAAAAAAAAAAAAAGAATAATAACAAACAGCTATTACTAAGCATAACAAAAAAGCGGTAAAGAAAGTGTTGAATCTCAGCTAAGTACTCATAAAAAATGGAAATCGCTGTTGCACTTCACAAACACTTCAAGAGCGGCGGGCGACCGTCATTATTCCTTGATAGCCAAGAACAAGAAGAAGTATATTAAAATCTGTTTTGTTTAACCAACTTGTAATGAAGTCTGTGTGTGTAAAGTACCATTTTAGCCATCCTTCTTCCTTCTTTTTTCGTGGGTAGTTATTATTCGTACTTTTTTTTTCGGTTAGAAGAAAGGTAGCTGAATTTGTTATGATTTCACCTTTCTTTTAAGTTAAAGTACAAAGAAAAAAATATGAATAATATGGAAAAGTGGATTTTCTCATTTATTTTGCATATTTTAAAATGTGGCAACAAATTAATGAGTGGTTATTTGCAACCTTAATGAAATCTCATAAAAAAACGAAAGTAAAAATAACACAAGCCTATAAAGTTTTTTACTAAAAATAATTTGTGTTGCATTTTCTTTTATGAGGCAATAATGTGGTGCGGTTTTCTGTTGTTGCTGGTTTCGTTTTAGTAAGAGATGTAGAAGGACGGTGGGGAGGGGAAATGTGAGTGGTAGTAAAACTACACAGATTGCCAGATTTCAAATGTGGTCATATATCAGTCTTTACTTATTTAAGTTCGATACTTGACAGAGCTGGGCTGAAAATCATTAATCCGTTAATCGTCAATTAACGGCGTTAAATTTTTGCTTAACGATTAAGTTTTACGTTAATTTCGAAAACCATTAACGTTTTGATTAACTTTTGTTAAATTTCCAACGTTACCTCATGTCCATTAACTATTACTAGGAATGTCTGCAAGCTGCTACCTTCCACTCCAAGTGTCGGAACTTGCCCAGGTTAATATAGGAAAGAAAATTATGGCGTGTACTATCAAGGGAACTATGATCTAGATGAGGAACAGCCATAAAAACCAAACAAACAAAAAAGGAAGAAAAGGAACAAGTCGCTTAAAAGCTTAAAAGCATCACCCACGATTTAGTTGTTGGCTGGCTGAACAGAAACTCTGCGGAATTGGTGACAGATGCTGCCTTTTTGAACATGAAAGTATAGGTGAACTTGTTTATCAAAGACAACACAGCTACAGTGCTGTGTTAAGGAAAATAAATGAACTTTAATTTGAGTGAAAGCTCATCGCCGTGGCTCTGGTGGTAATATGCTGGCCTGCTACTCAGAGTTTCCGGGGTTCAAGTCTTGGCACAGGCAAAATTAAAAAGAAGAAAAACGAATTTTCTACAATTGCCAACCTCTTGGTTGGCAATGTTAACCCTACAATATAAGTAGTAAAAATTGTCTAAGAAAAGCTTTTCACTTGCCTTGGATGCGAGAACCTCGGCCGAGGTCCTCCATGGGCTGTTGTGCCATTAAAAGGAAAAAAGTAAGGAAATTATGAAACTACAAGGAAAACAATTGGAACTGAAAAAAATTAATAACATTATTGTTTTTTTAAATGAAATCATAAAGCTAAAATCTTCATTGATCCGTGCCCAACCACCAACACACTACCTTTCCCTTAAATTATACGTATTTAGTGCAAAGTTCACACTCAATTTATATCTATTTTAGTGTGTTTGTGTGTGTGTGTTTGATGCCATCATTTTGATATAACAATAAATCTTAAATTTGTTCAAATTAACTATAATCTTCGATAAATTTTCATTTTGTTAAGCAATTCGTAAGCCTTCACATATCCTTCTTGTTTCTTCTTCAACAAACTGCAAGCAAAAATTTATATTAAACAACAATACATTATCTCTACACTATAGCTGTAGCTGTGTAAAAGTGTATATACATATGTGTGTGTGAATGTGTGTGAGAAATACCAAATGATTTATGGATTTACAACAACAAAAATTTAACGCTGTCAAATATTTACGAAACTGTTTATATGCCATGATGTATTTACGGCTCTATATTGTTGACTGACTGCACGAACTGAATGTAAGGTCAAAACAAACAGAACAAAACTTAACAAATTCTGCACAGCAGGGCGGCCAGCGTAAGTAAGAAAGTGAGAGTGCAGGGAAGCAGAGCGTGAGCGCAAAACAACCAACTAGATAGCCGCGTATGGCTTATCATTGGGTTTATGTTTTTTATTTTGGAAAAAAAATGATTGTAGCATTTGCTGTTATCATCCCTATCGATTTGAGAAAACAAGAAAAAATAACTATAAATTGCATGGAAATTAGCTAACAGAGTTAGAGAGAAAGAAAGAGAAGAGAAGATAGGGAGAAAGAGAGACATAGTGAAATTCTTATTATGTTCGGGCATTTTATTTCTCTCTCTCTCACAGTTTGATGTATGTAAATTTTTTAATAGAATATTTATAAAATCATTTATCACACAAAAGAATGAAGTCAATTCGGTACATGATTTTCTTCTTAAACACTTGTGTAACATCATCATTATTATGCGCTCTACACACAGGTTGTATGGTTAAGTTGATTTTTGTGGAAAGTTTACAATGCAAAAGTTAAATTCTTAGTGCTTGTTATCTTGTCATGGTCAAAGTCGAAATAGACCGATTGGAATTTCACTTTTATGCAGCTCTTATTTCTCGATTGCTTTTGTAAAAGCAAATAAATATACGAATATCTTTATGTCAATGTCTACAAGTCTGTGCGACTGTGTGTATTTCTTTGTAAGCATAACAAATTTGCTTGTTAGCACAGCAACCAATCGTCTTTAATAGATAAAAGGTCACATTATTATGCATGTGTACTACTTACCCCTAAAAGTATGTAATTAAATTATTTTCTTATGAATTTGAACAAATCCAGACACGTTAAATAGACACATGACGTGTTCAGCCCAGCAAAAACCGCTGAAGAAATATTTCTCAAAAGTAAAAACTAATCTGAAATGCATTCAAAACAGTGGGCTTTCAAAAAGATAAAGGAATTCATTCCGGAATTGCTGGTGGGAAATAATGATATTGAAGGGAAAAAGAAACAAAACTGAAGAAAATATGGATAAATCTGAAAGCAAATGTAAACAAAATGAACGAAAACTACTAAAAAGTTAATGGATTTTAATGAATATCATTGGAAACTAATGAAATTTAATGAAAATTCTTAGAATTGAATAAAAGTTAATTAAAAATAATGAATATGAATAGAAAGGGATGATGATGAATTAAAATGAATGACAAGGAAAAAATAATGAAGAAGTGATAAAAAAAAAAAAAACTAAAGAAAATGAGTCAAAATTAATGAAAAATTAATAAAAATTGCTTTATATTAAATTGAGAAAAATTCTGGAAGATTAATAAAAATTAATGCAAATGAATGAGGAAGATTTAATGATTGAAAACAAATTAAAAAGAATTAAAAATAATTTAATGCTGAAGGAAGTACATTAAAATGAATGAAAATACTACTTACTTTACTTACTTTTAATGGCACAACAGCCCACGGAGGGCCTAGGCCGAGCTTTTCGCATCCACTCATGTTGTGCGTGTTATATTTGTACATGAATGGAAAATACTACTTATATTATTATATTGTATTAAAAATTAAAGTTGGAAAAAAATTTTATAAAATTTAATGCTAATTATTGAGGAAGATTAAAAAAATAGAATTTAAGCGAATGAATGTGAATAAAAAATATATTGAAATAAGTTAGGAAGAATGGAAATGAGTTAAGATGAATGAAAATGAATGGCAAGGAATGATGAATTATGCGATGAAAATTAATGAAAATAAATGTAAATAGTAAAAAATTAAGAAAATTAATGAATATAATTAGGTAAAAATAAACTAAACTAAAAAAGGCTAGCAAATAATTGAAGAATATTGTAAAAAAATAAATATAAACCTTTGTGGAAAGTATAATTCAATTTAATAATCGTGAATAATAAATGAATGAAAATGAATTGAAAAGAATGGAAATACTTAATAAAGGTGACTGACAAAAAGAATATGATTGAAAATGATCAAAAATTAATGATGATGAGTGCAAATAAGTAGTAATGAATGAAAATGAAGGAAAAATTAATGAAAAATATGGTAACTAATGACACTACATAAAGGAAAAAAGAGTGAAATTGAATGGAAATAATTGAAAATATCATAAATCTATAAAATATACTTAAAGCAGGGCATTTTCGATTAAAATTCAAATTTTTTAATTCGGAAAAAATTAAAAATATATATATTTTTTTATTTTTTTTTTTTCAAATTTGTCACTTCATATTTCAGATTGAAACACGATCGTATGATCTGCCTGCTCTGTGTTCGTGGTTATTCTTTTGCATCAATGTTTATTAATATGAATGACAATGAGTGAATATTAAATTCTATATATACATATAAAAAAACTTGAAAATTAAATTTAATTAAAATATTAAAAATTGATTTATGATTTTGATTTATAAATGATTGAAAAATTAATTTAAATCACAGAAAAGGGATGGCAAATTAATAAAACTTAAATGTAAAATGAATAAACGGAAAATGAAAGAAACTTACTTTACTTTACTTTACTTTTGATGGCACAACAGCCCATGGAGGGCCTAGGCCGAGCTTTTCGCATCCACTCATGTTGTGCGTGTTATATTTGTACATGAATGGAAGGGACCTACAGTTTAAAGCCGAATCCGAACGGCGAAGGAAAAGCTTTTCATAGCAATTTTTACTCTTGTAGGTTTGCCATTGCCTGACAAGAGGTGGTGCCGTGTAGAAAAATTATTTTTTCTACTTTTTTTTTTGATTTTGCCTGTGCCGAGATTCGAACCCCGGACACTCTGCGTAGCAGTCCAACGCACTACCACTACGCCACAGCGGCCACATGAAATGAAAGAAACAGCAATTCTAAATCAATGAAATTCAATCAAATGTCCAAAAGATTATTGAAACAATTCAAATAATAATAGTTACACTAGGTTTGTCCTGGGAATATTATTTTCCATATAGATAAATTGCAAACAACTAACAGAACATGTCTGAAATTTCATGTCTTCTGGCTATCGTTTGGGTTTGGTGTTAATTTTGAACATGAATATCAACATTTATTCCAAAAATTCGAAATTATTGTAGTATTTACATGCCACTTGAACCAAAGTATGTACGATTATAAAATATGCATATTTAAGTACACTTCTGCTATATTTAAGAGACTATTTTCAATTAAATACGATTATTTTATCAATATTTGTTAGATGATTTTCATTTTATGCTGTACTTATTATGTATTGTGTATTTGTGTGTGTGTGTGTGTGTGTGTGTGTGTGTGCACAGTAAGAAAATTAAATTAAATTTTGTATTTATTTGACAACTTATTTGGTAGATATTGTGAAATCCGCTTATGCCAAGGCAAACATTTACTAAAAGCTGCTTAAATTTTGGCAATTTGTTGTCATCTTGAGGAAGCAGAAAAGCGGAGAGGCGGTGGAGGCAGTGGGAGGCAACTGAATATGACTGTAATTTTAAGTAATTTCGAATGTAAGTAGAAGACACTTTTCATATCCATACATATTCAAAGAAATGAATGAGAAAAAAGAAAAACAAGAAATAGCATAAAACTTTTCAAGTTTAAAGTACTCATACCCTGTCCGCCCCGCTCTGCCTTTAATTATGCAGGTCACGTGCAAAATTAAACTTTTTGTCGTTATCGTGATGGTTGTGTTGGTGGCTCGCTGTCGTGATACAAACTCTTTTTCGCAATATTTCTTAATTAACTTCTTGTGAGAAGTCAAACAAATTGCTGGAAAATTGCGGTTGATAATTAACTGTCAACTGAGTAGTTGTCGTTGCCTTGGCCGCCCATTCACCAATTTCTTTCTTACCATTTCTTGGCCTCGTTCCTTAGTTGGCTCCTTCTTTAATATGTCCGTTCGTTCGTTTTTGCTGCCACAGCTCGGCGATAAATGTTGAGCTAGTGCAAAGTGTTACAAAAATAAATGAGCGCAAAAACTTTCATCATTGACAATTTTAAATTGTAATTGAAATGGCGTACAACAAAAAGTAACGAGAAATAAGGAAAAATGTAATGAAACCAAGAAAAAATGTTAAACCTTTTGTATGTAATGGCAATTATTTCTCTAAGGAGAAACATGAAGTGAATGCAAGTGGAAATGGGAAAAGATAAATAAACTACTGTACACTACTTTCAAGAAGTAATTACCAAAAAGTATGTAAATAGTTACTTTTAGGTGATAACGATAAAGTGAATTTGTGTAAAGAAATGAATGCGAAAATGAATGAAAATTTTTCAAAATGACAAAATTAATTGTAATCAGTGGAAATATGTAATATATGGTAACGAAATGAATGGGAATGAATAAAAATGAACGAGAGAGAATGAAAATATATGAGAGTAAATCTATCAATCTTCCTTCCATTCAACACAAGTTTTGCATCCATAGGGGTACACCCTGTGTGTTAAAGGTATTAATAAAAATAAGTAAAAATAAAAAATGGGCAAACCTTCAACAGTAAAAGTTGGCTTTTCAGTTCGCCATTCCGATTCGGCATAAATCTGTAGGACCTCTCCCTTCCATTCATTTACAAAAATATATTCCGCACAACATGAATGGATGCGAAAAACTCGGCCTAGGCACTCCATGAACTGTTGTGCAATTAAAAGATACATGAATCGAAATGAATGGAAATTAATAGTTATGAATTTAAACTAATTAAAATGATTACAAAGGAATGAAAAAAAAAAATTTTAAATAGTGAAAATCAAAGAAAATGAATGGAAATAAAAGAAAGTGAATTATAATGATTAAATGTCAATGAAAATTAATAAAAATAAAAGAGAATGAATAATTTAAAATAATTGGAAATTAATAAAAAAATGATAAATATCAGACCAGAGAAAATTAATGAGAATGAAAAAAAAAAATGAATGTAAACAAATAAAATTTAATGGCAGAGAGAGGAAATGAGTGAAAGTTAATAAACAATTGAATGGGAAGGAACAATATTTAATCGAAATAAACAAGAATTAATGAAACAAATGAATGAAACTGAATGTAGATGAGTGAAAATGAAAAAAGCGAGCTAAAATTAGTGAAAAAGTTTTTATTTACATAATATAAAAACTAGTAAAGATGAATTGGAAATCATTGAAAAATGAAGGGGAATAAATAAAAATCAGTGAAAATTAATGGAAATTAATGAAAACGAATTGGTAATAAATTACAGATATCGTCAACCTACATACAAGTTCAGATTTATATCAAACGAAATATTGAAGTCAATTAAGTAATTGTGAGTGATACTAGTTTTTTAATCGGTTAAATAAAAGTCAAAAAATCAAGTCCGAGAAGTATCGCGTTCAGGTATAGGACGTCATAAAAGCACTTCCTCCATTCTCTTTCACTGCCCCTTGCGATTTTTTGTATTACTCTAGAGACGCAATGAATATGCTCTCATTTAAATAAAAACAAACCTAACCTGAACTAACCTTGAAGACATTTGTTTACTGTTTTTCATACCAACCACACTCTGCGTACATGAGTTTTAATCGAGTAAGGATTGTTTTTAAAGCAAACAATTATAATTAAAAAAAATCTGAATTTCATCCAATAACCATCGAAATTTCAACTACATATAAAAAGTATTTTAGTAAGGTTTTGCTAATAATTGGCATTCGCATTTGTTAACAATTCCTATCTATTTTAATACTTGCATTCGGTTTCGCATTCGCACTCGAATACAAAATTTTATAATTACATACTGTAAGTCATATTTTACATGTTAAAAAAAAATATACTAAAAGTTGGCATCACTGAAACAAGTTTGTCTTTTTTTATGATTTTTTTTTTTTAAGAATTAAAAAAGTTTCACGTTTGAATTCGCAAATTTATGTTTCTAATATTCGCATTCGCTTTTTCATTATTCTCACAACCCTAATATACAGTTTGGCCAGGCCGGTATTTAACTTTCCCAATCAATTTTTTTTGCTGTCAAATTTCATTTTTGAGTACAGACATCCTTAGAAATTATGTTATAAAGTAGAGATTAAGTTTCAAAATAATTGATGAAGAAACATTCCTTCACCAACTGACTTGCGTTAGCTCCTCTGTTGTACAGGGTGTTTTTTTTAGAAGTGTGGTTTTCAAGAAGAAATAAAACGCATATAAGTTAATGTTAAGGCCAAGAATTTAGCTTTATTATAAAGATAAGGATTTGCCATTATGTTTTAAAAACGATTCCAGCCGAGAGGCCCAATTTTCGACCAATTTTTGCAGCAATTGCGCGCCGAATATTATCTTCCAAGGCGTCAATCGTCTCGGGCGTATCTGCGTAGACTAGCGACTTTACATAACCCCACCAAAAATAGTCCAGCGGTGTTAAATCGCACGATCTTGGAGGCCACGCCACAGGCCCACGACGATAATGCGCTCACCAAAAGTTTCGTTCAATATCTTGTTTGTGATAGTTTCGTTGGCTGTATGGCATGTAGCTAGCGCCGTCTTGTTGGAACCAAAGGTCGTCCACATCAACATCCTCCAATTCAGGCACGAAAATGTCATTAATAATGGCTCTATAGCGTTCCCCATTGACTGTAACATTATGGCCGGCTTCATCTTTGAAGAAATATGGACCAATGATTGATTCCCTCTGTTGTTCAAGAGTAAACCTCTTCATTATGAAAAGGCAAATTAAACTGAGCATAAATCAAGTGACAGCTGTCAAAAAGACCAATTCCGAAAAAAGTTTTGGCGGATTGAAAACCATACTTCTAAAAAAAACACCCTTTAGCATAAAGCTTTTTCATTAGTCAAGAGTATGAAAAATTTATTTAAGACTGATTGAAAGACTTGAATTGACAACAATACAAATTTTCATTTCCCCCTTCTCTGCCCATCAACGTAACAGTAAATGATATGAGCTGCCAATACGTAACACAAATACACGTACACGCATTGAGAAAAAAAATTTTTGAGTAAAATTGAATTATGGCATGCTGAGGTAAGTAAATACTAATAAAAAAAAACTAAAAGAAATTGAGAATTTGTAGCCAAATAGGATTTTTTCTTTAAATTGGATTAGAAAAGAAAGTAGCATATAGAAAGAGAGTAGAAAAATGGACAAATCTGAATTTGCCCATAAAACCTAGTATTTAAATTTGCTGTCCCTTTCTACGATTCTCTAGTCAACCGCCTGCATCCCCTAAGCACTTCAGTGGTTAATTGTGTGTGTATTGGTACTTTGTGTTATGAAACAAAAAGCATTTGCCATGCATACTCCGGGTTTACGTATGAGTATGTAAAGGCGTGTGTGCGTGTCTACTTGCGCGTGTGTGCGTGTATGCGTTTTTGTTTTATGTATAGGTACTTTAAGCAATCAACAATTGCATTTGCATGTGACATCATTATCATCAAGCAACGTTTACTGAACTGCAACCACACTTCCAACTGAAGCAGCAACAACGGCGCCATTAAAATTACCATGCAGTTGATCTATGCTAAATCGCCCCTTTGCTGCTCCCCCGCTTTGTTTTCCAGCTCCCGGAATAATGCATCGCTCGCAACTTATACGCCCACAAAATAATACACAATGCATTTAAATATAATCTTTTGTTGGATGCTGTTTTTACTTCTGCATACTCGTAGTTTTATTTACAATCGAATTGCACAACCTTACACAGAAGAATCAGAACAGTCAGCAGTAATGTTATCGTTACGCTTGCACTAACGGTAGTACATACATACGAGTACATCCATGCCCTCACTTTTGCAGGGGGCAAAGAGGTTTGAGCGAAAAAATGATAAGTGTTTAGATTCATCTCGACAACCAACAACCAACCCCAACAACATTACGCAAATGTATAGTAAATGTACAAGTAAGCACAGAATATTGTGAAATAGAAAAATACTCATTCGCTCATTCAATCATTCATGCATCCATTCATTCCTCCAGTCAGTCATTCACTTATTCATGTTTTATTGCGTACCGGTAGATGGCGTTAACGCTGGCTGAACACAAACGATATTATTCACAGAATCTATCTGCTTTCAACTTGTAAAATGATGATGAACGCATAGCTTCCTAACAAGAGAAAAAAAGAGAAAAAATATTGAAGGGTGAAGCGGAGCAAAGCAACGCAACTCAAGTACTGTACATACATAGGTACATGTTTGTGTGTGTGTGTGTGTATATGTGTGCACATAGCGTAGCTTAGGTAGGAGTCACATTCAAATCCATTCATTCGAAGGAGGACAACATTAACGACAGTGATTGAAGATGATGGCTTTCCTGCCATTTAGTGGTGTATGTATGCGTATGTATATGGCATGCAAATCTAAGTGTGCATGAGTGTGTGTGGATGTGTGTATGCCGTATACACTCATTGATCAAATTCATAGATGTATGTAGAGGTACTTGATGCATGTATGTATGTACTTATATGTGTGTGTGTGTGTGCGCTCCAGTAAAGCTAAATAGTTTGTGAGATGCAAAAGCTAAACAAATGAACAAAAATTCAAGGGGGAGAGAAGGTAAGAGGCAAGGAGGGAGTGAAATAAAAAATTGTTGTGGTGCTGGTGATATCGATGAGGCTTCTGGAAATCTCATAGAAAAATATAATGAAAAGACCAAGGAAAAGATGAATATAAACAATAACAACAGCAACAATATCAACAACACTCTTACTCAATATACGCTCATCAATTTAATACAGAAGTAAAGCGTTTTAACTGTAGTAGTAGCTGATGTAATGATAGCAACAGCAGGAACAACATCACCGACAAAAACATTAGCAATAATCACATCTATAGAGCTATACACACACACACACACACACACACATACATAAACAAGAAGTAGAAAATCATATAAGTATAAATCGAAAACAAGAATAATGAACGAAACATATCATATTTATCCTTGACATGCATCGACAATGACAACAACATCCACATGAATGTTGCTACTGATAATGATGATGCTGATGCCGATGTTGTTGCTGGTGATATTTTGTTTGCTGGTAGCTGCTGCTGCTGCTGCTGCTGCTGTTGTTGATATCAGTTCACAGCAGTAGCAGTAGTGAAGCAATATGGCATGCAGCAAAGGAAACAACAGTGAAAGAAGAGAGCACTTGAAAATGATGAATGGAAATTATCGTTTATTGCAACGTATGCAAATGAGTTTTTGAAGATTGAAGAAGCCTTTGTTCCACTCTCGCACTCTCTCACTCACTCTCTCGTTGCATCACCACATCACATACATACATACTTGTCATATGTATGGATGTACCGATGCTGATGATAAATGCTCTTCCTGTATTCCATGCATGTATACATTTTATACAGAAATATTGTATATCAATTCAGAAATCTATAAACAAGAAATATGCACAACCACAAGTGTCTCCACCTCTTCATGCGAACTACGAGTATGTACGAGGACATACAAGTAGCGCAATTATGAAAATCTAATGCTAGTGTGAATAACTGTCAATGCATGCAGTTATGCACGACTACTTATGTAAATATAATATGGAGCAGCAGAAAAGCAACAGTAAAAGCAGCTGCTACAGTTGAATATTGAGTATGAATGAGAATATCAATGGTGAATGAAAAGAAAAGTTCAAATTAAAATATTGAAGTACACTTGTAATTGAACAAAAGATAGAAAAATAAAGCAAAGGCTACATGCCTTTTTGAAACTTGAGAATAAAAATGTAAACGAAATAAAAAATATGGAAAATTACACGAAACTGTTGAAACTATGAATTTTGAAATTAGTGTCTGCCCTGAACGATTTAAACGAAGCGAGAGAGAACAGTAGAGAGAAACAAAGAGAAAAAGGGAGATTAAGAGTCACAATTTCTATAGTCGTTCAATAGTTTAACGAAACTAATACTAGGCACTGCGTTTTAGAAGCCCTTAACTACCAAAGAAAGTAAAAGGGAAATGAAAAACATCTATACGCGACGGCACGAAAAAATCAGCCGGCCCGTAAAAAGCGTAGAAAGCGTAGGCATCATCCTGGATTCTATGCTAACATGGATAAGGAATATTGAAGACAGAACTAAAAATGTGTTTAATATAGGGGATGGATATTATCGCCATATATTATTCACGGAATGCACACTAAAGTAATCACACCTATAATACTTACGGGTCTATCGTATGCTGGATAGCGTTGGCAAGAAAAATTATTAAGTCTTGTGCCCGTACAAAGCGTAGAAAGCGTAGGTCGCTGTAGCAAGACGCCAGACCTAATACTATCGAAGGGAACGAGATAGCCCTAAAAGAGTCTGATATGGATGTCAGTGAAGCCGGCGCCACGGTACAACCTCCGTGTGAAGTATTATGGAGAACGGTAGTGCGTTGGATTGTTACACAAAGTGTCTGGGGCTCGGGTCTCGGCACAAGCAAAAATCAAAAAGTGAAAAAAAAACACCACCTCTTGGCGGGCAACGGTAAACCTAGAAGAGTGAAAATTGCCTATGAAAAGCTTTTCACAACATGAGTGGATGCGAAAAGCTTAGCCTTTGTCGCTACAAAGGCTCATAGTCTACACAGATGCACTGAAGTTCATTGTGGTGAAGGCATAACATTTGCCACAATGGCTGTCAATCTCTTAATTGGTGCCCTGTGTGATTGCATTCCCCCCTCCTTCTTCCTCCCACCCATCAATCTTCCTTCCATTCAACACGATGCTCTGAATTCATAGGGTTTCAATAAAAAAATAAAATTAAAAAAAGTGTAGATGGGAATCCCAGTGCGAGTAGATCGTAGATTCAATATGCTATTTATTCATCTGCTCCCGCTTCATTTGTTCATTTAGTAGAAAAAATAATTTCCTACACGGCACCACTTCTTGGCAAGCAATGGCATACCTACAAGGGAAGAGTAAAAATTACTTATGTCAAGCTTTTTTATGTCTATTCCGAGATGCCATACCTAATACTATCGAAGAGAACGAGATAGCCCTAAAAAAGGGACTGATATGGATGTCAGCGAAGCCGGCACCACGGTATAGCTTTCGTGTGAAGTATTATGGAGAATTGGTGAGTAACTTTACTATCGCAACGATATATGGTATATTGTTAACCGGATCGACTGCGAAACTTCAATCGACAAGGTTAGACAGGAGGAGAACAATAGCTCTGTTGGGGCCTAACAAGTCTGCAGTATAGGTGCTTACACTAGTCTTCACGGGACACTGTGTAATTACACCAAGGCTTCGGCAGTGGTAAATTCCAACATGTGGACTAGGCAGAAGTTGTCATGAGTAGGAAGAGCAGGAAATGATAGTTCACCTTCTATGTCAAAAAAGTGGAGAGGAAAAGATATCAGTGCATGGGGTGAAAATTCTTTACACGTGCAGCAAAGATTACGAAAGTAGAGACAACGGACCTTCTCGTATTCGTATGAATAGCCAAGTGGTTTGATAAGGACGGACCGTGGATTATAACTGAGTATACTCAATATCATGCGTTCTCCTCGGCACTCACAAAATATTCGCAATGGCTTTCGAATGGAAGTATGGAGCTGATCCACACATGCTCTCTTAGCCTAACCTAACCGCAAAAAAAAGCTACCGGCATTTTTGGTCTCTCTCTATTTTGATTTAATTAATGTTCAATGAATTTTTCCATGTTTACTCTTAATCATTTTCTTTCGCGTTAACTAGTTTTTCTTCATTTTCTTCTTTTATTGATTTGCATTCAGTTTCATCTGTGTTTTTTTTTGTATCGATTAATTTTCAATTAGATTTCTTCTTCTCATTTCTTTAATCTTCCGTGATATTTTGAGATATTTTTGATTATTTTTGATTATTTTTAACTAACTTTAAAGATCTTTCGTTCATTTTCTAATAATTTTCGGTCATATTCCAATAATATTTTTATTCACTTTCATTGTTTTGTTTTCATTTTCATTGAAATTAATTATTTTTTGTTAATTCGTCATAGTGATTCTTCTTTATTATAGTAATATTCTTCTATTTTCATTTAGCTTCATTCTTTCATTTATTATCATTCATTCTGTTTCAATATCATTCATTTTCTTTCCTTTCAATTTCAGTTTTGTTAATTTTCATTTACTGTTTCAGTTCAGTTTCAGTTCTATTCATTTGCTTTTAGTTTCATTCCTTTTTGTTCCTTACCATTTATTTTTATAAATTTGTTTTATTGACTCGTTTTCATTCCTTCAACTTAAATTTCTCTAATTTTTATTCATTTCGATTTTATTTCGATTCAATTTCTTTCTCAGCCATTTTTATTCACTACTGTCACTTATTTTCATTCAATCTCATTCCTTTTCAACTTTTTTCTTTTGTTTTCATTAATTTCCATTAATTCTTATCTTATCTGTCATTTGAAATTCCACTAACGCTTACAAAACTTGATGATAGTCCTATATTATTATAATTCAGCAAACAAGGAATCAAAGTACCGGCGCGTTTACAGAATGCTTTAAATTTTCCACCAAACCGATTTCTACGGTATTTAAAATTTTCTATATCGGAACGAATATACACGCTTAACCTGAACGTGCAGGGTGTTTATGTCTGTATGTACTCGTAGTATTGATAATGCAACAAAAACAAAAAAACAAAAAAAATTTAAAAAAGGAAAGCTAAAGCAAAAATCTCATTTTGTTTATAAATTACCAATCTCTGACTACCCGCTCATACCACAAATAACAGCAACAACAACAACTAGTAGAAATTGCCAATGTGCTGCAGCTCCCCATCACACTCCAATCCTCTCTACCATCATTGAACTGCTCAATAGGATTTTAAAATTGATGGTACTCCATTGGCTGCTGTGGCTAAACAAATTCAAAAGCCACATAAGCTAACGCACGCACACACACACAAACACAGTGACATTCTGGGTAAAGCTTTACCCCATTCTCACTCAATCTGTAGCGTTCTGTAGCTGCACATCATCATCAACGGCATCATCGTGATGCTGAAAATTGCCAACGAAATAAACGCAAAATAAACACATTAAAGTTGCAAATTGAATTTCGCATAATCTTGGCAAAACCGAGAAAGACAGAGAAAGAGAGAGAGAGAGAGCCGAACTCGTAGAAGAAGTAAATTTTCAGGCAAACCAGATAACAAAAAAAAGATGATGAAGAAGAAGAAGAAGGATCAACATTATCAACAACAACAAACATACTCGTTTACTCATATACTTAATATAAAAAAAGAGAATTTCTGATTAGTTGGCATTGCTGTTGGAAGCTACTGCTACTGCTGCTGCTGCAGCTGCAGCTGAATCTGATGTTGAAATTACTCGACTAAAATGTGAAAGTGTTGGTTGCTGCCTCATTCGCATTGAGGCGAATCGAGAGTACGTGTATCTTGTATGTATGGTAAATACTAGATGTGGCTGCCGTGCCGATGTCGTAGTTGTGTTTATTGGATATGTACTGCTCTATTTATTTACTTTATTTACTCTTGTCTTGTTTTTTCTTCTTGCTTGTTGGTCGTTTTCTTTTCCATTTATTTTTTATTTAAAACTAGTATTTTTTTTATATGATTCTGTTTTTAAATTTAACTGCAAGTTTTTACACATGAAAACATAGAGATGCATATGTATGCATGTGTGTGAGTGTGTGTGTGTGTGTGTGTGTGTGTGTAATTTGAAAATATCTGGGATTTCGCATGAAAAAGAAAGTGAAATTGAATTTCCTCTGCTATTGGCCAAAACGTCGCGGAATCACAGTGAGTTTGCAAAAGTATTTTATCTTTGTATCAATTGGAGGGTAGAAGTTTATTAATTGAAAGTATGAAAACATAAGACCGTGTCTCAATTCTGACCTCTCGCATTAAATCAAAGATATATAGCAAACACGGCATTTATGAAGGCAAATTTGGCCTAAAGTGAAATTAATTGGAATATGGCTGAAATCTATTGCTGTTATTACTCGTAAATGGTAGAACACATCCAAAAACCCAATTTCTCAAATCATTTGGCTCATATACTACTGTGGGCAAAAGTTAGTAAGACTTTGTTCATAATTTTAAATTTTTTTATTCATTCTTCCAAATCTATTTCGTCCCCTTCAAAGTAATCCCCCCCGGCCCCAATACACTTGTGCCAACGTTTTTTCCAATTCTCGAAACAGTTGTTAAAGTCAATTTCCGGAATAGCCTTCAATGCTCTTAGCGATTCATGTTTAATGTCTTCAATTGACTCAAAACGGTGTCCACGAAGCGGTTTTTTGAGTTTAGAAAATAGCCAACAGTCACACGGTGCTAAGTCAGGCGAATAGGGTGGTAGGGTGGTTGCGGAACGATATCAGTCGAATTTTTGGCAAAATGGTCTCGTAAAACCAATGCAGTGATTTTGGAACCAATCGTGCATTCACTCTTCTTAGGCCCAAATGATGTTTCATAATGGTTTTCACTGATCCTTCCGATATTCCAACGATGCCAGTAAGGTCTCTGACTGTTAATCGTCGATTCTCGATCACCAATTCCTTGATTTTATTGACGTGTTGATCTTCAGTTGATGTTGATGGCCGTCCTGGACGTGGTTCGTCGTCAACGCGTTCTCGACCATCTTTGAACAATTTGAACCAATCAAAAACACTTGCTTGCGACATACAATTATCAGCGAAGGCCTTTTGCCTTCTAAAATGGAACTTCTTTGTTGAATAATTTCACTTGATTGTGAAAATCGCCGAATGCACTTTTTGTGCAGAAACTTCAGAAAGACAAGCGTATACTAAACACTAATGATTATTTTGATGTGACATTTGGCACAGATGTCACCGACAGTCATACCAACCTTAAAAAAATAATATTTTGATGAATGGGTTTCCGCGCGAAATTTAAATTAAAAAGTCTTACTACTTTTTGCCTACAGTAGCACATACTCACATGTCAATAAAAAATATGTATACATTTAAATCGCAGCTCTTATCTTAAAATGCGAATTAAAATAACCAAGATCTGCTGAACTATAACTTTATTGGCAGAAATGTTCAAGAGAACATACCTTTCAGATTTTTGCCATGATTCATGATTACACGCAAAAATAATAATATGTTGGACTGTGCAATGCTTTTATATAATAAGTATAACAAATGAACCATCACAATTGGATTGTAACCATGTCCACATTAGAGGTGCCCATGAGCTATAGAGAAAACTGAAGTTTATTTTAATTTCAAGACCTGAATATAGAAATTTTGCTTTGCACCTAATTGTATCTAAATATAGTATAATAAAAGCTTTTCCATTTTGCCGTTCAGATTCGGCACTAAATTGTAGGTCCCTTCCATTCGTGTACAAAATATAAAAAAGTAGAACACGTACAACATGAGTGAATGCGAAAAGCTTGGCCTAGGCCCTCATGGGCTGTTGTCCTACTAAACGAAAAGAAATAATATAGTACAAAGTTTGGGTTCATATATAGCTCCTGACAAAATTTTAGAACCTCATTGCTGGATTAAATTTAGAGGGTAAACTTGCGTTTTCATTTAATCGTCAGAAAGTCAGAGGAACTAACCAAAAATAGTTGAAATAAACTATAAATTATTTGGGCATCTTTAGTTACCATACAAGTAGAAACCAAAGCGACATCACTTAAATTGTCAGACTTTTATTAATGTGTCATGGTCATGGTCATTTTTTTTATTTGGCTGACGTTGAGGGCGAACCTCGTATGGAAGTAAGTTTATAAAAGGTGAAACAACCAAATGCAATTCCACATACAAGAACAGTTATTAAATAATAATGGAGTTAAATGTACTATTTCTCCGAACAGTTTCCTTTGTAAGTTTCTAGTAGCATAACATGGATATATCAAGTTTTATATATTGTTTGCTTGTAGCTCCTCCAACTCCTGTTGATGCTGCCGCCGTACATTCATGTCAATGCATCCGCTAATGAGCTTACGAATCTAATCAACGAATCATCCTCTCAGAATCAAACAAGCGAAAATTTAATTCAACTCCACAATGAATCGTTTGTTCAAATTCCACTAAACGAGCAATTGGCAGATCAAAATCCATCACTAAAAAATTTGTCACTAACGAATCAAATAAACAACGGACCGCCAATTCAAAATCCAGTAAAAGAGCAATTGGCTGAACGAAATCTAATAACCGAAAAATCGTTAATACCGACTCAAATAAACAACGAATCAATTGCTCAAAATCCACCATATGAACAGTCGACAGTTCAAAATGAACCAGCAAAAAATTTGGCAATACCGAATCAAATAAACAATGGACCGCCAATACAAAATTCATTAAAGGAGCAATTGACAGATCTGAATCTAATAAAAGAAAAATCGTTAATACCGAATCAAATAAACAATGAATCAGTTGTTCGAAATACACTAAACGAGCCGTCGACAGTTCAAAATCCACCAACAAAAAATTTGTCAATACCGAATCAAATAAACAATGGGCAGCCAATCAAAAATCCAGTAAAGCAACAACTGACGCTAATGAATCTAATAACTTTAAGATCGCCAATATCGAATCAAATAAACCACGAATCAGTTGTTCAAAATCCACTAAACAAGCAATCGGAAGTGCAAAATCCATCAACAAAAATTTTGTCAGTGCGGCCTCAAATATTCAATCCAGTCCCGCCAATCCAAAATTCATTAAAGGAGCAATTGATAGAACTGCATCTAATAAAAGAAAAATCGCCAATACCGACTCAAATAAACAATGAATCAATTGCTCAAAATCCACTAAATGAACAGTCGACAGTTCAAAATCAACCAACAAAAAAGTTGTCAATACCGAATCAAATAAACAATGGGCAGCCAATCCAAAATCCAGTAAAGCAACAACTGACGCTAATGAATCTAATAACTTTAAGATCATCGATATCGACTCAAATAAACCACGAATCAGTTGTTCAAAATCCACTAAACAAGCAATCGGAAGTGCAAAATCCATCAACAAAAATGTTGTCAGTGCAGCCTCAAATATTCAATCCAGTCCCGCCAATCCAAAATTCATTAAAGGAGCAATTGATAGAACTGCATCTAATAAAAGAAAAATCGCCAATACCGACGCAAATAAATACCAAATCAATTGTGCAAAATACACTAGTCGGAGAATCAGTAACGACTGAAATAAACAAACAACCGGCAGTTCAAAATCCTGTAAATTATCTAATATTAATCCGAAAAATATTTAATTTTTTACATGCATTAATACCAAAGATTCCGGGAAAGGGAAATAAACTATTAACGAATATATATTGAAGCTTGCACTTCGTATTACTAAGAATTTGGTGCGATGGTGTAAAAGCTCCATGCGCAATGATGATAGCTGTGTTATTTGCGATTCCATTCGGCGTAAAATCAAAAGAATAAAACCAAATTAAATTTCAAAAACGTAAAAACAAAATTAGAGAAGGATTTAAAAGGAGAATTGATGAAATTAAAAACAGAAAAAAAGAAAAGTCAGAACCCTTAAAAATGAGCTTTTCTTTTAGAGTTTTTCCTTTGTTTTCCATTTATTTTTGCAATCTATATATTAAGGATAATTACATAATGTAATATAATATAATATATAGTATAATGTAATTTATATTATAACAAAATAAATTAGTTACAGTCTACAATCTACGAACAATGTTAGCCAAGACCGCATCAAATTATCTGACGGTGTAATCGACAATTGAACAAGTTTTTGTAATTTCTTGTAGCTGATGCATGAACCGTCACAATTGGATAGTAAGCACATGCATGTTAGAGTTGCCCCTGGCTGTTTGAATATAGAGCGCAAGGTATTTAAATTGAGAATCGGCACACCATATTTATGTCTAGTTAATATAAAGTTTGGAGTTATTCGGACTACATCCTCGTGGGTCGTGATAAATGTGTTTTATTCCGACTTTTGAAAACTAACGATTAAATTTGAATTATCTGGGCACCTCTCATCCACATATGCATGTAAATATAGTGAGAAGGAAAATGTTCCAACCTACCCGGTGAAACTTTTATTATTGTTTAAATTAGTCATGGCTACTTTTGTTTCATTCTGGTACATTTTTAATTTGATTGTAAAGCTTGTATGAAAAAAGTCTACAAAAGAAGAAAGTACAAGTCTACTACTTCGTAATGGAATTATATGTTCTATATTTCTACGAATGATCATCAACTAGTTTTAAAATATTGTGCACTTATAGCAAAAGAACATATTTACCAAAAATATATTTGACAATAAAAAGTACATACATTCTGTCGAAATGTACGGGGAATCGGTTAATAAAACACAAAATATTTATTATTCAAAGTAGGCCCCTTAAGAAATAAGTAGGCCCCTTAATAAACGAAAAATACAATGATTAAAACATTTTTCAAACACATTTTCCCGAATCGACTTCCCTTCTTGCCGCACATTTGATTTTATGTCTTCTATTTACTGAAAACAGCCACCACTGCCTCGAAGTGATAATTTGAGTTTTAGAAAGAGAAAAAAGTCAGCAGGAGCCATATCAGGTGAATACCGTGGTTGTTTGATGATATTTGCTGAGCTTTTGCCTAATCTTACTTACTTACTTGCTTACTTACTTAGCTGGCACTATAACCGATGATCGGTCTTGGCCGCCTCTATAAAGCTTCGCCAGTCGCCTCTGCTATACGCGCGCTGGCGCCAGTTCATAAGGCCAAGTGCAGTCAGGTTGCCCTGTACCTGGTCTTTCCAACGGAGATTAGGACGTCCTCTTCTGCGTGTTCCTCCACCGTGGCTCGAATACAACACCCTTCTAGCCGGAGCGTTTTCTTTCATTCGCCCAACATGACCCAGTTGGGCCAGTCTTAGGTCCTGGAAATGGGCCGATATCGTTAAAATTTATTGTATGTTTCGTAACTAATATTAATATGTCACTAAATACTGAAAAAATTAGAATATTGATTGCTAAAGCCTTTAACCTACTCTGTGTTCTGACGTAGGCTAGGTTTAATAACAGTGTTTGATTAGATTACTGATCATTTCGGCTTGGAGATCAATTGTGGTCTATTGTGAATCTCTTAATTTCGCGTTTTTTGGTACACTACCGTCAAACTAATTCGCATGATAACTTACTGAAACAAGTCGGTACTTTTTACAAATTTCAGCACATCCCGTATCTTTATCACGGAGATGTCTGCCAGGTTATCGAAGAACCTTTCACGCAGTGCGCGGGACATTCAATGCAATGCAAAGCATCCACAAAATAGATATCGGGTTGATTCGATTTCCTCTACATCACTTCAGCTTCGACAGTAATCGCTGAACTCTAATTGTAAGTTCCATAGTTCCAATGGGACAGAGTCTCGTAATCACTGCAGTCACTAAGCGCACTGATGATCTATTGTGGGCTACAAGACTCTTCGTTTGACTTTGGTTAAGATCTGGACATAACAAATCAGCTGCGATGCAGTCATTTGAATAACTTCATAATCTCTATCTCTCAATAAAAAATTGATACAGTTGAAGCACCGTACTCAAATATCTGAGCTTCTTGAAATTCCTTACCTCTTCAGTTGTAGCACCTTAGTAAACTTTCACCTTCGGTCAAGGATTAAATTTTTGAACCGCGCCCGCAATTTCCTTTTGGAATTTAAATATTTGAATTTTTTTTTATTCATTTTTGCCATATCACCTTCTATATATTTATATTGCTTGGTTTTTGTTGTTGGAGAGCACTCACTCAAACCCTTTCACATTCACATTTCCGCTGTACACGCAGCGAACACTTTTGTTGTTGTTTCAACTCAAGGATATGTGAAAGAAGATAGCAAGAGGCGTACCATGTTGCCAGTAAAGCAGCTGCTGCCGCACCGCAATATGTTGTTCCAACCATTCTAATATGACTTTGCGTTTTTCATTTCACTCAATTTACAAACCATGAAGTCGCAATATATAGAAACAACAACAACAACAATTACAACGAATGCTTCCGTTAATATAAAATGCAAATTTTTAGAAAATTGTTGTTCAAAAAAAAAAAATTTATGCCCCTTATTCAAACCCTGAACATGAATTGTAAGCAATATGACCTTTGTGGTCAATTTGGTTGTTGGCCACATGAGAGTGCCCCTAAAACTGTAGCAACAGCAGTGGAAGCTTACATAGAAAAGACGTTGCCAAACGAACACTCACATACCGAAACTGTGTAATATGTTGAGCAGCCTTGTCCCTTGCACTGCACAAGCAATCCGGATGTTGTTCATATCCGTTGTGTAAACAGGCGGAAATGTCCGAAAAATGGAAATTTTAATAAAATTACTTATAGAAAAGTTCAATTTCTATGTTTGTGTGTGTTTGTATGGGTATATGCGTGGGGGTGAATAGAATTTTTGAACACATACATATGTGGCAAAACCATACCCAGTTGGAAGTGTAATCAAGTCAATTTCAAGGTAATGAAAGAGAGCAAAAGTTACATTTCATTCCAAAGAATTGTGATTAAATTTTGAAATGTTAAATTTTTCAGTAATGGAAGTAAACAAATTTCAACTTACAATTAAAAATTTAAATTTCAATTCTTTAGCAATGGAAGTCACATCATTTCAAATCGTTGATAATTGAACTAAGAAAACTTCAATGTTTGATAAAGCAGGTATGAAATTTTCAATTGCGTGGTTCGGATTCGGCATTAAACTGTAGGTCCCTTCCATTCATGTACAAATATAACACGCACAACATGAGTAGATGCGAAAAAGCTCGGCCTAGGTCCTCCATGGGCCGTTGTGCCATTAAAAGTAAAGTAAAGTTGGTAAAAGTTGCAGTACCATTAAAATTAAATAACTTGGTCATGGAAATAGAAAAGAGAAACGTAGTTCCATAATAGTGGACATTAAAATATTCCGATTATTTGGTAATAAAAGTCAGAAGAATTCAATTCCTTGTTGATGAGAGCATGAAAATTAAATTTTTTTAGTAATGACAGCAAGAATTACTCAATCCGAGAAATTCCACGGTTATCAAAGTAGGGAGACATCCGAATCCATTCCAAGGAATTGTGCTCCGAACTTAATTTCATTGAATGGCTATAAAAAATACAATTCCTTACTAAAGAATCTAAGAAAAATCGAATTCTTTGGTAATGGAAATTAGAAAAATTAGTTAAATTTAACTCCCTGGCAAGAGAAATTTTTTTCTTTGGCAATGGAAGAAAAAAGTTAATTTCTTATTAAAAAAAAAAAAAAATAACCCTTCGTTTTGAAGAATTGCAATTAAGAATTAAAAGATTTGATTTCTTAGTAAGTACGACAGAAGTAATAAAATTTTATTTTATTTTTATTAATGAGGAATTTAAAAATTTAATAGAATTTTGCCCAGATCCAAAGATTTCAATTGGAATGAATTTGGATTTACTAAGCTCAGCTTGAGCGCAAAATTTTGAAATTAAATTGTTTTTCAATATTTACTTCAATCGTTACTTTAGTCTTGTGATTTGGCATATCTTATTATTATTATTATTATTTTTCAGCAATCTAATGCTAATGTTGAAGTGCATGGAATAAATCTTCTTCAAGTGGCAATAACTGGAAGCAGCTTCTAACAATATAGGGGTAAATTATCACTCAACTTCAAGAAGCCTTCCACAGTGAGCATTAACTGTGTGATTTCCTATTGGCAAGTCTGGAATATGTACTTTATTTTTCATGTTTGTGTATCAAGGCCGTACTTAGAGGGGAGAGTTTTGGGGGTTCTGATCACCATTTATGATTTATGGTACTAAAATATTACATTTACAAGATCGAAACCTTAGTCGAACCATTCACTAAATGAAAAATGTTGTCTAATAATTTTTTTTCTTTAATTTATATTAGTTATTTCATCCCCCTCGCAATACATTTCTTGTTACGGCCTTGTTTATGTGTATGGTACATAACTGATTTTATTGCCAATGCATGGAGTGGCCAGATGACGCGGTATTTTTTGTTATATTATTTTCTTAAATCGAAAAATCAAAAACTATACCATGATTTTCACATTATTTGAAAAATAGAAAAATGTGATGAAATTGTGTAAAGAAAACAAAAAAAAAATATTGGAAAATTATTTGAAAAGGTTAAGTGAAAGTTAAATTGCGTAAATTTCTCAAACATGTGCTCGTAATTCGAATTTTATAACAATTTAACCGAAATATAAATTATAATTCCCACTTGCCTCGTCTACCGATTCCTTCAAGCCAAAATGCGCAGTTAACAAATCACCACCAGAATTTTTAACTTTTCGTTTTTTTTTTTTGTAATTTATTTGCAAACCCTTTGCTATTTTTATAGCCAATTTGGAACACTGTCAGTGGTTGCTTGACCATTTCCTGGTTGAAAAATAATTTTTTTTTGAAAATTTGTTTTACGTTTTTCACTTTTTTTGGTGGTTGTTGTTTTTTTCTGTTTGAGCGGCGCATTTTTTCTAAAGCATTTCCGGCCAAATGACACTTTCTTTATTGACCACTTGAGATTTGGCATGGAATGTGTAGTTTCGATCGACACACACACATACACACACGCAAGCACGTGCACATGCCAGAACACATTACACATGTCTATATATGTATACCTAAAAGGAGGAGCACTTCATAAAATTTGTCCACTGTCTTGTGCTTAAGCGAACGAACTGAGCAAATGTTCAATTCTTCTTCCATGGTAGATAGTAAATGAGAAAAGGAAGGCAAAGGCAACGCAAGTACTTTGTAGTTTTCGCTATAACTAAAGTTATGCAGTTGTTGTAATCACTAACATACACATGCATACTCATATGTGTGTGCGGGATAGTTTTGTGGCTATGTATATGCGGAAGCAGGTTGACTTTTATGTTCAAAACTCGCTCTCACACACACACACACAGACACACACCCACACACTTGCATCATTTGGCCATTCAATTGAGAGTTCATGTGTAAAATATTGCACGACACTCGCCAGTCTTTAGTTCTTGATTTTTCACCCATCTCCTTCGCCTGCGTCTTTAGCACTTTCCTTGCGCTTTTCTCCAACACACTGCAACTTCATAAAAATGTATAAAAATTCAAGTGGCTATATATTTTGTTTAACGCTTTTTTCTTTCTCTACTTTGTTGATAAAAAGTCAGCAACCAAACGAACGAACTTCATTGCTTTCATATTTTTCCGAATTTCTTTGGCTTGGGCTACGTGCGTGTGTGTGAGTAAAAGATTTTATTTGAATTAACATTTTTCATTCACTTTTTCGCCACACAAAAATGACATTCACAGATATGAGTTTGATTTTTTTTTATCGCCTTCTCGAACGCGTTGACAATTTTAATGTTGCAATTTGTTTGAATTTATGCTGAGTGTTAAGTGCGAGTGTGTAGTGCAGCATGATGGTGTTGTGAGTGTTGACTGTTGACTTGGTGAATGAATGTTGTGGTTGGAGGGGAACGGGGTGTTGGAAGAGCGTTGAGGTAATGCACTCGCATGTTGCCCACCCATCATCACATGAGTGTGTAAATTGCAGTCAAAGTTAAGTGCCGCCCAAAAAAATTGCTGCTCCTGCTGCTTGCATTTGCTGACTGACTGAAAGTCATAAAATGTCAACGCAAATGGTAAGTAATAATTTTTTGCGTATATACGAGTACGAATATGTGCGTTCTATTTGTTTGTGTTTGTAGAGTTTTTGTGAATAGCATCGTGGTAAGTGGCTAAGTGTGGGCACAGTACAAAGTAGTGAAAACAGTGTGAAGTTGGCACATAATAAACGTTCAAAATTAAGACAATAAGTACAGAGACACAGAGTTCCTTCGACCAAAATTCTAATTATTTGACCTCTGTGCACTTAATGCAGCATATTCGGGAAGAAACTTGTGATCAGTAATAATTTTATGTGTCTCAAATGAATTTCGTATCAACGTTCACCATTTGCTTTTTACATTTGTATAAATTTGATATGAAAATTTTTTTTATTTACAAAAAATGTCCGAGAGATGGCATTGAGTGCAAAGTTTTAAAAGCATTGCATCAATCGGCTTATGGCATAACCGACAAAAGATTCGGTTTATCCCTTTCAGCTATTGAATGATACTGGCATATGGTCTTGGAGCCTTGGAGTCTCGGAGAAAAGTAATGGAAGATAGTGTGAACTTGTTAAAGGAAACTAATTTAAAAGTATTCTTCCAATCAAACTGGTGTCGCAGTTTAAATTCAATCACCTATTTTGCTTGTCATGGAGTCGGGAAGCATCTTGTGATTTCATATTTATGCCTTTCGAATGATCACTACCTACAATTCCTGTATAAACTTTTCCTTTTAAATTCTTTAATTTCGCTTAAAATTTCAAATACAAAATTTCTCAATCTTCTTTAAATAGTCAAAAGATGTCGTTAAATTTAAAGTTTTGGATTAATACTTATCTACATAAGAAACTTAATTACGAAAAATTTAAGTAGAGTCTCGGAAAAGATTTGACCAGAGAACATAATGTAGTTGAAAACAATGTGAACTTGGTAAAGAAAATTGTTTGTTTTCTTTCATTCAAAGTGGAGTTGAACCTGAGTTCCAGTCCTTCTGTTTCACTTTTTCTCATTTGCATTAAATCAGGAAAAATCTTGTGATTGTCAATATTTATCTGTCTCCAATTATCACTTTTGTTGTTTTTTTTTGTTTTCTTTCATTCAAAGTGGAGTTGAAACTGAGTTCCAGTCCTTCTGTTTCACTTTTTCTTATTTGCATTAAATCAGGAAAAATCTTGTGATTGTCAATATTTATCTGTCTCCAATTATCACGAATATCCAATTATATCTTTATCATATGTCTGTATTAATTTGATATCAACTTAATCGTCCCTGTTATGAAATCGGAAAAACGAACTTCATTCATTTTTTTTAAAACGGTTAAACGTTAATCAAATTTATAAATTTTAGCAATTTGTTGCTGTATGTGAATCGAACCTAAGGCATTTGGAACTTCAGTCTGGCACTCATTCGCCCGACCAACGAGGTTACCTTGACCTTGATAGTTTAGTGGGTAACGCATTAAACTCTCAGCCGTGAGGTTGCAAGTTCGATTCTCGTTTTGGTCTGGTGATTAATTCTCATTCATAACCTTCTTACATTTTTACCGATATGAAGTTAATGAGAATTATAAGAAAGTGTTCCAGTTAATCATCACAACCATCCATGTACATACATCGATGAATCTACATTTGCATCAATTTAATGCATAAAATTCCTGAGCCCTATAAAAACAAACAAAAGATTGCGTTGTATCCACAGTTTTAAAGAAACTGGATTGATTTCGAAAAACACGAAACAAGGAATAGAGATAACATTCAACAAATAGATTGAAATTCATAACAATACCATACATGGCTTATTCTACAATATATTTTATACCGAATAATAAATATTTTCCTCTCCCGAAATACTTATAGCTGCTGCCATCAGAAATATGGTACTTAGTAAGATAAACGTTCGTTTAATGCTGCAATAAAGCATAAAATAGGTGGAAAATGTTTGGTTACCGTGGCGTAGTTGGTAGTACGTTGGTCTACCACGGGGTTCAAACTTCGGCACAGGCACCATCTCTTGGCAGGTAATGGCAAACTTACAAGAGTAAAATTTGCTTAACAAAAGCTTTTCACTTCATCGTTCGGATTTTGCATAAAACTGTAGGCCCTTCCATTCACGTACAAATATATCACACACAACATGAGTGGATGCGAAAAGCTCGGCCTAGGCCGAAGTAGGGAAGTGAGGAGATGGATTCTAAACTAAAGCCACCTCTATTCACTTTGTTGAATCCTCAAAATATAAATAAAAATAAATTCTTCGCCCAGTTTAAGAATGCGGTCTGTCATTCCAAATAAAATAAAGATACATTTATTAGTAATGAAAAAAATTACGTCCAGTACAGAAATTTAGACACACTGCCTTTCAAACTGTGTTTTCAACTCCATCTGTTGCATGCATTTAGCAAAAAATTGAAAGCAAGAAAGAATTTTGTAATACCTGAAGATCAAACCAATGCTTTTGCAAGTTTATGTACAACGGCATCTTTTCATTGCCCTCAAGAAAAGCTTCGAATCCTATGTTTCCTATGTTGTCGTTGGTATCACTACCAACGCTTTAAGAACCTTCAAGGAAAAGAGTAAGGCCTATGGAAGGTTGCCGATGCTATTAATGTTTTAGGAAAGTTTAAAGGGTTGTTGTTATTGGTATTACTATCACAAATCTGCTTTTGAGAAACTTTATCAAAATATTAAATATTGTATTACGAGTACTTTGCATTCTTGAGAAAGTAAGCGGTAGCTTTTTCTTTTATTTTGTTTTGGGGTAACTTTCATATAGCTTCTTTAGTTTTTGAATTGCTTTTAATATTATTTCTTGATTCCGATATTCAAAATCTACCGTTGATGGAATATTTGAATTAAGTTCGTCTTCGGATCAGTTTAACACTTTCTCTTTGCCTTCGTAAGGCAAGTTCGAGTAAGCTGCGTAACATAAAGGTAAGTAAGCTCTACTCCCATTGACATCATGTCCAAAAAAGGATACGGAGAGTAAGGCTTCCACGCTGATTTGAAAGGGGTCTGGAGCTACACACTTTAGAAGTATTCTGTTTTCTTTTTCTTTTCTCTTTCTTCTTTTAATTGCACAACAGCCTATGGAGGGCCTAAAGTAAATATGTAAGTTTTATATATGTAATAAGTATATACTTCATTTTCTGAAACGATGTTGCTGAGTTTATCTGGTACCTAAACGTAAAAAATTACAAATCAAAAATATCAGTAGAATAGTTAGTTTTCTACATTTTATGGGAAAATAATATATAAAGAAAATATGCTCTTCAAATCCATTTCTTCCTCTCTTCCCACAATTAAGGCGTCATCTTGATAAGAAACTGTGTGCTAATCTAAAAAAAAAATGTGTTAGATTTCTTTTCATTTCGGACACACAGTGCAAGAAAGTTGTGGATGTACATACTTAAAATGAAATTTATGAAATCTCACTTACTCAAGAAGAAGTTAAGAAGGTGGAAACTTCAACTGCTTTTATTTTTACTCAAATATACTCACACATATGTGCAGCAACATTTTTTATGATTTTTGCGACTTAATAAAGAAACAAAACGACGTAAACAACAGCGTCTGTTCTGGCAATAAAATAGTACAAAATTTCGGGATGTGAACGATGGAGCTAATTTTTTTTATGTTTTATTTTTTTTTTCCTGTTGATGTTGTTGTTGTTCTTTAACTGCGTTGGCCCAAAACGCAGGGCAATAATATTTTGTTTTGTGTGAGGGCAGCGTTAGTAGCAGTGATCGTTTGTGTATTTGGGGTTTGTTAGCTATATTAGATTTTATGAGCACTTGAGGAATATGACGATTCTGTCCAATTAGAAAGCAGTGTTAAACCACAAAATGTATACTACACTTACAGACATACATACATATATATGTACCTATGTATATGAAAATAAACGCGTGCGTCTGCGTTGTTTAGGGTTTATGTAGAATAAACAATAACAACCAAATAGCCACAACAACAAAATGAAAGCAAATGAAGCATTCAAAATAGCACCCAAGTGAGGCTAATAAGCAAAACATAGTAGCAATAGCAATTTTTAGTACCTCAACACACACACACACACACACACACACCCGGATACATACACATGACAGTTTCTTTCAATGTAGTAGTAGATGCTACAATACAAATTTATGCATGTGTATTTGTATCGCTCAGCTTGGTATTTTTTCTTTCTTTGTAAGTGTGTCGCACTGCATGTAAGTTTTTTTCACTCTCTATGATTCTATGTGTGTGTTGGTGTGACTGCAAAAGACACACAGTAAGTTTGAAGAAAAAATTGTTTGTATGGAAAAAATGGGAATGAGAAAAAGAAAATGAAAAGAAAAACGACTAGAGAAAAAAGCCGTTTGTTGGTAAGTGTATGTTTATGTGTATGTGTGTGTGTATGTGTATGTGTATGTATGTGTGTATGTGTGTGCTTGTGTACGCTTATTTGTTTTTACGACTTTATTGTGCTTGCAAAATGAACATACACAGTTCAACTGTTGTTGGTCCTTCTGTGTATGTGTGTCTCTCTGTGTTTATCTCTCTCTCTCTCGCTTTGTTTCTGTGTTTGTATGCTTTTAGTAATTTGAAGGTTTATGAGGAGTTTAGTTGAAATTGTATGCGATTTCCATGGACAAAAATAGCGTAGCAAATAAAAACACAGAAAAAATAAATGAAAAGAGCAATATAAAAATGTATGTTTTTAGTAACAAATGAAAAAGTAATATTACTTTAATAACAAAATGAAAAAAAAGAGAAAGGAAGACAAACTAAAAACAATATGCTAACATGTGGTCTATATTTATGTGTATGTATGTGTGTCTATATGTAAATGTATGTGTAGCTATGTACAGTATTTCCATATAAAGAGATGTTATGCTGATAAGAATATGGCAAGCAAATTACTTTTGGTATATTTGTATTATTTTATATGAAATGGAATATTTTACAAAATTCATACAAACACACACACACATACTCACTTGTAGGATATGTATGTTTTTGTGATATTCATTCAAAATATGAGATGAAATATATTATATTCGGCTGATGATGAAACTTAAACTGAAACAAAAAAGCAAAATACAGAAGGATAAAATTCCAACATGGAATTGAGTACAGCAGCAGCTACATAAATACGAGTACATACAAAAAAACAGACATACATACATGCAAACATTGGCACATAAATAGAAAAGTTATTATCTATTCCGATCATAAAAGAAAATTGACTGCGAAAATTATATTTGCGCTGGGAAAATTTACATAGAAATTATTTTGTTTTTACACATATACGAGTAAATAGTTATAAGTATAAAAATATATATATAAAAATTGTATTGTGTTTTTTATGTTATATTTTTATGCAGAGAAACGTAAATTTTATACATGCTATTATTTTAAATGTATGTACCAGTTTTTCATGTACGAGGATGTTTGTGTTTTTCTGTTTGTCTGTGCATTTTTCTTATTTCCTTTTATGTATTTGTATGCTACCGAAACTGACAATTTGACGCTATCTCGTTTGTTTCATAACTTTGTTAATAATATTGTTTTTGAATATAGTTTGCTGTTTTCTCATGTTGTATATTTTTTTTAGGTGCTTCAAAATTCTGTTGATATTTATTTTGCATTGGAGATTATCGAAAACGAAATAATCAAATTAAATTATCACTCAATATGTTGCATTTAGTACTTTTTTAAGCAATAATATTTTAATACATTTTTTTGGAAAATCAGTTGCCGTGCAATGAAGTTGGATGGGTTTAAAAAGTACCTATAACATAAAGTTAAGCTTTCGAAAAAGTTTGGTTTAATAATCGTTTTCATTAACTTGTTTTTTGTTTGTTTGTTTTTGAATCGTATTTTCCAAGAGGATTACTGCCAGAGAGGATATGGAATTTACGCTTGGGAGAATTGAGTTTGCTAAATTAAGTAAACATACGATATTCAGACCAAGAGCTTGGAAAAATTCCGAGCAAAATACGGATCAAATCAATAGCTGAACGAAAATCTATACGAAAAACAGGACCAAAAATCTAAACAAAATTCAAATAAAAAATTTTTAATGATTTAAAAAAAATTTGGATCGAAAATCAGAGCAAAATTCAGATTAAAGTTATTATAGAAATTTAGAGCAAAAACAAAATTTCAAAAAAAAAATTAAAAAAAAATAAACTAATTTCAAACCCAAAAATCAAATCAAAAGTAAAACAAAAAATTCTTATAAAAGATTAAACTCAAAAAAAATTAAACAATCGCTAAAAAAAGTAAAAATAAAAAAAAAATAATTTCCAACCAAAAATCAAAATCAAATCAAAAGTAAAACATAAAATTCTTATCAAAGATTACATTCAAATTTTACAAAAAAAAAAAAAAAAAAGGCCAAAAAACCGAGCAAAATTCGTAACAGAATTCGGTAAAAATCTGACACCAAAAAATTAGCTCGGAATCAAAACAAAATTCAAGCTTATAAGAAATCAAACAAAATTTGTAATTTCAGGCAAGAATTAATTAGAATAAGACCAAAAGTCCAACATAAAAGCAGACCAAAATTCGGAACCAAAATCAGCACTTAGTTAAACCAAAAATCAGATCAAAATTCAGATTGAAGAGTAAACTGATTATCAGTTAAAAAATTTAATAAAAAATTTAACCAACATGTGGATCAAAATTTAGACAACATTAATGGGTTAGTGGATCAGAAATAAAATAAAACCAAGACCATAAGACAAAGACTTGAGATCAAAATTATTAAAAAATCAGTCGAAACATTAAACCGGAATTCAATCTAAAATTAATAACTAAATTATGATAAAATATTACATCAAATAAAAATACTTACACCAACATGCGGACTAAAATTCAGATCACATAAAGACCAAAATTTAGATCAGAAATCCGACCATGATCAAAACCAAAACAAGACAGAAGATCAAACCTAAATTCAATTCAAAAATTAGACCAATACATGTAACCAAAATTATACCAATATATAAATAAACGAAGACTCAGATCAAGATACTGACCAAATTTCATACCAAAAGCCGGATCGAAAATTAGACAAAAATCGAGACTAAATTCAGACCAAATTTGAGACGAAAAAAGTCTCATGAAAAATCTGACCAAAATTCATACAAAAATCAAATGAAAAGTCAGATTAAAATCATACCAAAATTCAGATAAAAATTTAGGGGATGATATTGAGACCAAATCAGACAAAAATTATGAAAAATAGTCAATTCACAAATTAAATCAAAATTCTGACCACATTGAATAAGATTGAAAAAGTTGAAAAAAGAAGACTGCAAGACCTTATAAAGCTCTCCGGAAATTAGATAACTAGATATAAACTGATTTTGAAATTAAGATTTATTGCAGTCCAATTGCATAAATTAGATAATTAATTAGATATTACGTTTTTGAAAAGTTCAAAATAAGTATAACACTTTTCGAAGAGGACGCAGCTACTACAGTCTCCTCTAGTTGCACCACTTACTACAGCGTTGTTAATACATATTTATGTGGTGACCTAATGTGACCTGAAGAGAGGTAAAATCTGGAATGTGATTCATTATCCATCGTTTTAAATTCAGTACGGATTTAATAACCTCCTCATGTGGTCATAGAATGGGTTTTAAGTTAAACTAAATGAGTGCTCAAATGAACACACAGTTTTAGTATCTTCGCACACTATGATCTAAAAGCACAAACTAAAGCAATTGAAAGTAAAAAGAACGACGAGATTCATATACTGCACTAAAAAGGTCTTACTCAGCTCTGAGATTGTTTCCAACCTTAGCTATCTGCTTTCTGCATATTTCTAAAGCAATTTTTATATGTCATTAAATCAGTAAAAAAACAAAGCAAATACAATGCATGTTATAAAATCATGCCAAAAATGCAAAAAATTTAAAAAACCGGAAGTTGACACATACTCTTGTTCAGGTACTGCGAGAAAGCGTTAGAATATTTTACATTTTCTTTTTCCGTTTATGTAGGTAACTAAATATTTCCATTTTCGAACACGAGTGCGTATTTGCGCGCTTAATTTTTATTGCTTTAATTCCAAATAATAATTAGTTGCCGTGCTGGTTGTCCCTAAGTTAGTTGAGATACGGCCCCACCGGTGGCATTTACAAGAATGTATACGCAAAGCAACTGAAACGCCGAGGCTCTGGACATATTTAAAATGTGAATGTGCCTTCCAAATGCTCGACTACTGATTGTTATTGCAATTTACAACTGCAACTTGTACCTGCACGTGAGTTTTTGAATAAATTTTTGTTGTTTTTTGCTTTTTGCAATAATGAAATGAAATTCTATTGAAATTAAATTCACTTTGGAAGCGTATACCTATACAATCATTCACTTTTTAATTATAGTAGCTCGTTTTCTCTTGCTATTGTTCGCTTTCACTCTCTCGTACTTTTCCCTTGTTTTACTTATAACCGCATATGAACTTTCATTAGCCAACACACATTAATGGCACTCAAGTTATGTTATACTATACATGCTTTAATATGTATATAAAACGCTTATACCTGTATGTATCTGCTTATGAATTTGTTTTGTCCATTTGTTTATTTGTTTGTCTGTCCCCATTTGCTTTTGTTGTGTTCTTGTTCTAGTTGTTGACGCTGAAGTGTAGCATGCTCAGTATGTTGTTGTTGGGTTTTGGTTTTTATGACCTCAGGTGTGTGTGTGTGCGTGTGTGAGTGTAAGAATACGTGACTTTTGCTGATTAGTTGTGTTGCAGTTGTACTGGTGCTAGTACGGTGCCATGTTAAATGTATGTGGAACGTTACGATGACGATGTCAACGTTGGCGGGCGTCGCTAATGATAACAAGTAAAGTTAAAAGTGCCATTTTTTATTTGTTTTTTGAATTGCATGTTTGTGCTCAAGTACAATAAATGTACAAAGCACATACAATTTTATATATAGTAGGTGTGCATGTATGAGTGTGTGATGGTGTAGGTGTAGGTGTAGGTGAGACATGTTTCCATTTAAAATTTCATTAAATATTGCTCATACGTACTGTGGTCCGAAAGATTTTTTTGGTATAGATGTATAATATAACCTAATGATGCTTTTACTTTCATTATGGATCAATCAGAAATTCAAATATGATTGCTACATATACATTTATTCTATGTTACATGGAGTAATGAAAACATGATTGGTCTGATGTTCAAAGTACCTTATGGTTACATAAACAGGAAAACTAGAGTAAAGCAATAAATGTCAGAGAGTAAGCGAGATTTGTTGTATGATTGAGGGAGCAAAGAAGAGCACACCAGTGCAGGGATGATATATGAGTCTTCTCTTTGGTACTAAGAGACATTAGAAATGTACCAAATCACTCAAAAACGTATACAAATTACAGCAGATCCATTTCTTATTTTGGACAAAACAAAATGATATACTTACTTACTTAGCTGGCACTACAACCGATGATCGGTCTTGGCTGCCTCTACAAAGCTTCGCCAGTCACCTCTGCTATGCGCGCGCTGGTGCCAGTTGATAAGGCCAAGTGCAGTCTGGTTGCCCTGCACCTGGTCTTTCCAACGGAGATTAGGACGTCCTCTTCTGTGTGTTCCTCCACCGTGGTTTGAATAAAACACCCTTCTAGCCGGAGAGCTTTCTTCCATTCGCTCAACATACAGCTCATAAAGCTCATCGTTCCATCTTATTCGATACACGTCGTGCACGCATACTGGACCGTAGATCTTACGGAGTATCTTCCTCTCGAACGCTCCTAACAGTCTCTCATCATTGATGGTCAATGTCCACGTCTCTGCGCCATACATTAGGACGGGAAGGATGAGGGACTTATAGAGCGTTATTTTCGTCGGTCGAGAGAGGGCTCTACTTCTCAATTGCCTACTGAGCCCGTAGTAACAACTGTTGGCAAGAGTTAGTCCCCGCGAGGATTAAAGCTTTGTCACATCTTGACCGGCGTTTCAATGGTTCCGCCGTTCTGAGTCGATAGAATTTTATTAAAAATTTGGAAAATATCGCAATTTTATTTTCGCATCAAACAATTCTCCGATAAAAAGGAATATTTATTTTCAATCACAAAAATTAATTTTTAATTAAATCAGGTGGTTCAGCATCTAAAAGGAATGCTTTGAAGCTACCGTAGTGGCCAGATAAAAAAAGTAAACAATGCGAAATTTGATGGCAAATCCCCTAAACCAACGTTCAGTACTGTTGTTTTTGATTTTGAAGTGCCTAAAACTACATATAATATATTTTATTTCAAAAGACTTTTATTCATATTTTAGTCTTCGTAAACAATTAATAATAAAGAAAGTAGCACCATAAAGTTCAAAATTGCTAATAAAAGTACAGAAGTGAAAAATTTTATCTCAAAGATGTTTTTCAAACAAAAAATAATGAAAAATACACAAAATATAATAAAATATTATAGATTTAATATTTTATATGGCCTCTTCCAGCGTTTTCACATCTTAATTTCGATGAACTTTCGCAGACTCTAAGCTCGCCAATCACATTTTCGTAGTTAGTTCTGGTTTTTTACGCGGTCGCCTTGCCAAAAATTACTTACTCTGGAGCCGTCTCCCTTATTCTTGTGTAAATTGAAGGAACTCCAACTTAATTACGGGGGATTTTTTTCCCCCTATATTTAAGACAAATATTTGTGAGAATGCATTGTGAGATGTTTGCAATTGTGACATAGCTACAAGCTATCCGAATTGCAATTTGCCGAATTGCACTTTTGTTCTTCACTTAACTGGCGTCATGTTAACGGCATGAATTTGAAATTCCGATTGAAGAAGGAATAAGGAACAAAGAAAGGAAAATAAATTGTTGCTATTCACATTAAAATAGCTTAGGTCTCAGTAACTACTCATTTAAGTACTTTTAATAAATTTAAATTATTTAAACTTCCTTTTTACAAACTAAATAACTAATACCTATCAAGTTAAGTCTCTGTAAAACAAATTATGCACTGTTTGATTCTGTGCGTTGTATGTGCAATGATTTCAATAATCTTTATGTGCTAATAGACGTTTGTATCCCCGTTCATACCCTTAAACAATATTTGTTATCTCATTTAAACTAATATTAACTAATGTTCCACGCAGCTGCTATTGACGTTTCCACCTGATTCGTGAAAACCATCGCAGTTCGGACTGTGATTGCTCCAGTCACCATCCGTGCGCGCGCGAGACTGATCCACCCCACGGTCGTATAGGGTGGATGGAGGGTCCGCTGGGATTCTTCAAAAAAAAGGTGTTAACTTTTATCTGGCCACTATGGTATAAAGAAATATTTTACAATCCCATGTTTGATAGACGCCCTTTATGTACTTGGCTTATTGGTGGCAGTATGGACATTACTTTCAATATATCTAATTGGGAAAACTTCAGCGTATGAGACTTAATTCTATCCGCAAATGCTCCCTCACAAATCAAGGTCATGGTAAGATACTAAGTACATATCTTCCACCATCTATTGATCTAATGCTCTTCTCCTTGGGTAACAGCTTTAGCAGACATATTACATCTCATCAAGTGTGGAGTGAGGGTAATGTGATATGCCCTGATGCCATCGATTTTTACGCTGATGACTCGAAGTTGTATGTTAGGGTTGAGGGTGGCGCAAGTCTTCCTTCTACTTAAATGGAAGGAAGATTGATAGGTGGGAGAAAGAATGACGGAGAATCAGAGAGAGAATGCAATCACACAGGACGTCTTTCAAGCAGAGTGGCTTGCTTTCCTGCTAATAACTCTATGTAAAGTTGCCCTTCAATGCGGATCGTCTCTCAACTTGCATAAGCAATTATATACACAATACTTTTTATAAAATTGATAATATTATTTTCTTTTAATTATAAGTTTAAAAATACAAAAACAAAAATATTCGATGCAACACATGAAAGCCAAACCAAAACAACAGCAACCACAACAAAAATAAAAGCAAAAATAAATATGAACAAGAAAAATATCAAAGGCAAACAAAAGTAAAATTGCTAGTGTTGTCGGTGCCATAGCTCCGCCTTATAATTTCTAAATTCATTTCACATTGTTATGATGCACACTGCAGTGCTTGAAGCGATAAATATTTAGTAGCATCAACGTACTCGCATGTGAAGAAGAAGTTAATGTGAGTATGTTACATAAAGAAAAACATGCCGCAGTAACCACTGGCAGAGTCACAACAGAATTTTAGATATTATTGCCATTGTTGAAATTTCTTCTTCTCATTTTTATTTTAAGCTTACAATTTTCGACTACCGCACTGCACTACAAATACAAAAGAAAAATATTCGTTAGATTCGTTGAAAAACTATGGTAAAAATGCTAAAATCACGAAAATTCCATATGCCATAAATGACTAGTGAAGTTGAAGAGGGAAAGTGAAAGAGATGATTGTGAGAGGGGGAGAGAGACGGGGGCGGAGATGAATGTTGCAGCAAACGCATATCTTTATAATAATATTAAGTAACACACACAGATACTTTCAGTTTTTGTTATTATTATTATTTTTTTTTGGTTTCTATTATTTGTTGGTAGTGTACAGTGAAGTAGAAAACAACTGCACATACTGAGAAATTATTTTTATTACAATCATAAAAAATGCAAGCATTTTAATACTTATTATATATGAAAAATTTCATAAGTGGGTGCCGCGCTGCTTCACAAAAATGTAAATTTTTCCCGTTGCACCCTCCCCATGTTAGTTGTAGTTGACTGAAAAACTAAAGGAAGATGACTGGGGAAGAGAGAGCCAGGCGAATTTGTGACGTAAATGATAGAGGGACTACAAATTTTTGGCATATATGAACGAATGAATATCACAAAACAACAACACTAACATCTATATGCACATATGTGAACTTGTGTTTGTATATATGAGTACGTGTGTGTGCGTGTTTGTGTGTGTGCGCGTGTGTGTGTGTGTGTGTGTGTGTGTGTGTGTGTGTGTGTGTGTGGGTGTCTGTATCTCTTGTGTTTGTTGATTGTAGAAAGAAGTTAATGCCAGATACAACTGCTGTGAGCTATAAAACTCAGAGAGCCTGAGAGAAAGTAGAGAAGAAGAGAAAAGAAGTAGAAGGAGCATTGATTTTGTTTTTGTTTTCAATGCATTTGTTTGTTCTCTTTTTTTTTGTTTTTATTATTATATTTTATTATAATGCGGTAAAACTATAAAAAGAAAATTTGCGGAAAATTGAATTTTCATGTTTATGGGTTATTGTTGTTGTTGTTGTTATTATTGTGGTTGTTGTATTGTTAGTTTAGCAACTGCATTAAATCACTCTCTCATATGTTTTTATACATGTATGTTGTACATTTAACGAATACTGAATACATTCTTAACTTGCACGTTATTCTGGCACATAAAGTCATTGAAATATTAGAAGGTGGATGTAGTTAAATGAGGGGTTTCTTTGCAAAAATGACACAAGCTGTAATATTTTCAAAATCGAGTCAGTACCTAGCAGAGATGTGCAATGAATGTTTCGACCTTTCTTTCTCTTCGTATATTCACTGTTTTTGTGAATATGCTTTCTTTTGTCAACAAGAATTGTGTGTCATGTGGTATCGTGCTTGTTATTATTAAGTTGTTGCTTGTTGCATTATTCGTCACTGTCTTTATCAGCACATTATATATTTCGTTCCACCATTCGCATTTATTTCATTGTAAAGGGTGATTTTTATAAGAGTTTGGTTTTTGAAAATTAATAAAAAAAACAAAATTTTACTTAAGTGAATGAAGTTTTTATTTGGATCGATAAATCAATTTCTCTGTAAATATAATTTCACTTAAATGTTGCCCGCGGTTACGATTCAAGTGGGCCATTCTGAAGGTCCAATTTTGGCCCATTTTTTCACACATTTCGCCCGGAATCTCACAAATGACGCGTTCAATGTTGGCTTCCAAAGCAGTAATCGTGTTTGGCTGGTCCCTATAGACAAGACACATAACATAATACAACATAACCCCACAAAAAATAGTCTAACGGGGTCAAATCACACGATCTTGGTGGCCAATTGACTACACCAAAACATGAGATTAACTGCTCACCAAATTCGCCTCTCAACTGATGCATGGTGTCGCGTGCAGTATGGCATGTGGCATCGTCCTGTTGGAACCACATGTCGGCCGAGTCCAATTGTAGCATTTTCGGCCAAAAAAAGTGTTATAATCGAACGCTACTCTTTCTCCATTGACCATAACGTTGCGGCCTTCACCGTGTTTGAAGAAGTAGGGCCCAATGATGCAGTCTGGGATGCAATGGTAGCTGCTGAATTGCCTCTGGCTGGTCTTCACTCCAAATATGGCAATTCTTCTTATTTGCGTATCCATTGAGCCAAAAATGAGCCTCGGTGCTAAATGAATGTAGCTTGCGAAACACTTTTTTCACAACGCATGAATTTTGATAATAAATTTCAATAATTTGCAAACTTTGTTCAGGAGTAAGTCAATTCATTATGAAATGGCAAACCAAATTGAGCATAAATCAAGTGACAGCTTTCTCAAAGATCAACTCCGAAAAAAGTATTGCCAGATTGAAACCACACTTCTAGAAAAAACACCTTTTATATGCTTACTGTCTAATTTTACACAAATTTTATTATGTGATTTTTATTGAAAAATATCGTAATAATAATGAATAATTCCGAGATTATATTATGGCGATTTTTGTTTTTGTGTAGTTAAAAAAGAAAATATATGTATAACTAAAATTTGGAATATTTTTTGGATAAATCGAAAAAGTTGATTGAAATGTGGTTGGTAGTATGTATTACATTTGTTTGTTCGAAAAACGGCTAATTGTTATGCTTAACTCTTAAGGGGGCTTCTATGCAAAATGAAATTAAATTAGTTTTCAGTTGGTTTTCACTTAATTTTTGTATGGTAGGCCTCTTACCGTGGGCTTATTTGCAAATGAGCGTGCATAGCCGATACGATCTAGGGTACACGATAACACGAGTAAATCTTTAGCAATGTTGAAAATTATCAACAGAGAACAAATGCCACGCATTTTTTCATAAAAATTAAATATTCAATGGAGAATATCATAATTCCTGAAAATGGAATTTGGTTACTCCGAAACGGACATTTAATTTGTGTGGTTCAACGCAAAAAACGTACGAAAATTAAGTAAAAACCAACTGAAAACTAATTTCATTTCATTTTTCATAGATGCCCCCATAAGGATTAAAGATGCGGGCAAGTTCGATCAGTACATTTTACGCTGAGACCTCAACTTACGCCACCCCATTCCTCTAATTTTTTGGCACACGCATTTTTTCATCAAATCTCACAAATTAAAGATTCTAGCGTATCCAAATCGAGGAGTCGCCCATTATTATTGTTCTGGAAACATTTTAATTTATTTTTTTTGCATTTTACTTTATTAAATTTTTTCAATTACTAAAAACTTAGCCACATTATTTCAATATTGTGCATCATTCTTTTATGATGAAAGCAACAGCAATAATTCAAATATTCGTTGTCTTCGCTACCTTTTATTAGTAGTTTTGTTGTGTACATTCAGTATTCATTTTGCTGTGAATGAATGGCTCACAGTTGCAAATTAATGCTTTTTTGCACTTCTCTTAAGTCTCTTGTCTATAGGGACAAGCTTAACACGATTGCTACTTTGGAAGTCAACATTGAACGCGTTATTGATGAGATGCCGGCCGAAATGTACGAAAAAGTGTGTCAGAATTGGATCTTCAGAATGGACCACTTGAAGCGTAACCGCGGGCAACATTTAAATGAAATTATCTTTAGAAAGTAAATGGCAGGAATTGATTTATCGATCGAAATAAAAATTGCATTCACTTTTGTAAAATTTCTGTATTTTTTTGAATTTTCAAAAACCAAGCTCTCAAAAAATCACCCTTTATAAGTAATAGTACTACATTTCTTCTTATTAAAGAAAAATACATGAAATTAAAGAGAATACATGAAACGGAATTGAAATAAATGACAATTATTGGAACTGATTTCAAAAAAAAAAAATTTTATAAAAAAAATTTATGTTAATGAATTTGAATGGAAGCCAGAATGAATGGAAATTAATAAAAAAGAGAGAAAATCAAAATAAAATAAAATTGCATGAATATGAACGGAAATGAATCTAAATTAATGAAAATTAATGAATATTGAAATAAGAAAATTAAATTAACGAAATTGAATGAAATTGAAAGGAATGGAGACTAGATGAATGAAAGTGAATGAAAATTAGTAAAATATAATGAAAATAAAGAGAATTGACTAAAAGAGAAAAGAAGGAAAATACTGAAAATGAATAAAAATATATGTGAGTATGATTGAAAATAATTGAAAAATTAAAATAAATGAAAAGATTGAATAAAAAATAGTGAACATTTTTCGAAAAGAATGGAGAGAAAAAATAAACACATGGAAATTAATGATTTAAAATCAATGGAAATGAAAAGAAATTAATGAAGATGAAGGAAATTTAATGTAATGAATGAAAATTAATAACAAATAAATAAAAACAAATGACGGTTAATGAAAATCAATAGTTTTGTCAGATTAGTTCACGTTTTCGAGATAACGCTAAACTGAATGTTTTTCTAGAAGGTCCTCCGAGTTCAAAGAGAATCGACTTTATACGATATATCCTTCCCTTAGGCAAATTTGAACATATTAATCGAATTAGTCTTTTTGTGGCCATTGCATGGAAACAGAAAAAGTATCTCTCTATCTCTAAATCCTGTCTACTCCCTTGTATACATATATAATATACAACAATTTGCAGACCATTTTAATTGTTTTCAAAATTTGTTCGATGCTTTTTTGAGCAAATTTGCTCAAATTTGACCATTTTTGGATACCGAAACTCAAATTAATCCATCAGAAAATAGTTGGGTACCATAGAATTCTTAGGCCCAAAAAAGTTGAAAACCCGAGCGAAGTGCACAAAATTGAAAATGAATGAAAATATGATAGAAAAATAATCGGAAAAATCCCGGAAGCTTCGGGTTAGGTTCGGGTAGAGCGGAGCTTAATATTCCATACACATCTTTTGAAATAAAAACCATTTCAGGTTGAATTTTTACACTTATGAAATGAAATAATTATCAAATTTTGTTAAATTTGTATCAGTAGCTCCTTTTATGGTATATTGTTCATTCAAGATTTCACTTGTTTGAAAAGTTATTGCCAAATGATGGTAATTTTCCAATCAGTTATTTTTGAACCTACTTTTACCTTTGGACGACGGGACTTTTTCCTGTGGGCTGAGGTGATTTTCGTGATCAGGGACCTTAAATTAATTTGGAACCAAAATTTAAAGTGTCACTTATGCCCCTTTTCTCCTTTGGTGTGTTTGCCTATAAACGTTTTTGCCAAGCAGAAGTCAAATTCGTGGGGTCAAGTGGGATTTACTTAAACTTTTACTAGTCTTGATTTGAAAAGTAAGACATTACTTGATACAAGCTACAACATTACTTGTTTCTATTCAGGAGCGCACTCTCTTTTACTTTACTTTTAATGGCACAACAGCCCATGGAGGACCTAGGGCAAGCTTTTTCGCATCCACTCATGTTGTGCGTGTTATATTTGTACATGAATGGAAGGGACCTACAGTTTAATGCCGAATCCGAACGGCGAAGTGAAAAGCTTTTCATAGGCAATTTTTACTCTTGTAGGTTTGCCATTGCCTGCCAAGAGGTGGTGCCGTGTAGAAAAATGTTTTTTTCTACTTTTTGATTTTGCCTGTGCCGAGATTCCAACCCCGGCCATTCTGCGTAGCAGCCCAACGCACTACCACTACGCCACAGCGACCGCCCTCTCACTCTGATGAAAAACACTTTTTTTTACCAACTTTCATCCATCGCATATAGCGGCCAGCCAGTACCATCCAAGTTACCTTCAAACAGAAATGTTCTATATCCTCCTAACTCCATAAATGATGGGCAAGTATATTTGCCTATCGTCGTAACTGTGTATAGGTTCAGAATTTAGTTTCATTTTCTTCACTATTTCCTTTGATATTGCCCTTTGAATATTATTTCACTGGTATGGGAAGTAGGCATGGCTTTTGCCCAATGTTAACATGTTTCACAAAAAGTTTCCTTTGATATTGCCCTTTGCATATTTCACTTGTAGTAGGTGTAGCTTTTGCCTAATGTTGAAAATTTTCCAAAAGTTGTTAAAGAGACTACAAGTACTTCAATGCTATGTTTCTAATTTTTTTTCTTTTCAAATTGCTTCCGATTTTTTTCATTATCATTCTTTGAAAACTTCACTTTGCCTATTTTATCCATGTCAGACCTTAAACTCAAGTCTAATAGTAACGTCAATTTGTGGGCGTTACAAGCAACCGTTACTCAAGCAAAACCAATATATTTGTGGACAGGGTCACAGTGTGTGTAGGGTATACATAATTAGAAGAAGCAAATTTAAAATTAATGAAATGGAATCGAAATGATTGAAAAATACTTCTTAATTCTCCTATAAGTAATTTTATTATTCTTTTTATTGTTATTAATCTTTTTATTGTTTTTTTTTTTGTTATTCATAATTTTCTCAAACCAAAACTTAACACTTGCCTTATATTGCACCCATTCTCTACTTCAGCACAGGCACAATTGCCAAATGCTATACCACAACGTAAAAATATCCCCCTATTTGAATGTGGTGAGTTTAGACAAAGAAAATTTCCCCATATTTTTCTTAACTACAAAGCTGTGTTGATTTAAACAAGTTGGTTGGAGTAGCAAATTTAAAATATGATAATAATGTTGAGAAGATAATTAATTATTAAATAATAACATGCAATTAATTGGCAAAATAATACACAAGTGCAAAATGGTTAGTAAAGGCAGGAAGATAAAATTTTTATAATATTTTCATACATAAATTAGCATTAGTTTTACATTTGCTATTGTGGATCCAAGAGGAGTAGAAGAAGAAATAGGGCGCAAAGGGGGAGGCGGAGGGCGCAGGATCTGCCTCTTCATTTGCCAATAAATATCGCCATTTTCAATTATGATCATATAATAATCATCAAACGGTAGTAACTCCTTACAGGGTTAGGGGGTGAGAAAACTGTAGTTATTCTATTTATATGTGACTATTATGCAAAAAATTTCTTACATTAATTCAAGACATGAGAATGCAAAAGTTGACAAAGATTGCGATTTCATGTTTTATGTGTGTGTGAAAAGGCGAATGTGAATGTACAAGGAAATTATAGTTTCGCTAGTCTCTTTTGGTATCTGTGCATGTATTTGTGAATCTTAATAAAGTGTATATATACGGAATAGTATTTGTTTGTCTGTGTCTATGTGTGTGTGAATGTGTGTTTGCATTTCAGCAAGTGTGAGAACTTTAGTTTTATGCTAATCCATAAGATATTTTCAGCTCAACACAATTCACGTCGACACAACTCGACTTGACTTGACTCGCACACATATGTACATAAATACATGTATAAAAAAAAACATATATACATACATATACGAGTACGTACATATCTTGATGCCTTTTTGCTGTCAACACGAACCATTACTATGCAATTAAGCACTTGTTTATGCTTATGAATGCTTTTCTTTGCTTTAGCTACTGCCACTACTACAGCAGCTACAGATGCTGCCACTATCTACAACTACTACTTACTACTACGACTACAGTATATACAGCTGACACTGTTGTTGTGTAAAGTAGTGTAAGTGAGAGCATATATGTGTGTGTGTGTGTAAAAGTGGAAGTGCAAATAAAATAAAGCAAGCAAATGCAAATATTTACTACGAAAAATATTCATATGAGGAAAGGAGGGAGGGGGAGGGGTGGCGATTGAGACTGTGTCACAGAGAAAGAGAGAGATAGAGAGGGAGAGAGAGAGAGTAGTGGAGAAGGCGCACACACACATATATACATGCATATGTATATGTAAATATTTATGCTTACAGCTGAAGTTCAGCATGTAGGAGTCGCTTGCTGTAATATAAGCAACACCAATATCAAACACAACAACAACATCAACCGTTACATCTATGTATACGTATATGCAGATACAAGTATGTATGTGGTAGTGTTACCAGATGAACATAAAATTTGCATAGACATGAGAATATTCCATTGAAAATAGTAGGCGAAAACGATAGCCGAAGAAGAAAAATTAGAAGTAGCAGCTAAAGAAAAAAGTAAATATAAATTTGTTTGGCTTTTTTCCTTTTGATATTTGCCATTTAAACTTTCTTATTGTGTACCCGGTTTTTGTTTTGTTTTTGTGCCTTGCTGCCGACGTTTTCTAGCTTAACTTAAAAGTCAGCATCAGTTTTATGTTTCATTTGCAACTTTTTTCTTGTCCTTGCTTCGTGTATTTTTTTTTCGTTCTTTCATTCAAAACAAGACGATTTAATTTTTGTGTTTGATCTTGATATGCAGGCTAAATTGTATTTGTGTATATGGCAATCAAGCAGCATGCAGGCAGGCAGGCAGGCAACTATTATGGCAATCATGGCAGGCATGAAGGCACGCAGTGTAGGCTGGCAGGCGTTTAATGTCACATGCTATACACATACACACACACACACATTAACATGTGCACTGTAAAAGTGTAATATTTGAATTAATGACATTCACAGTCATAGAATAAAAAGTAATCCAACTAAAGACAAGCAGACCGAGTAGGAGAAGTAAGTAGCAGGAGACAGGCTGAAAGAAAATTTTATATTACACATGTGGCTTAATGTGTTTTCATGGAATATTGTATATCATCAACACACATCTCGAGCTTATTTGAGCATGTGCATGGAACATGTGCCGGGGCGCGTAATATTACATATAAAATCTGACATATGTGCTTTGCAATGACATTAGTCCATTCTCTAAGGTGCCATCTGGTTCTTTATTGGTTTTACTTTGTTTCTGACACGATTCACCTTACTCAGTAATGTAATTAGTTAAGTTTATGTGTGTGTTAAATAAAAGTGAAGTTTCTTTTGTTGTTGTATGGTTTTCATCAGCATTGAGAAAGGTGAAGTGAAAAATGATTGGTCATTTCGTCAGAAATGGTAACTTGATTATCGTTACTTTGCACTCAATGAAATTGCATATCAAAAAATGTACTTTGTGACTTCATTAAGTCGTATAAAATACTTATTTATTAATTAGCTAAATAAATGTGAAGCAGACATAAGTAATTGTTCCTTTCGCTGTCATTTACTCTCCAGAGACGGAAAAAGGGTATGGGAAGATGGTTTTCCGGGGCATTGCTCCCGCATTTGCGTTCATCTTCCTTAACCCTCTCCTTATTAAAGATTTTTGTAAACGCTGTTTACCAATACGCAAGTGGGTCACTCATATGAATTTTGTATGTAAATGCGCCTGGTGCTAAGGCTTAAACAAAAGCGAAGTATTTGTCTGCACTGAGAACACACATTCTATTGGTCAAGGAGTTGGCAAATTGGAATATGACATGGAAGATGCCAAGCTAGTTGAAACCATCATCAACTCGGGAAGTGATTTCATCTTTATTGGATTTGATTTGATTATTTATATCCTAGCTAAAAACAGCTCCGTGCTCTTAATATCTAGTAGCACATTGATGGAGATGTTTAAAAATCGTTTTGTATTATAATTAAATCAAGGGCGAACTCGACAGGTAAAATGTTGTCGCAGTACTCCATCAAGAGAACAACACTGCGCAGCAAAAGAAATCAGTTCATCGAGAGCTTGGGCGAAGAGGTCTTCCTCGAATATTGACCATATTAAAAAAACTAAAATAGTACAAATTAGATTTGGATGTGGGCAGGGGGTCCATAGATCTTCCATATCACTCAGACCGCTTGAACAAAAACAGGGATAGGAGAAGGGTTAAGGGAATAAGTGTAGGGTAGTAGTGTAGGGTAACGAGAAGGATAAGTGTAGGGTAACGAGAAGGATAAGTGTAGGGTAACGAGGACATATAGCCTGGATAGACCGTCAGTTTAGTGGTTCCAAACGGCGGGGTGGACATTTGTTATCACTTGATTGTTTTGCCATTACTTACCAAGAGGTGTACTTGTGCACTTTCATATAATTCTTATTCACTTCATATAGGTAGAAATATATGAAGAATTAACCAACAGACCAAGAGAAAAATCGAACTCCAACCTCCCGAAAGTCTACTCCTTCACCTTGCAGACTATCAAGGTCTTCAAAACAAAAATATTACTGGTACTAGTCTTTACAGGGTGGCCTATAGAAAAGCCTGTTTTCGAAACTTACGGTGATAAGAAAAATTGAGGTTACGGAGCGAAACGCAAATCTGTATCAGACGTATAACGCTATTTGCGTACAGAGCAGTGTCAGTCAAACTAAGTACAAAAATTGCCGTTTATAACATACTTGAAATAAGTACATTGAAACTGATTACTCTTTTCAATAAACTAAATCAAAATTGTTCATGAAGAAATTTGGAAAAATGTGAGGTCACCCGCGAGGGTATTGGTAACCGAAGTATATAAAAACACAAAATTCAAGGTATGCCAATATACTTTTTTCGAAAAAACTTTTTTCTATATTATCCAAAACAAATTTTGTTGAGTGAGTCGATATCGTTTTAAGATTGGATTAAAACTTACCAAGATATTAACAAATGAAAATCAAAAAGGCCACCCGGGTGGATATTGGTAAGAGGAAGGTTAAAGAGGCGGAGGCGGCCAAGACCGATCATCGGTTGTAGCGCCAGCTAAGTAAGTAAGTAAGGTTAAAGAGGCAAGCCCCCATAGTACAAAGGCTAAAGCATTTCATGTATAGTTTTGTTAATTTTCACTCAACTCAAATGGTAGAAAATAGTATATGTATTTGTGACGTCATAATGTCATTTGTAACACTGGGACTTGCATAGGAATTAATATACAAACGTAAAAATAATATGCAGAATGATGAACAACATAAATTCACAAGTATTTTAAATAAGAAGATATCTTCATGGCCATATTAAGATGGCAGGTTAAAACTCAGTGGACATCAGACTTCGAAGACTTTGTAGGTAACACTGCTATTCACTGTTCGGTTTCTTTTTGAGTAAACGATGTGAAGTTCGTTCATTTTTCCATGTGTTACACTAATGTTTGACCCAAAGGGGATTTACCAGCTTTTAAGAATTTATTAATTCCATACAACATTTTCTTATGAAATTTTATTTGAACACGTCGGTTCCTCATTTCGATGCAAACACATGCAAAAAAATATCAATTTCTCCCCTTACCGGAAATTATAAGGACATATAAATATCGAAAATGGATTTCGACCCCGAAAACCGACCGATAATACTCACTTTTTTCTTAATTTCCTGTACCTTCTTAAGTGTCCGTCCGTGTTAAATTACAACCTCCTCAAGACGATATCTCTAAATTCTGATCACTTACGGCCAAACTAAATTCTTTCTGCTCCTTTTAATGACACAACAGCCCATGGAGGGCCTAGGCCGAGCTATTCGCAAAAAAAAATAACAAAAATTGCCAAACTAAATACCATTTCCTATTTAAAGTAACGCTGGTGCTAAAAAGTGTTCCACTGTTCACCCAAGGTCGTAATGTGGAGTATATCTTTTAGTTCTCGATGTTAATTATTGGCTTTTCATTAGCAATTCAAATAACTATCTGATTATAAGCACAATTCTCTGATGTTTTGTAGAGGTCATCAAATGCATCTCCTTATTTAATTATCAGTTTCATATTCATGGTCATCGTAAAAATTTTGTTGTTGTTCTTTACCTTTTGTTTAATTTTTAATTGTATTGAGAAATGGCGAAAATATCCGGAATACAGTTTTAAAATATAAAAATATGCTGACTAAGCTTTTGAAAAACAACCGACTTGCAGTACATCAGATGTGGTAGGCGCTACAGAAATAGCAGCTCCTCCGATAAGCCACGAGATGTTAATAGTTAGCACATTGAAACGAAGGCTGGATATATTATGAAATATCACAAATACCAGGTGTACGAAACCGGTAATGACATCTCTGTGTCGCTAGGTAAAACTATACTGACAGAACAAACCAGATCATTGCCGCCATTTCTTCGCATTCAGTTCCTAAACAATCAAGTTTCATACAACAACATATTTTTTATATATTTGAAAATGTTGAATTTTGTGCCTACAAACTAAGATATGCGGACATAATAGATTTTCTGTTTCCAATTGAAGAAATCTGCTTTGGAATCTCATCGAATGCTTGTGGAAGCTTACGGCCAGCGCTAACCTAGGCAAAACACAGTGCCATGAGTGGTTCAATAAGTTTAAAAGTGGCGATTTTGATGTGAGAAACGAAGCACGTGCAAGACCACCGAAAAAGTTTGAGGATGCCGAATTGCAAGCTTTTCTCGATGAGGATGACGCAAGAATAACTTGCAGAGCAATTAAATGTGACCCAATAATGCATTTCTCAACGTAACTATTAAAAGCCATGGGATTGATTTTGAAGGTGGGAAGATGGGTGCCGCATGAATTGAGTGAAATACACGCAGAAAATCGAAAAACCACCTGTGAAATGTTGTTCGCCAGGTAAAAAATGGATTTATTTCGAGAATCCCAAATGTTAACGATCATATATTACAGCAAAGTTAAATCGCTTCGGAAAGAAGACGATGCTCTGTGTTTTCTGGGATCAGCGAGGTGTTATCCATTTTGACCTTCTGAAACCAGGTGAAACAGTTACTGGTCAACGCTACCAACAACAATTGGCCGATTGGAACCGTGCTTTGTGCCAAAAACATCCAGAATATCAAGCAAGGCAACACAAAGTGATTTTTCTTGATTACATTGCACCATCACATCGAACAAAACAGACTCGGGAATTGGTAGATTCGTACAGCTGGGAAGCCCTCCCCCGTGCGGCTTATTCACCAGACTTGGCTCCATCTGACTACCACTTATTTTCATCAATGGGGAACGCACTTCGATTCGTATGAAAATGTGAAAAAATAGCCACACGCTGACTGGTGTGACTCAAACAACGAACAGTTTTTTTTGGCGAGGCATTCACAAATTTCCAGAGAAATGGGAAAAATGTGGAGCTAGCAATGGCCATTACTTTTAATACTTGTACACCTGGTATAAAGATAAGACATCTAAAGTTTCAGCGTCAAAACTGGCTGGCAGTATGGTTTACATATAGAAAAATCCACACATATCAAGCTCATCTTTTACTTGATGAGCTTATCGAAGAAAAGTTGCACACAAAAATCGTTTAATTTTTCTTGTTTTTGTTTTTCTACTTTTATGTAGGGACATAATAAATATGAGGTACATAATTTGAAATAAAACAATTAATAACTTGTAAAATAATGTAAATTTTGTAGTTACCAAACATAGACCTGCATATAAGTATACGATAGACAGACGGTTCCCTAACGGATCGGTAGCAGGAGTACTTATATTGAGCGAGGGTTAAGTAATATGAGCCTATGAGTAGAGACACTACCGAAACGACCGTGAGTCAAGCGACTATCAAGGCAATCATATCTTACCAAGTTACCTCAAAAGTAGGATTCTGTGGGTTCTGGGGCATACTGGCATTAAAGAGCATCAACTTCTTTCGTGGGATCAGAGACAATCTTCGGGATGGCAAATGAATCATTTTCATTGTCTATCAAGATACAAGAAAATTACACTGATGAAAATCTACCAGAGCTAGAAAACTCGAGAGCGCTTATACGAACTGTATGAACATTGGGAAATTAATAATAATGGTATTAATAATGGAAGCATCATACTGTAGTTGGAACTATCTATCAACTTACAAAACTGGAAATTATTTCTAATAAGTTTTTGAAAACAATAGGGAATCGACAAAGAGAAGACATACATACACAGAGCAGGCACCTGGAGGACAATCAATTACCAGATGTTTGATTTGAACTCCGTGGAAGTAGTTGGGCCAATTCTAAAATTTCTATCAGAAGTTGAACAAACGAACCACAATAAAGAATGCACAACAAGTGCTTAAAACCGTTCTCATTTCTTCTGCATTTTTATATATGGTATGTAGAAAATATGTAGGAAACTCAGGGGGTTACTTAAATTTCAAAACACGATTCTATTTTCTGCATTTTCAGTCAATAGTTAAAGACTTCGTTCCCTTGTTGTTGCACATTGCATTCAGAACAATATGAATCTCATTAACAAGTGCAACAACAGCCCAACGATGAGCAACTATGAACAATTAAAACAAGCAAGGAGGCAGTGAGGAAGGCAGGCAGACAGACAAACAAACTAATGAAGAAAGAACAATGCTAATCATAATAATTCTTTTGGCGTTGAATGTTGTGGCTGATGTTGATGCTGATGAGATGATATGATAATGTTGTCAACGCGCAACAATAGCAGCAGCACACACACACACACATAACATCAAGCGAATTGAAAAGACAACACATGCACATCACCCACACAGCACACACACACACGCAACACCGCAACGCCTTTAATTAATGAGCACACACATACACAAACATAGTGCACAAAAGACCAAACACGATAACCAAACGCCTACACCAAACGCATAGAACTCAGCTGCGCTTTTAAGGTTCTCATGTAATGCGATCCGCACTTTTTGCTGATGCTAAATGTTCATCATACAACGTGTGAGCTCGCTAGCTTTTTTGTCTCCCTCTCGCATACACTCTCCTTCCATGTCTGCGTTTTGTTGCATATTAATGTCAATTCTAATTTTGCGCGTCGCCATTTTACTTCTTCATTTGGATATGCGTAGGATATGCTGAAATTTGGTGAATTCAAGGATATCAAGCAAGGCAAGTATTTCATTTCAACAGTAGAAAGTAGTTACGGTAGCTGCAACTGGAACAACGCGCAAATGACAATGTAGCGCTGCGATGTCTGGCGATTGCTCCTCGCACTGATGCATCAAGCTTATCACTGCTGCGCCTGCTGATGATGTTGATGATCATTATAGAAGCTAGGCTCAGTCATTTATCGCAGTTTTGTGTTGACTTTTTTAACGTAACGCAACGCTGTAAATGGCATTGGTGTTGGTTAGTTGCTTTTGCTGTTTTCTAATTTCTTTCGTTTTTGTGTTTGACTTACTGCATTGTTAGAGAATTAACGTGTGTGCAGCAGGGAAAGCGCGAAAGGACGAAACTTGTACTCATAAAAGTGTTGAATTGTAGGTCTGGAAACACGTAGTAATCTCATTTCCAGACACACGCACACATGCACACATTCTTGTGAGCACTAAATCGCAATTAAGTTTTTGTTTCTGTGATGCTAGAGAACATACAAAAAATATAATGCAAAGTGTCTACATGCTACATGCCACTTACAAACATCAGAAACGTAATGTTGGCAATAAAGCTTCGCAATTCATTTGTTGACATGCCAGTTGCAGTTGAATTGTATGTTGTCATCGTCATTGTCGTCGTTGTCGTTGTCATTTTCGTCGCTGTCAGCCTCAACTGTTGTGAATAGAGAAGAGAAATCCTGATTGCAGTTGTATTCTCGTGATATACGTAGGAGTGAGTGAGTATTATTATTAATTCCTATAGTTCCAAGGAGGAACAAAGGGGCACAACAAAACGAGTGAGTGTGTAGGGATTTCAAATATCAACACCTTTTTTTACGATGTATTTGAAATCAAATGCTTTGAGGTCCAACAAAGGAGGAACAGCTTGAAGATTCGAAGCTAAGCTCATAAATAAATGATAATTCATTCCCCTTAGAATTAGTATAAGTGAGCTGGAATAATGATTATAAGTAAGGTTTTCACTTTCAGTTTTTCTCACTTTTTCCTTCTTGTGAGCTTAGGGCTTCTTGTGAGCTGAGGGCACTGTATTTCCTTTGTTTGGACAGTTATTTTTACGATTTGCTTTGTTGTGTTTTAGTTAAATTGCTCTCGACGAACGGAACTTCTTCAATTATCCTTTAGTCGCCCTCGACATCCGCATCCTAGTAGGTTCTAGGTGTTTTATCTCAATTGTTATTGTTCAAGGTTCCAGAGGCCAAAATTACTCGGTTTGGCTACGAAAATCACTGTTGTGAGCCTCAACACAGACTCAATCGTTGAAACGCAGCTCTGTTTTGGTTAAGTCTATCATTGACATCCTCCTCTACTATACCAGCTGCGATGGCTTTATGCTGCATATTTAAGAAGATTAAACCGACAAGAAGTGCTTTAGATAGATCGTTGCCATTTCTGTGATGGTAAAATCGTGCTTTTTCGTCACATAAGGTCTTCTTTTCTTTAGAAGTGTTATTCCCTTACAGTTACCACAGTCTGTCAAGTTATCTTTCATTGGCCGCTTAAAGAAAATGCTTTCCGTTAATGATATAGATGAGTGTTAATCATATAGATGAGCGATTTGAAGTGCGGTTGCAATAGCTTGGCTGGTGTTTGCGCTTTGGCAGGCAATAATTCTGGTTGAATGCCATCTTCTTCTGCAACAATTTCTGTATTGGCCCTGCATTCTGTATTGATGTCATCAGTATCAGGTGGCGTAGTTACGATTCTCAGTAGGATGAATTCGAAACTGCCTTCTTCAATGCTATCTGAGTTATCATCAAAGCTGGTTTATATTTGTGATATATGTATGTAGGTCTTTGCATGATGTAGGTGCTCCCTTCATCTACGAGTTTGTACATCTGTGGTCGTAAGTAATACCACATTGTGATCTCTGACTAGTTGGTTCTTAGTGCATTCCTCTTTCGTTAGTTGATGTAGTTTTCTCGTATTGTTTACACCTGCTGCTATTTTTACATCGCTAGCAAATTTTTCCATAAACTATCACTTGTCATTTGATGGTAATTTTTATATCACGCTTGTTAATTTTTTGAATTGTTCCTTTATCGAATCATTATTTGCGAAGTTGCCTTTTAGGTTAATTTCTTTGAGAGATCATATTTTCTGGTTGTATTATGTAAAGTTTTGCTTCTGTTACTTCTTTGATTGTGGCATTACAAATACTTCCTGTGCATATGTGTTGCTGACCGTTGGATGGCAAATTCTTCAATTACTTCTATGTATCTCAACTCAATTTCTAGCATTTATACATTCCCCACCCCCTTCTCTACATCAGCACACACAATGACCTGCCTGATTTTCACACCCTGTATTACATAAATGTAAATGCAGCAGCTTAAAGAGATTTACATTATGCTTTAGCAAATGAAAAAAGGTAGTAAAGAAGAAGCAAACACGTTTTATTACTTAAAATTATGCGTATCTGTGTGTGCGTGTATGTGTGTGTGTAATACTCACTCCATTATCCCTCAGCTATTTATTGCCTGTGTGTGTGTGTGTGTGTGTGTGAGAAAGAGTGCAGATATATAAAAGAGTACTATCTCACTCCATTATCGCTTGACAATTTCGCTGTGCGTGTGTGTGTGCCTGCCATTGTTTTCTTTCTTTTCCGTCAGCTAATAACATGTGAATATGTGCTTGTTTATCTGTGGCATTCGTTTGTGTGCGGTAATGAAATACCTACGCTTTTTTGTTTGCACCTTTTTCTTTTGTCTTTTTTTTTCGCTCGCCACATTTCATCAGAGCACAGCAGCACCAGCAGCACATAATTTCTAATTAACTTTTTGCCAAAGGCAATTTTGGTGTAGGTATGTATAAAGTAAGTAGGTAGGCAAGCAAGCAAGCACGAGCAGCAACCACCAACCAAACAACGTGGCAAAATCGTCATCATAAAAATGTTCGTTGGTTGCTTGTTTGGTTTGTAACATTTACGAGGCCTTGTGGACACGGAATGGCATGGCACGCGGTATCCATACATATACAATAAAGTAACTCACTGCCAACAACACCAGCAATAATAACAGCAAACAAATAAAGGAAGAGGAATGCGTTAAAAGAAAAAAAAGGAAAAAACCTACATAAAATGCGTTTTTGCTTACTGCTTGCTTCTACTTTATGCGTTGAGATATGAAAATGAAAATTTATTTTAAGCTCTAAATGCAAATAGAGCTGTGAGACAGAGAAAGAGAGACGAGACGTAGAGAAAGTGAGTGGTGAGCCCAGCGCAGCATAGCACCAACGCACAAACATTAAGCTTTATTAAAGCTATAGCTGTCAAAAGTAGCTACCTACATTAGTTAGATGTAGATGTTGCCTCTGCCACTGCCACTGCCCCTGTGGTACATGAATACTTCGTCCTATTCACTTCCACTCTCTCAGTCATTCATATTTAACCTGAGAAGGATGAATGCTGTATGCCTTGTAGCTGGCTAGAATTTTAATATTATTTACTTCTGCCTAATGCAAGCGTTTTATCTTAAATGCGTTATTTATGAGCCTTTCTTGTAAGATAATATGTACACATTTCTTAATAATATATGTTTTTCGTGCTTCGTTCTATTTGTATTTTCCTTCTTGTTTCTTTAACGCATTTGTCGTTTTCATCGATGACAACAAAGATTAAAGAAAGGCCATTGTACCTATTTGTTTTTTTTTTGCAGCCTTTTCTTATGATTTCTCATTCTTAATCCATTCATATTCATATTGATTGATTTTTGAATATGTATAGCAAATTGTAAGGAGATTTAATCGAGTGAATACATAAAAGCCCAATTATGCAATACTTAAAAACCACATCGGCTTGATGCCCTTTTCATTTAACGTTCAAAAACTAGAGATGCGAACCAAAAATAATTTAAAACCAATATGAAATGATTATAGTCAAATTATAGTCGTTACATATGAGACAAAAATTATTGTTGACAGTATTTTATTCTCACTTAATGGATATCAAAGATTATGATTGGCCAATCGAAAGCATTGCGATAATTTGTTTTTGGAAAAGAACCTCTCTCAATGAAAACTAACGATTTTAATGGACAAATGCGCGCTCTCTCTCTCTCTATGAACTCTTTCTCTCTCTATGTTTTTATTTTCCTGCTATTAAGCAAATATCTAAATCTAAAAATTGCATCCTTCCATTCATGTACCAATATAACACGCACAACATGAGTGGATGCGAAAAGCGAAAAGCTCGGCCTAGGCCCTCCATGGGCTGTTGTGCCATTAAAAGTAAAGTAAAAGTAAAAATTGCATCAAGTTTCCGTTTCAGCAGTAGGATATTCTTGCAAAGAACTTTGCTACGTTTGCCCAATGGAAAGCTCGGCGTTTATACAAAAAGTTACACATTTTTATTGTAAATCAAAATTAATTGCTGCTATTAATTTTGATTTAAGACTCAAATATTTAAAAAAAATTTTTTGCCTTCACGAATTTTTAATAACAGCTAATTGAAGTAACAGGCTGCTCAATCAATTTAAATGCCTCAGTTAATAGATGTTGACGTTTAATAGAGTTGTGGATAATACCACTTTAGAAAACGTCTCTAGCTACGTTTTGAATTGAAAACTCTTGAAACGAAAAAGTGACAGTTTTTTTTGCTTTTCATCTGTTCAATGAACTTCTGCCCGGTGTTGGGGATGGAAGATCTGGGAATTGCTTTCGTACCGCACTATTTGAAGTTACGAATATTTCCTATTATTATTCTACCGTTACTTCAACTTATATTTTCTACTTACTTACTTTACTTTTAATTGCACAACGCCCATGGGGGGCTTAGGCCGAGCTTTTCGCATCCACTCATGTTGTGCGTGTTATATTTATACATGAATGGAAGGGACCTACAGTTTAATGCCGAATCCGAACGGCGAAGTGAAAAGCTTTTCATAGCAATTTTTACTCTTGTAGGTTTGCCATTGCCTGCCAAGAGGTGGTGTCGTGTAGAAAATTTATTTTTTCTACTTTTTGATTTTTTGATTTTGCCTGTGCCGAGATTCGAACCCCGGACACTCTGTGTAGCAGTCCAAAGCACTACCACTACGCCACAGCGACCATATATATATATTTTCTACTACTGTTTTGTAAAAAAAAAGCCCACTACTTTTTCTACCACTTTTCCTACTACCAACTTCTACTACTAATTTCTACTACTAATTTCTACTTCTTTATTTACTATTTTCTATCACTTTTCTTACTTCTAATTTCTACTAATATTTTCAAATACATTTCCACTAATATTTTTAAACATATTTCTACTACTACTTTTCTACTAGTATTTTATTACTTTTCAAATACTGTTTTCTAGGGACAATAATAAATGTTCTAATTTTCATCTGTTCAACGAACTTCTATACGGAAAATCTGGTAATTGCTTTCGTGCAGCACTTGTTGAAGTTATATTTATTTTCTACAGCTACTCTACTGTCACTTTCACTTCTATTTCTATTCTACTACTATTCTCTAATATTTCACGTATCTACTATTATTTCTACTACTTTTCAAATACTGTTTTAATCTACTTTCCGGCACTACTACTACTACAAAGTTCTAAAAGCACAGCGCAGCCAATTAGCCTTGAACCTTATTATCACTCCTAGAAGTTCCACTTGTGGTCGCTGTGGTGTAGTGGTAGTGCGTTGGACTGGATCAAAAAGTAGAAAAAAAAAAATTTTCTACACGGCACCACCTCTTGGCAGGCAATGGCTAACCTACAAGAGTAAAAATTGCCTATGAAAAGCTTTTCACTTCGCCCTTCGGATTCGGCATTAAACTGTAGATCCCTTCCATTCATGTACAAATATAACACGCATAACATGAGTGGATGCGAAAAACGAAAACCTTGGCCTAAGCCCTCCATGAGCTTTTGTGCAATTAAAAGTAAGTAAGAAGTTCCACTTCTACTTTGAGTGGCGACCGGTCGCTGCTTCAGTTTTTTACTCTCTCAGTAATGGACGGCTGTATTTTTAGGATAAAAAAAAATAAAGATAGAAATTGGTTGACAGAAACAAACCAAATTAGAGACAGAGAGCACGATATAAATCTATAGATATGTAAATCAATCGATTGTCATGGAGAGCCTCTATACCAGAATTTAAAATTCCTCAAGTTAAACGTCAAAGACAGAGATGGGCAAAGAGCGTACAGACAGCTTTCCTCTTTCATTATATTTTACTTCTATATGGGTGTTCAAAATATTGATATACGCATGCAAAAGGCTGCTTAAGAAAATTGTTTGTACTAGAAAAAAAATCGCAACAAAACAATTCATATTCAAATTCATATGAATTTCACTCGAAAGTGAAATACTAAACATGGCTGAATATGTAAGTAATTAAAGAAGTTATAAAAAGGATAATGAGTATTGTATATTCCAACCGAAATCCACTAATCCACTAACAAATATGTTCATTATAAGTATTAATATTTTTAGCTATTAATTAACCTCGGTATTGAGCAGAAAAGTTATTTCAGTTGTGTGCCAAAGAACCGTAGCAAACAAAACAGAACAACAAAAGAAGAAATGACAATAAAATTGCGCTATAAATATCACTTTGATTTTCCTTTTCAATTTCTTTTATAACTATCAAATGACACAGAAAACAAAGAAAGAAAGAAAACAATAGAAAAAATAAATATCCAATTTATTGCGATAAATATACATTAAAAATGGCAGCCAACGAAATTGATAGCATGCCGCGCCTTTACTAATTCAATTGCCATACACACACACACACACACACACACACACACACACGCACACACACATACATGTATTTGTTTAGCTGAAAATATTCTTCTGCTTTGACGTTTTTGTTGCGTTTCGATTGATTTTTAATAATATTGAAATTTAGTTTTGCATTTTTTTTCTCGCATGAGAAAAACAATGAATGGGAAAACGTTTATCAGCGACACTTTTAATCGCAGCATGACATGCTAACGTAAAATTGACGACAAATATCTCAAAAAAGGAGGAAAAGCCAGAGGAAGTGGCAGCAATATAATCAATGTTATTTATAGAAACCACTCAGTGTGTGTTTGTGTGGGTGTGTGTATGTGTGTGTTTGTGTGAGTGAGAGAAAGGCGTGCCACATTACGATAACACTTTGTGTGGGGTGTTGACAATACTTAGCTAGAGCTTTTTTCTCCTATTAATGTCTGAAAACTTTTCATGACAACAGTGTGTCTAAAGATAAAAGAAAAACCAAATTGCATAAATTTGAATTTTAATTGCATTCTTTTTGTTCTTTTTTTCTCTGTATGAATAGCTAAAAGTTTTTAAAAATATGTCCACAGTTCAGTGTATCCGTTGCTCTTAATAAACACAGAAAACTCTTAGTAAATCAAATATTTATTTGAATAAAATTCATGCATAGTTCTTTTCCCTTTTTCTTCTATTCATAATACCGTTTTTTTACATTCATATTTATCTTTATGTTAATGTAGAAAGGCCCTAACTAATATCTCTTTCTTACATCGATTATTTAGCTAATTTGAACGGTATCAAAATCCTAAGAAAACTCAATTTAAGAAAGTGATAGTTAAAGCCTTTCTACATTAAGGTAACGATATACGAGTATGTGCATATACATTCGAATGAAAGACAAATATTTTATAATTTCAAGGATAGAAATATGAGTAAATCAAACTGAAAAAAAGAAATAGGATTATTTTACAATATTTCGTTAGTGCATTAGGAAAAAAGTCGAATCTTTGTCTGTCTATCTGTCTGTCTGACTTTCTGTCTATTCTATTTGTCTATTTGTCTATTCATCTGCATTGTGTCTGCAAGCGATATTTGCATATTCATGTTTTCTATTCAAAATCTCTCTCCAAAAAAAAAAAAAAAAATAATATAAATAAAATAAAAAAGTGAATCTAAATATATGAAGTGTCGCCATTCATTCCATGTTTTAAAAGAGCGAGTTTACAATGTCAATATGCTTTATTAAATGGAAATAGAAAGCACAAAATAGAAAAATTTTGTTGGTTTTTTCATTCTCTAGTTTTCTGCGGATAGCTTGAAAATTTTATTTTCTTTACATGTGTACATACATAGAAAATAAAAAAACAACAATTAATTTTGTCAAAGGAATTCTTTTACAGGATTTAGTGTGAGCATAAAATTGAGAAAATATTTCTTTATGGAGCAATTACCATGGAGACAACTGGGGCTTACATAAAATTTAAATAAAATTTAATTTAACTTATTTTCATTGTTTTCAAGTCCTTTATTTTGAAGGGCTGTTCTAAAAATAAGTTTCTTTAAACATTTTCAATTAACATAGTTTTTTTATTTAATGACACAGAAAAAGAAAATGGCCACATTCAACAGGTTTCATATTCCTCAAGAGATAGAAGGAAGGCTACCAAGGTATATAAAGGGTGATTTTTACAAGCGTTTATTTTTTGAAAATGAAAAAAAAAAAAAACAGAAATTTGACAAAAGTGAATGAAATTTTTATTTGGATCGATAAATCAATTTCTGCCATTTACTTTCTAAAGATAATTTCACTTAAATGTTGCCCGCGGACACGCTTCAAGTGGGCCACTCTGAAGGTCCAATTTTGGCACATTATTCATACATTTCGGCCGGAATCTCGGAATCTCACAAATGACGCGTTCAATGTTGGCTTCCAAAGCAGTAATCGTGTTTGGCTGGTCCCTATAGACAAGAGACTTAATATAGCTCCACAAAAAATAGTCTAACGGTGTTAAATCATACGATCTTGGTGGCCAATTGACTACACCAAAACGTGAGATTAACTGCTCACCAAATTCTTCGCCTTACAATTGATGCATGGTTTCGCGTGCATGTGGCATCGTCCTGTTGGAACCACATGTCAGCCGACTCCAATTCTTGCATTTTCGGCATAAAAAGTCTGTTTTCATCGAACGGTATCTTTCTCCATTGATCGTAACGTTGCGGCCTTCATCGTCTTTGAAGAAGTACGGCCCAATGATGCCGCCTGCCCATAAACCGCACCAAAAAGTGCATTTATCGGGATGCATTGGTAGCTGCTGAATTGTCTCTGGCTGGACTTCACTGCAAATACGGCAATTCTGCTTATTCACGTATCCATTGAGCCAAAAATTAGCCTCGTCGCCAAATGGATGTAGCTTGCGAAACACTTTTTTCACAGCGCATGAATTTTGAAAAAAAAATTTCAATAATTTGCAAACTTTGTTCAGCAGTAAGTCTATTCATTTGAAATAGCAAACCAAACTGAGCATAAATCAAGTGACAGCTATCAAAAAGATCAACTCCGAAAAATGTATTGCCAGATTGAAAACCACACTTCTAGAAAAAATACCCTTTAGAAGGCTTCCAATCTTATATTTTCGAAAGGTTCAAACAATGTTTTGTAGTAGTTATTAACTTCTACAAATGTTTTGAGAAGTTTTTATTAAATTGTTAATGCATCCACTTTGCATTCTTTAGAAGAAGTAAGTGGAAATGTTTCCTTTTGTTTACTTTGAAAATTCTAATATAGCTTCTTTAGAAACAATAAGAAAGGATTTTTATACTTTTAATGTTTTTACAATATTCTCTTATTCAAAATTTACCGTTCGTGCAATATTTGAGTTAATTTCGTTCTTGCAACAACGTTCTCCAACAATTTCAATTGGATTAATAATTTAACAAGCCGTGTAAGTAAAAAGTATGGTGAAAAATATTGGTAAAAACTCCATTTCAGAAGAAAGGAAGATAGTGGAAAGATTTTCTCCGCCTAAAACAAAGGCTTCTATTTACCTTCTCAAGGCAGCTGCGATGAAAACTTCCTCATAGCTACTTGATGTAGCGGTATGTAAGCTATGCTCTCCCTGACATCATATGCTAGAAAATTATACGGAGTTGAATATGGAGAATAAAGGTTTCTACTCCGTTTTGGAAGACTTCAATTTTCTTGAGGGATGCTATCCGACTCGCTGCCAGTCGTGATTTGCAGTTTAGTATGCCTGTGTTCGTGAAATATGTATGAAATATGTAAATGTAAAAGATTCGAAACTTATTTAAATAATGGAGAGATGTCTTAATATATCTTAATATTACCTAGGTCTAGATCACTTCGCCGTCAAATAACCAACCGGTCTATGTCTTCTCACCCACTTCGCATCGTTTTATAGTTCTTGACTTGTAATCGGCTTTTGTCCACTATTGCATCCGTTTCCAATGGTATCGGGCCAATGGTCCGGGATCAGTTCGGAACCATTCCAAAGCCACTACCTGATTTCTATGTAATTTTCGCGAAATATTTTTTGTACTTGTAGAGTTGTATAGGCTGTGTGATATTTCACTTTATTAAAAGTTGTTCAATGTATCTTTATTTTATTTGTTCACAATTTGTTTTTCATTCAAAAATTGTGATTTGATTTAACCTAAATTCATTTTATAAAAGCAATGGTTTTCCCCCATTTTTACTGTGCTCTTGAAAGTATGCTTCAAATATTATGCAAAACTAAACTCATATGGTATGTTTTTATTGTATACGAGTACAAACATATTAAATTTTCATGCTATTACTTTACGCACTCGCAACTATAAACAAATTAGAATTTCTGCCAATAATTTCGGTGATATTTGTTTATTTGTTTTTTAGTAGGTGGGTAGGTGGTAGTAGTTGTTTTGTTAGATATTGTTATTTTTTTCATCCAAATTATTTCATGCTGCTTATGCATGCATTAATTTCCATTAATTTTGTTGCACAAATATAATATATTGGCATTTCCATGAAGTAACTATATACGTACATAAATTTAAGTTAGTACAATATATAAAATGAATGCCGATGTAGAGCAAATTAAACTTTATATGTTACTGGAAAACATTAGTTGTAATTACGGAGTCTAATTAAAGTACATATTCAATTTAATTAGTGTGTTTTAAAATGCTTGGCAAGTTTCAGCGTCATTTATATATTTTTAATAGCAATAATTTTTAATATTAGCCTTCCTCGTTTTTTCACTGCTGATTCGAAAAACATAATTTTCAGGCAATTAGTTCATATAAAAATTGTTTTAAATCTAACTGACTTATCGAATGCAGCTCGGAGTGTGCAGAGAATTCACTCGAATATCAGTTAACTCATTTAGTCCTGAAATTATTAGAAGTGGTTTTCAATTTAACCGTTATGTGGCTGATAAGAGAAACCAGCTTCTGCAGGCTACGGGGGGTACGCAATATGAAATATGCATTTAAACTCCGATTTTATTCAACTTGAGAAATTAATAGAATATTTCTGTCAAAATTTAACTTATTTAAAATAATAATTAAATAAAAAAGTTTATTATGAAATCTTTTTATCCATAGACACTAAAAAAATTTACTATGACTCATTGTTTAAAAGAAAATAATTAATTTTTATAATAATTAAAAGGCGAATCAAACATATTAAAAATGGTTCATAGGAAGTAACACAAAACGAAAAATAATTCATTTTCAAAACCAAACTAAAAGGAATTTTCAATATAAATTTAAAATGTGCTGTATTACTTTTGTTAGTGGGTCTGTTTACCTAATTTTCATGAAAATTCAGAATAATAATGAATGATTATAGGATCCTTCTGCTTCTACAACCGTTTAGAAAAGACTAGGTATTGAATTAACTCGTTTTGGATGAAAGGAAACTCTAATTCATTTAATATCTTTATTATATTTATTATAATATATTTGTCTTTCCAAATCATCCTTGATGCGTGGGCTTACATTTCTGATTTTCGATTTTACTTTCCTCATAAAATGTGAGCAGTGAATTCGGAGTCATTGTCTTATTGGTACCAATACAAGACGGGTAGCTTAAGTTTTTGAGAGCTTTGCTGTAAATGTGGCCTTGCTATGTCTAAATAAATCATTGCTTCAACTCCAAGGTTCCAACACTAATTGTTGACATAGAACCCTACAACATAGCTATCAAACTCTTGGATTTTAGCATAATATTTGCAACTCTCCAAATAATTTGATGTCTATGCGATGTCAAAAGGCTAACTTTAGGTTCGTCTGTAAACATAACACTCTCTAAAAAAGTTAAAGGTTTGTAAAGAAGAGCATTTGTAAACTCTAAACGTTTATGATTGTTTGTAGAAGAATCTAACTTTTTAACGCGCAATACGGTCAGGCTATTTTTTTTCTCGTAACAATGGTCACATTAGATATTGGATATTTAAATAACACATATCGACACATATCGCTAGACTGAAGTGAGAAGGTGATACTTAAGTGAACTTTTCCAAATTTTACAGGAAAAACAAAAAACTTGGTAGGGTATACTATAAGTACATATAATTAAGCAGCAATACGAGCTCGTATTCAATGCGAGTGTATAATTTGAGTGTAATAAACAAGTGCATAATTATTTTTGCAAGCGATGTATTTTTAATTTTATTTTCTTGATGCATGCAAATCTATTTTAAGTTTTCATAAGAAGTGGACCTAGCACTTTTTCTCTTTATAATATATTTTATTATTAAAAATATTAAAAAAAATCTAGGTCCCCGGTACCTTAACATCATTTTAAAGGCTATGTTTTAGTTTATGCTATTTTTGTTAAGAAATTATTGTAAAGTAAATAATAATTTCGGACTCCGAATGGAAATTCTAGAGATGTCACGAAGACTCAGCCAAGTAAAATTAAACTTTTGAAAAAATAATGCAGTTTAAAAACCATTTAGGTACGCGGCTACATCATTATCAGCCCATTGATGGTTAAATCAACATTATGTTTGGAGGAATAATTAGATTAGATTAGAAAAAATAACAATAAGAATCGATGGGAACATTAATTCGCCTACAAACTACGGTTGCCAACCGTCCCGTTTTTGACAATATTGTCCCTGTCCCGTTATCAAACGTAACGGGGCACAAAATGTCGTTTTTTGAAAATTATATATGAAAAAAACAAAAATTTTATATATGAAAACTCTCAAAACTAATTACAGTAATTTACCAAAACGTAAAAATAATTTAAATATCAATATTTTTCCTTTCAGAAGAGACAATATCACATTTGTTAAGCTAAGTAAAGGGTGTTTTTTAGAAGTGTGGTTTTCAACCTGGCAATACTTTTTTCGGAGTTGGTCTTTTTGACAGCTGTCACTTGATTTATGTTCAATTTAGTTTGCCATTTCATAATGAATAGACTGACGCCTGAAAAGTGTTTCGCAAGCTACATCTATTTAGCGACGAGGCTCATTTTCAGCTCAATGGATA